>OY821520.1:218591646-219022171 GCA_963682025.1 Cordilura impudica
TCTTTGAATCAAAATAGAAACCTGTGATTCTCCTACTTTCCTTCATTAAATGACGATACTGCTGTTCTTTCACCATATGGCGATCCTTGCCAACTTTCATACAACAATAATAGCAGGAGCAAACGAAAAAGTTTAGCTATTGAAGGTTCGCTGAAAGGAACCGGCATCCTGGTGGATATTTTTGACGACATTTGGCATCAACAACACCTTTAACCACCATACCACCAGCAGAGGCAGTACATGTGTAGCATCAACGACAACTTTAATCACCACAACATATGAAGAAAGAAAGAATAAGTATAAAAATCCAGAAGGTGCATGGGCACGCCTGGTAAAAATTCAAAATATAGTGTATAAAAAACAAAAAAAAAAAAAAAAAATCAAAAAGGGGAATGTGAAAATGTTTTAAAGTTACTGAAAGTGAAACAAAATTTTTTTTAGTATTGTAAATTTAAATTTCGATAAAAAGTTTTCTTTTCTTTTTGTAGTCCAAAGTGTATTTTTTTTAGTGTTTTTTTTTTTTTTTTTTTTTTTTGTGAGCATGGGGAATAGTCAAAACAAAATAAGTGAAGTGGTAACGGAAACGGTTAAGAACCCCACGGCAATTAGCGTTAGTTTGGAGGTGTTTATTTTAATTTGCGTACTGGTAACATTTACCGTAGTGATTAAACATTTGAGAAAGTACGTGAAGAAACAAGTGAGGGTACAACAAGTTAGAAATATAGTTTAAAATTTTTTTTTATGGAGGAGATAAAAGAAGAAATATTCAGTTATTTGAAAATAGCTGAAGAAAATTGGAAAAGGTTGTTGAAAGAAGCAGAGGATAAGGAAAAAGTAGTGAAACCAGAAATTTTGAATATTGGTCCTAAACCACTTAGAATTGTGAAAAAGGATAGAATATTTAGAGAACCAAGCATACCTAAAGTAGTACTACCAAAAATTAGGAGAAACAGAGGCGATTTAAAAAGTCGTATGCAAAGGAAAATAAACATTTTAAAAAGTGAGTTAAGCTACGAGACACAAAGAGATAGAAGAGTAGAACTGGAAAAGAAATTACAGGAAACCAGAAAGGAATTAAATTCATATTTGAAAGAGAAAAGAAAAGCAAAAAAGAAATGTCTGCAGAAGAAATAAATGCACAACCAGATATGTTAGATAAACTAGATGAGGAAATAAGAAGATTAGCAGATTAAGGGTATTTTACTAAACCATTAGAGCTACGCAAAAAGAAAAAAGTTGAAGTTAAATATACAAAGGCTGAGTTAGAAAAACAGGTTAAATGGTTAGCTAATTTTTGGAAAGTTATAGGAATGAAAGGTAGTCCTACGGAAGAAGATATAATAAGGCCCACAACAGTACAGGCAGACCATCCTAATGGTAGAGAAATTCGGAAGGTAGAAGAATAAAGAGGAAAAGAAGACGAAACATAATTTTTTTTTTAATCCAAAATTTTTTTTTAAAGATCTTGTTATTATAGTAAGCAAACAACTATATATAAGAATTATTGCAATATAAATACTATATTACATTATAAACACTAAATATAAGAAATATTAAGCAACATTGAAATATAAATTGAAATTGAAATATAAAAACAATATGTTAAAACTAATTTAATGAATAAATAAAGCAAAATAAAAAAAAAAAATAAATTTTTATGATTATCAATGTCTCATATGGAAAATTTAATAAAGAGATTGGAATCGATAGCAGTAAACGCTAAAAAATCAATAGGGAGACCATATTCTATAGAAACGGTAAATTCGAAAAGGAAGGAAATATCAGAAATGAGAACTCAGTTTGAGGACTGTTTAGCGGAAACTGAATTGACAGAAGAACTAAGAATAAAGATAGCTGACAAATTTAGAAAACTAAAAGAAGAAGCACTGGAAATTTTGACACATCATATAGATAAAAAAGATACTGAAAAAAGGGAAAGGTTAACTATGACGACGATTATGGACATGAACGAATTATCGGCTGTTTCGAAGCTAATACCTATATTTACGGGAAAGAAAGAAGAATTGCATAGTTTTGTGACAAATCTCGAATTGGTGTATGAAACTGTGACACAGGAAAAGCGAAATTTTTTCTTTAATTTCATATTTAAATCGCGACTTGAACAGAGAGTACAGAACCGAGTGAATCAGGAAAGCATTCGGACAGGCGTTAATGAGTTGGTGTTGGCTCTGAAAAGGCCTATAAGCCACTAAAATCATCTAACAGCATACTACAAAGATTAACACAAACTGTTCAAAAAGGGGATAATGTAAGAGGTTTTGCCGATAAAATAGAATCACTGGTCAACGAGTTGAATGAGGTTCAGATAAACGAAATTGGCGAAGCAGATAGGTCTGCAATAGTAATTACAAATTACAACAACAACACTACCAGAGGCGGAAGATACAACAATAACGCAAATAGAAGATACAGTAACAATTACAACAACAACAGATACGGAAATAATAATAACTATAACAACAGAAATCCATATAATAACTCACATAATAATAATAACGGATATGGGTCGAACATTAATAATAATGCCTATAGAGGAAATCAAAATAGAAATAGAAATAGTAACCAAGGATATAACAATAGGAGAAATTATAATGTAAATCCAATCCAGAACCAGGGAAACTCCCAGGAACCGGAGTTCGCTCAACAGGAATTTCCGGTAATAAGACAATAGAAAATATAAAAATTTATAGCATATCATCGGATCTAAAAAACTATGTAAAACTGAATATAATTAACACTGACTATGCACTGACGTTTCTGATAGATACAGGAGCGGATATATCATTATGCAAGGAAAGTTTTTTATACAATTACCAAGAAGATCGAGATGATTGCTGCAACTTAACTGGGATTTCGAGGGAAAAGATAAAATCTTTCGGTTCAACAACTGTGAAAATGAAATTTGATGATGCAACTATAGAGCAAAAAATACAACTAGTTGCAAATGATTTCCCAATAAGAACTGATGGGATACTAGGTAGAGATTTTCTATCTAAATATAGATGCAATGTAGATTATGATAAATACATATTAACGTTTAGTTTCAATAATGACAATATAACAATTCCTATACATGACGATGCTTTCAATATCAATCATATTAGAATACCAGCGAGAAGCGAGATTATAGTACCATACACTGTGAATTTAAAAGCAGATAGTGTAATACTAAGTAGAGAAATAGTAAAAGGTGTATATTTGGCAAACACTATAGTTCCCAAAAATGGCAATCAGCACATTAAACTGTTGAATGTGACCAATAAACCTACAACTATAAAGAACCTTAAGATAGAAGCTATACCTTTGAAGGATTACGAGATATGTTCAATTGGTAATGATAATAGGGACACTAAATATATGCAAGGGCGATTTGAGAAGTTGTTGGGCAATTTGAAGTTGTGTGATACAGACAAAGATCTGAAAGATATTCTACAAAAATACCAAGCGATTTTTCATATGGAAGGTGAAGAGTTGACAACAAACAATTTTTATAAGCAAACAATACATCTGCACGATGAGACTCCAGTGTACATAAAGAGTTATAGATTGCCTCAGGCGCAAACAAAGGAAATAAATTCTCAAGTACAGCAACTATTACGGAACAAAATAATAGAGCCATCAATAAGTCCATACAACGCACCACTGCTGCTCGTTCCTAAAAAGGGACAAACTGATTTAAGAAAATGGAGATTAGTGGTCGATTTCAGAAAGCTCAATGATAAAATAGTGAACGACAAATTCCCGTTAACGCGTTTGGATGATGTCTTGGATAAGTTGGGTAGAGCTGAATATTTTTCCACACTTGATATGACAAGCTCATTCCACCAAATAGAATTGGACCGGCAATCGTCCATACACTGCATTTTCAACACCTGATGGACATTACCAATACACAAGATTGCCTTTTGGTTTAAAAATGTCTTCGAATAGTTTTCAGAGAATGCTGACAGTGGCACTGTCTGGTCTTGAGTCCGAAGCTTTTTTGTACGTAGACGATATAATAGTTTTCGGATGTAGCATTGGACATCATAATGCGAATCTAGTAAGGGTTTTGGATAGATTGCAAAAGTATAACTTGAAACTGAATGCGAGCAAGTGTTGCTTTTTGAAGCACGAAGTGGTATATTTGGGATTTTTAATAACACCAAAGGGAATTAAACCCGATCCAGAAAAATTTGAAGCAATAACCGAATATCCCGTTCCAACGAATGTAGATGAAGTAAGAAGATTTGTGGCATTCTGCAATTACTATTGGCGTTTTATTGAGAATTTTGCTGATATGGCTAGGTGTTTGAACCAACTACTGAAGAAAGGTATAAAATTTGAATGGACTGAACTATGCCAGAGGGCTTTTGAAAATTGGAAACAAAGACTAATTAGTCCACCTATATTGCAATATCCAAACTTTGAGAAACCATTTATACTGACAACAGATGCATCGAATTTTGCATTGGGAGCGGTGTTGTCACAGGGTGAAATTGGTGAAGATAGACCTATATCATATGCTAGCCGATCCCTGAACAAACACGAGATAAATAAACCCGTTATAGAGAAAGAACTACTGAGTATATATTGGGGCATACAATTTTTTCGACCATATTTGTATGGCAGAAAGTTCATGGTTGTAACGGATCACCGTCCACTAATTTCATTATTTTCGCACAAGAATCCAAGCTCAAAGCTAACAAGAATCAGAGTGGAATTATCCGATTATGATTTCCAGATAATATACAAGAAAGGAATAAACAACACAAACGCTGATGCATTGTCAAGAATACGACTAGACTCAGAGATTTTAAAAGACATGATACCGCCAATGATTGATGAAAAAGCAAAGAAAACGCTGGTGATAACAAGAAACATGAAAAAGAATATGATACAAAACAACGCAGAAAATGATAACAAAATAATAAAAAATAAAAATGAGGAAACAGATGGAACATCACCTGCTGGGACTGATCACCTCAACATATGGGAATGTACATCGATTAATGACATAAAGCATGCAAGAAAACTTAAATTTATAATTGGAAATAAGTCGACTAATAAAAATGATAAAATTAATGAAGATAAAGATATTAATATGCGCATAGGATATAGTGACAATTCATGCTACTCAGGTACATCGAAGAAACTAGAATCCAATAAGAAGCTGTACAGGGAAGAAAATGGAAATGATATGATTCAAATTGAGGACGATAATAATCTAAATGAAACGCGCGTAAGATGTGAAAATCCATGTTATTTAGATAAAGTGTTGGAGAAGCTACCATCTATTTTGAGAACAACAGAGTATAAAAAATTCGCACTGGAAAGAAGTAACGAAATATTTAAGAAAATAACCCTTGGGAAAATTAAGAAAATAATGAATAAAAATGAGAATAATGACGTCAAGATATTAATATATAAAAATCCTCAAAATATAAAGAATGATAAAGAAAAGTTGAATCTAATAAAAATGTATCATAATACACCATGCGGAGGGCATTTTGGAGTGAGAAAAACAGTACTTAGACTAAAACAAAAATATATATGGAAGAATATGTCGAAGATGATAAAAGATTATGTAAAAACGTGTGATTTATGTCAGAAGAACAAACAAATCAAACACACAAAGGAACCATTATGTGTGACAGACACACCGGATCAGAGTTTCAACACACTTGTAATTGACACAGTAGGTCCTTTAAGACGTTCACAACATTGCAGATATATACTCACCATACAATGTGAACTGACAAAATACATAATAGCTTGTCCTATGAAGACAAAAGAGGCCACGAATGTAGCCAAGGCACTAATTGAGAATGTAATACTAAAATATGGAATGTTCAAAACAATTAAATCTGATAGAGGAACAGAGTTTACAAATCAGTTGATAAAAGAAATATGTGAATTTTTGAAGATTGAACAAAGATTCTCAACACCATACCATCATGAGACGCTGGGAACTGTGGAACGAAATCACAGGGTTCTAAATGAATACTTTCATTCGTGATTGATGATGATTTTCACCTTTTGAGTTGGTTTATGGCAAATTGCCAAGTTTGCCAGGTGATCTTATAGAAAAATGCAACGAAAAAACATACGATTTCGAAAATTACACGAATGAGATAAAAACAAGATTAAAATATTCATTGGAAAATGCCAGAAAAATGATAGAAAAGATAAAATTGAAAAGAGTACAAGACTCACATAAGTGTAAGAATAGTATAGACATAAAATTAGGAGATTTAGTTTTGCTAAAAATAGAAAATAGGAAGAAAAATGAATCACCATACCAGGGTCCATATGAAGTCATTGGTATTGAAAATGTAAATGTAGAAATAAAAATAAATAACAAAACAAAAATAGTACATAAGAATTTATTGAAAAAATACAATAAGAACAAATGAATGGAAATATTAGAATATTTGAAAATAAACAAATTTTGAAAATTGGAAATTATAAACTTTGTATAAGAAAATTACAATTATAAATGGATATTTAGATAATAAAATTTTTTTTTGATAAACAAATAATAACTTTAAGACATTTAATTATATTTCACACTATGCACCGATTATATTGTTAAAAAAATCATCCAAATTTATAAATAAAATTGTATGATTTTCTTGAACGGTGAGGGTGTAGTATACTCGTGAACAGAGGGTCAACTGTAAGCCCAAATCAATGATTCACAAGTATACAAATAAATATGTACATTCATGGTGACGATTGATCTGGGTTTGCAATGTATGTGTTTGTATGTTTGCATGTCAAAAGAATGTAGAACGCAAGCGAGTATATTGTAAACAAAAGTTTAATGACATATTTTAAGTATCACCAATTTGTGTAACATTACACCAAATTGGGAATGATCGATTTACATTTTTTATTTTTAGTGACGATTTGACGAACTGACCTTTTGACGAAAGAGAACGTACTCAATGAGTGTACGTACATGAATGTGCATGAGTAATTTTTAGATTGAGTAAATTTTATTCAAACCTAGTAATAGTAAATTAATATATAAGTTTTTACAATTTTAAAATAAAGTCAGTCTTAATCTAGAGACAGAAAACAAAACAGCTCCAGTCTTTGAATCAAAATAGAAACCTGTTACTCTCCTACTTTCCTTCATTAAATGACGATACTGCTGTTCTTTCACCATATCATTATCATTATCATTATCATTATCATTATCATTATCATTATCATTATCATTATCATTATCATTATCATTATCATTATCATTATCATTATCATTATCATTATCATTATCATTATCATTATCATTATCATTATCATTATCATTATCATTATCATTATCATTATCATTATCATTATCATTATCATTATCATTATCATTATCATTATCATTATCATTATCATTATCATTATCATTATCATTATCATTATCATTATCATTATCATTATCATTATCATTATCATTATCATTATCATTATCATTATCATTATCATTATCATTATCATTGTCATTATCATTGTCATTATCATTATCATTATAATTATCGTTATCATTATCGTTATCAAGGGAGTGCTTGGCAGCTCTCTCCAACCAAATGTTAGAGTGTAGGCTCGTTTGCCTCACTCAAGTTAAAAAATATTATTTATCTTGGTGGTACACCAAGATAGTGAAATTGTGTTTTTACTTTTCCAAGTGTTGCACAAGGATAAGTATTTCGATAAGAGTATTTTTTCTCAGGGTGGTACACCAAGAGAATAAATATTATTAACACATTCAATTATGGATATCAGTAGAATGACAATTTTTATTATTTTTCACGCTCTATATATATGAATTAAAAATACATGAACAAAAGGGAAAACAATTAAAATTAAAATTACATAAACAAAAAGAAACAACAAAAAATAAAAATTAAAACTAAAACCGAAAATTGTTTATGCAGCAACAAAATATTTTCCCATAGCCAGTCAATGCATATATTCAGCTAGCCAATGCAAGCAAAGAATTTCATACTGTCTGGCTGGCAATTTGAATCGCACGTGTAGTAAAATATTTAGTATAAATATCAATTATGCTGGCGTATGAGTTCTCACGCATTGCTTGACCAAACGGTGAGAAAACAATCGCATTGAACACAATCAAAAATATTTAGTATAAATATTCTTGCTCGTGTCACAAATTGTGCTGACGTATGAATTCATTGCCTGACTAAACGGTGGGAAAACAACATTAAACAAACCAAAAATATTAAGTATAAATATTTTTGCTCGTGTTTAATTGTGTTGACGTATGAATTATTTGCTGACCAAACGGTGGGAAAATATTGTTGCTGAACAAAACCCAAACATTCATTTAATTCCATTGAAGATTCGTTGTCTTAAACGAATCATAAGGAATTAACATATTGCGGCCCCTAGGGGGCCCATGAACATTAATAGGTCTGGTTGCATAAACAATATCCAGCATCTCATGCTATGTTTAAAGGCTGAGTCAAGCTGGTGGATCCAAAGTAATGTCCCAGGTTGACCTCCTTGGAGCAGGTTGGGGGACTGCATGGCGCGCGTGAGCTCTTTTCTTTAGTATGTGGTTTCTTAATACGATAATGATCAAGATTAAAATAATTGCTAATCCTGAATAACTGACTGCTAAACTATGCACTTTATGATGTGCGGCTGCAGGTGGTAGTTCGCGTAGTTGTGCCTTTATTTCCGCCTGTAATTGGTTAATGTCCTCAAAACTTGATCGGTAAACCGAGGATTGCGTCAGATTATCCACATTGTGCAATGAGTTAGAAAATGACATCTCATTGATTGTATTGGCTTGATGCAGAATGGATGTGATAGTTTGGTAACCTTGTATGGTGATCACATCGTTTCTCATGGTGCATCCTGCTGGTAGTGTGAGCAACCCAGTGCCTTGCAAAAGCTGATAACTACTTTTCCCGTTGCAAACTGTACTCAGATTTAACTGTTGATGAGTGGCCACTAACCATTGAGTCTTTTTATATAGTTGATACCACACATTGTTGTTGGTTATTACCTCTATATTACAACTTGAGTCGGATTCATTATTGAATAAATGTATCTCGCAGCTGCATATTGGTGCACCCTTATTATAGATAGCTTGAACGTTTGGGCAAAGAAATGTATTGTGCTCGAGTATCTTGCAGTCAACCAGCTTGGTTTCATCCATAGGGAAGTATTCATCACGGTGAGCGTTGAGAGCAATCATTTTTGATGTCGGTACGATAGCTACCAACTAATTATTTACCAATTGTGGAACTGGCGTAAGGTAAAATAGATCGTATTCATTTTGATGTGACAATGGAATGAACAAAGTGCAGATAATGTGTCGCTTTGAAATAACCGCATGAGCTGTCACTATGCCATACACATGAAGGATATCAAGCACCGGTAATGTCAGATCTGCTGGAAGATTTGCCTTTATGTTGTCAACTTCAGCAGAGAATTGTTGTGGGGTCAGCAGAGCAGGACTAATTCGACCATGATGAGTATCAGCTAACAAATTAATCATGGATGTATGCATTCTTTGTAGATTGTCTGGAATGATAATTAACTGGATGCTGAGTGACAAAATTAGCTGTGATCGTTGGTTGCTGTCATTGTTTGTGAGGTTCATGAGTCTGCTGAGTTTTACGTTGATTTTTTCAAAGGTATTCTGATTCCGAGCTTCAGACTGCTTCATAAGGTTAAGGGTAGAGTCAAGAAACGATGTTTGGTTCCGCAGTAGACCTTGTAGGTGGGCTTCGTTGTCTTTAATGGTGTTGATTGTGTTGGACATTTGTTCAGCATATTTTGAGTTCAAAACACCAAATAAGGAATTCGCTATGTTGCCAACGATATCTATCGCCCCTCGTTTTTTTCGTGTAGTGAGGTTTGCCAGACCGGCCTCCATTTCGTCCTTGAGATTCTGAAAATGTGTTATAAGTCCGGTACATTGATTGTGGAGGTATGAGTGATTGCAGGTCTTCATCAAGGCGTCTGTCCCGTTAATTAGAAGCTGTAATTCATGATGGAATGGTGTTAGTTCGAAATATATCAAAAGTTTCCACTCTGATATAATTGGTTTAATTTGACCTATATGTTCAAAATGTATCCCAGGGTTGCTAGAAATCTGTGTATATGTGATTTGTTGACACAGCACTAATGGAACGAACAGTACTAGAAGCATGAGCGTGCTAGCTGTGGCCAAATTGCAACGCTTTGAAAGTGGCGAATCTTTGCTTTTGTCGTTGGGTGCACTGCTTCTTTTGAGAGGTAAAGGTTTATCTTTTCTTTCATCGTCAGTAGTAGTTATTGGTGTTTCCAGGGGAAGAGGAGCGAGCAAGTGGATTGCTCGCTTAATGACACCAGTTGCTGTTTTTACCGCGGCTGTCCTGACGATACCATCAGACCCAGGATATATTTCAACTACCTTACCAAGCCGCCACTGCATGACAGGTAAGTTGTCCTTTATTACTACTATGGTGCCGAGTTGCAGATTTTGAAATTTGGTTTGCCACTTGTTACGTTGCTGCAGTTCATTGAGGTATTCCTGTGACCATCGTTTCCAGAATTGATGTTTTATTTGAGATACTAGTTCCCATCGTTTTGCTAATGTTGTTGACGCTGCTTGTGCAGTTGCGTCGACTTGAGCCGTTAGGGGCTCCCCAATCAAGAAGTGACCGGGAGTCAATGCAGCTTCATCATTAAGATTATTCGGCAAAGGTGCGATTGGCCTTGAATTAAGGATTGCTTCAACCTCTATGACAACGGTTTCCATTTCTTCATAGGTCAGGTTTGCATTTGCTATTTCTTTAACTAAAAGCCTTTTAGCGGATTTTACTGCGGCTTCCCATAGTTCACCAAAGTGTGGGGATCGAGGAGGTATAAAGTGGAAATTAATGTTTTTGTTTGCATATTCTCGCTGTATGGATTCCTGAGCGGTTGTAGCAAATAATGCGGACGCCAATTCTCTCAATTGATTTCGCGCTCCCACGAAGTTTGTAGCGTTGTCAGAATAAAGATTCTGACAGTGACCTCTGCGACTTATAAATCTTTTTAGTGCACCAATGAAAGCATCAGTTGTGAGGTCGGTGACCAGTTCTAGATGAACGGCTTTGGTGGAGAAGCAGCAGAAAACGGCAATATACGCCTTTTGAGGTCATTTTCCCCTAGTCTTGAAGTGCACCCATATTGGGCCGCAATAGTCAACTCCTGCGTTGATAAAAGGCCTTGCGGGAGTCACTCTCATTTCAGGCAAATTTCCCATAATCTGCTGCAAAAGTTTTGGTTTTGATCTTGAGCACTGTATACATTTATGGACAGTTTCTCTTGCCATGTGTTTGCCTTTGATTGGCCAGAATCGTTGCCTTACGTTTGCAAGAAGTGCGCCAGGACCGCAATGTTAATTTTCCTTATGGACTGCCTCGAAAATTAATCTACTTATCGTGTCGTTAAATGGCAAAAGCATGGGATGTTTTGCGTCAAGGCTCAATGCCGATTCTTCTAATCTACCTCCGACTCTTAGAATGTTATTTTCATCTAAGAATGGTGTTAGACCTTTTATCTGGCTCGATCCCTTAAGTTCCCTTTTCTTTTGCAATTGTTGGATGTCTTCCTTGAAATTCGACAGCTGTGTAGTTCGAACAATTATGACAAGAGCATCATGAAGCTCAAAAGGGGTAAGAGTAGGTCGGTTTTGTCGCTCTTCCTTGTTAGTTTTGGCGTTTTAAATAAATCGTAGAATATATCCAACAATTCGTTGAAGCGTTTTCAATGAGTTTCGGTGATTTATATTGTTGAATAGATTTTCACTTCTGACCGATACCAGTAAATTATGTTTCTTTTCTATGATTGTTGAGTCAGGACTGAGACAAATCGTTGAAGGCCAATGTTTTTCGTTGCCATGAAGGAAGAATGGACCGTACACCCAGTGCGGTGTATGCTTTAACTGTTGTGGGTCCAATCCTCTGGATACGATGTCTGCTGGATTGTCCTTGGAACTTACATGTCGCCATTGCTCAGGTTTCGTACTTTCTTGGATTGAAGCTATTCGATTTGCGACGAAAGTATGAAAGGAGGACGACCTCGAGTTTATCCATGTTAACACTATGGTTGAATCAGTCCAGTAGAATGGTGGTATTGTAGTCATTCCCAAGTCGTGTTTAACTTTTACAGCCAAGTTAGCTCCTAACAGTGCAGCACATAATTCCAGTCTTGGAAGCGTTTGCTGCTTAAGAGGAGCTACGCGAGATTTTGCACATAGCAAGTATACAATTATTGTGTTATTGGGTAGAAGTGTTCTGATATATATATTGCCCCATATGCCTTTTCTGAAGCATCAGTAAAGACATGCAGTTGGATTTTGCTGGAAATCTGGCCTTTGTAGATATGTCGATGAACTTGAAAGTTTTTGAGGTCATTGAGATTATTTCGAAAGTTTCGCCACCGAGAATCAAATTCTGAAGGCACCGCTTCATCCCAGGAAAGATTCAACGTCCACAACTCCTGGACAAACATTTTTGCCCTGACTACCACAGGGGACAAAGACCAAGCGGGTCGAAAATGCGTGCCAAATCTGAAGTAACCGTTCTTTTGGTTACAGCCTTGATTGGTTGTATGTTGACCTTGATCTGGAGTTGGTCACATTGAGGTAACCAGGCTAGTCCTAGTGTTTTTCTGTAATCAGTTTCTTCTGTGGAGAAGTCGAGGCTGACTTCTTGATCACATTCTGGGATATTACGAAGCAATTGAGCATGATTGGCGCACCACTTTCGTAAATTAAATCCATGCTGCGCCATGACTTCTTGCAGTTGGCGTTGGGTTTCCAGAGCTGTATTTAAGCTGTCGGCTCCACCTAACCCGTCATCAACATAAAAATTGTTCTCCAAAAACTGGCTGCTAATGGATAATTCATCTTGTTGTTCTGACTTATTTCCTTCAAACATCTGATTGCTAGATATGGCGCTGGTCTGGTTCCATATGTGACGGTGTTTAATGTGAAGTAGCTGATAGGTTCAGCGATATTTTTACGCCACAGGATTATCTGGTGCTGCCTATCCTTTGGATGAATAGCTATTTGGCGGAACATTTTTTCTATATCAGTAGTAAACACGAAACGCGGAAGCCGAAATCGCAGCAAAGTAGTAAACAGTTCATTCTGTAGTGGTGGTCCGATGTGCAAAATATCGTTCAATGACTTTCCTGATGATGTTTTCGAGGAGGCATCAAATACGACTCTAAGTTTGGTGGTGCTGCTTTCGGGTCGAAGCACGCAATGGTGAGGTATAAAGTATTTAGACGCTTTCACTTCGTCTATGTTGATTTTCGTCATGTGCCCTAATGTTTCATAATCGTCCATAAATTGGGTGTATTGTTCCTTTAAGGAAGCGTCTTTTGATAAGCGACGTTCTAATGAAAGAAATCGATTGAAGGCGATGCTATGTGAGTCTCCTAAAGCAGATTTCTCCATGCAAAATGGAAGTCGTACTACGAACCTTCCATCTTTGTCGCGTGTGGAGTGCTGATTAAAGTAGGCTTCACATTGTGCATCTTCGGGTGACAATTTTGGTTGTGGGCCTTCGATCTCCTCAAGTTTCCAAAACCGCTCAATTGCCATATTCATTCTATCTTCTTCAGTCAGAACCCCGCATATTGCTGCTGATAGATGTTGACCAGATACCTTTCCTGATACTATCCAGCCGAAGGTCGTATTTTGCAATACTGGAAGGTCGCTAGCAAGTTTAATTTGTACAATTGCTAGTAGTTGGTGATAATATTCGGCCCCCAACAGAATGTCCACCTTATCTGGACGGTTGAAAGTTGGGTCTGCCAATGATATATTGTTTGGAATAGACCACTTATCAATGTGAATAAGCTGAGCAGGTTGAGGCGAAATTATTTGTGGCAACACAAATGCCTCTAGACGTGCTGAAAAGTTGTTGAGTCGGGATTGAAGAGTAATGTTGACTCGATGTTGTACTTTGGTCTGGTTTTTTGCCAATTCCATTGATTGAGATAGATGTACTCTTTGCTGAGAGTCCGAGCCGGGCAACTAATCTTTCTGTAATTAGGCTGACTTGCGATCCGGAGTCATCCTTTACTAAGGATGTTCCGAGTAAAACATAGGGCTTTTGGCTTGCAGAACTTAATGCTGTGCTCCTGACTTCAACTGCTGGTGTGGTAACAAGAGAGGTCGCTGGTTCTTTGGACTGATTTTTAGGCCATGTTGAAGGTTGGCGTTCTACTTTGGTTGAATTAATTGATTTATTAGAAGATTTTCCTTGTTCTGTGGATGTAGTGGCATTTTTGGGGGTTTGTTCCAAATGAACTAGCGTGTGGTGCTTTTTCCCGCATTTTTGACAGCGGCTTAAAGTTGTACATTGTTTGGTAGAATGATTGCTGTTGAAGCAATTTACACATAACCTTTGCCTTTGAGCAATGTTAAGTCGGTGTCTTGGGTTAAGCGATATAAACTCCTTGCAGCGATATAGTGGGTGAAATTCTGTTCTGCAGCTGATGCATTGACGAATATTCTGATGAGTTTGAGCTGTAAGTGAACAAGTTTTGGTATTGTTGACCGAAGTTCTCTCATTATATCCCATTGCTTCAAGAGTGTGGAAGTAGTTCTCGAGGAATGTTAGGAAATGGTTGATTGTTTGTAACTCCTTTGGATTTGGGATTGATTGTTCATATTGTGTATTAACTGTTTTGTCGACCTTTTTAATTAAGATGTGTATTAGAAGTGGATCCCATGACGTAGTCTGGAGACCCATGTTGGAGAGAGCTGCCAAGCACTCCCTTGTTGTATCGTGCAATCGCTTGATGGCATTTAAGGTGCAGGCGCCAGATGGCTGATCGAGCAGTCTTTGAATTGCCGTCGTCACCATAACTCTTATTATTGTAGCGATCTTGCAGCAATTGCCATGCCGCTTGGTAATTTTCTTCGGTGAGAGTGAAATGGTTAATGAGATTCGCTGCTTCGCCAATGATGTTGGTCTTTAAGTACCACATCTTGTCAGCATCGGACATCTGTGGCTCATGAACGATCCTGATAAAGAGGTCAGAAAAGGAAGTCCACTTCATATAATCGCCATCAAATTTGGGAATAGCGATAGTAGGTAGTGGTAATGAAGTTTGTCTCACTATAGTTTCCGGAGTTGAGGAATGGGGGTGTCTATTAGCACTTGTTAGCTGGATGATTGCTGACTGAGCCTCCTTCTCGAGGTGAACATATTGCATTGAGTCATAACCAGCTAGGTCTGGATCAGGGTATTTGTCCATTATTTCGTCATTAAGTTGTTCTAATTGCTGCCATAGCTGGATAATTGCTGCCTTCTTAATCTCATAATAAGATTTTTCTTGTTCAGCTTCCAGTTGCAGACCTTCTAACTGTCGAGTTAAAGCTGGCATTTTTCCAATAGCCCGGCTGATGAGTCCATTGTGACCACCAGCTGCGCCAGCTTGTGGTGGATCTCTTTTCATGGTTGTGGGTTTTGATAGATGCTGGATGTCTGATCCTTGGCCTTGGTTGTCAAGCTCACGTTCCATGAGAGTTATGTATTTTGATGACATGGTCTGAATTTTATCATAGTAGTTGGAGGCGAAATATTCATCGGACGTATCTACATCCTTTAAACTCCGTAACTTGTTGTCGGCCTCATCAAACTCTGCCCACGTTGCCTTGAGCCTGGTCAGTCGTTCCTAGTAGTAGGTTGGGGTTTTGCGGCTAATGGAGTCCTTTGTAAAATTTCGTATGATACTGGCGATATTATCGCCAATTTCCTTCAGCTGACGGAGGAGCTGCGTTGTGTTTTCCATAATGTTTGTGGTGGTCGCCGGTAGCTTTCGTTTGAAAGATTGGTGATTGTGGCCTTGAGCTGGTAGCTATCGGTTCAAAGCTTGGTGATTGCGGCTGGGCGCTGGTAGCTGGTAATTGAACGCTGGTGGACTATGCTAAAATTGCAAGTCCTGTCATGGTCGCCAAATATTATTTATCTTGGTGGTACACCAAGATAGTGAAATTGTGTTTTTACTTTTCCAAGTGTTGCACAAGGATAAGTATTTCGATAAGAGTATTTTTTCTCAGGGTGGTACACCAAGAGAATAAATATTAACGCATTCAATTATAGATATCAGTAGAATGACAATTTTTATTATTTTTCACGCTCTATATACATATATGAATTAAAAATACATGAACAAAAGGGAAAACAATTAAAATTAAAATTACATAAACAAAAAGAAACAACAAAAAATAAAAATTAAAACTAAAACCGAAAATTGTTTATGCAGCAACAAAATATTTTCCCATAGCCAGTCAATGCATATATTCCGCTAGCCAATGCAAGCAAAGAATTTCATACTGTCTCGCTGGCAATTTGAATCGCACGTGTAGTAAAATATTTAGTATAAATATCAATTATGCTGGCGTATGAGTTCTCACGCATTGCTTGACCAAACGGTGAGAAAACAATCAAAAATATGTGTCACAAATTGTGCTGACGTATGAATTCCTTACCTGACTAAACGGCGGGAAAACAACATTATTAAACAAACCAAAAATATTAAGTATAAATATTTTTGCTCGTGTTTAATTGAGTTGACGTATGAATTATTTGCTGACCAAACGGTGGGAAAATATTGTTGCTGAACAAAACCCAAACATTCATTTAATTCCATTGAAGATTCGTTGTCTTAAACGAATCATAAGGAATTAACGATTATCATTATCGTTATCATTATCATTATCATTTTCATTATTATCATTATCATTAGCATTATCGGTTTCATTGTCATTGTCATTATCGTTATTATGATTTTTAAATATTTTCTCCACCCGTTCAATTGGGATATCCAAATCCACAGCAATCTTACGTATGGGCTCTAGTTATTTTTATTAACCACCAAGCTGATGCTCCCTACAAATGCAGTGCATTGTGTTGATTTCAGGAAAATATGTTATGGGAAGGAGGAAAGAGGAAGAAGTGTTTATAGATATTTTCCTTAAATTTTAGTAGTTTCTAACTGTCAGAAAGACTTGTGTTGGGAGTTTATTCCACTTACGGCTAGTTTGAATGATAAACGAATGCGTTGTACAGAGAGCGAACTGAATGGGTTCGCTAATCTCAGAAGAAAATTTCCAATGGTAGTATCTGTGGAGCAGTGTTGCACAATCCACATTTCGACTATGTTCCAACAAGTCAATGGAGTTGGATACCCTACTGTGATTAAAGAGCATCAACGACCACCCATATATATAGATGACATTGTTGAATCCAAGGCCTTATGGGTCAACAGTCTTCTCCGCATTAAAATCAATCCTATTCGCTTTGTATACTCAGAGATTGTTAACAGGTCTTGATTGCGTGTATCATTCATTGTCAGCCTGTTTTCTCGCCAATATCTGAATGCTTCCTCTATGGATCTGACTGCATTTCTCCAAGTCTGGTTAAACCAAGATTTTTGATTAGGTGTAGCCGAAATACGCTTTGATGCAATGAATAATCGCAAACCAGGCTGTTATTTTTCCACCATTTTTGAAGCAGCATCAACATTATTGAATAGGGAATAAAGTTTCCAGTTGAAATGCCTGAAGAAATCGATGGGCGTTGCATATCTGATGCTGAAACACTTTGAATAACAGAGTACGAAAACGATGCGAAAATGGAGCTGTGATCCGAATTGCCGAGAGTGAAAATATTTTAACTTCATACTTGTCAGGGTGTGAAGTAGGGTATCGAAAAAAGCAAATTTTTTATGATGCTTTTGGGGTAGAGCGGAAAAGTTGACTCTATACATAAGTAACTTCTGTTCAAAATTTCACCACCCTAGGATAACTTCTTTTCTGGCAAGGGACGTGAAATTTCAAAAATTTAGTAAAATCGGCAAATTTTTTTTTTCTGCGGTAGTGTGCAAAAGTTGCACCTATGTATGGTTAATTACAGTGCAAAATTTTGCGCCCCACGGACAATATGTTCTGTTCTGGCAAAGACCCTGAAATTACCCAAAAATCGACAAATACACTGTTTTTTCATTATACTTTTAGATATAAATATAGATATGACAAAGTGTCTAATGTGCATTGGATCGCTCGATTTGCAAGAAACCAAAAAGCTCCAAGCACGTGCTGAAAGGAAAACAAAAAATTCCTTCGTAGTTCTCTATCTACTGCGTCCTACTCATCGCAGCCTGATGGTGATGAGCCCTCATCAACTTCAACGTTATTAGAAGAGACAATGGATGAGGATAAGGAACCTGAACCTGATGACTACAACCACAATCCCGAACCGTCGACTTCATTCTCTTCGCAAATGCGAAGGAAACTTTCAAATACCGTCTTAAAAGCCAAAGATTTGGGGTATCGCT
Organism: Cordilura impudica; assembly: GCA_963682025.1. Taxonomy (NCBI): domain Eukaryota; kingdom Metazoa; phylum Arthropoda; class Insecta; order Diptera; family Scathophagidae; genus Cordilura; species Cordilura impudica. The sequence continues at coordinate 218,610,007 of OY821520.1, forward strand.
TCAAGCCACAGCTTCTAGCGTTCTGCACGACGTAGGCCTAGTCTCTGAATCGGATACATCTTTCGTGATTGATAAGAACAAAATTGCTAGAGAAAGGTATCGAACCATGCAAGAGCTTAAAAGTGAGAGTTCGGACATTGACAATGATAATTTAACAGTTCTTTACTTCAACGGGCGACGGGGCAAAACAAAAGAGAAAAGGAGGATGATAAATACTACCAAAGAACAATTGTAGAGGAACACTATTCCTTGGTGAAACAACCAGAATCTAGCTACGTTGGTCATGTTACACCAGCTTCAGGATCAAGTCTGGCCATTGCTGAAAGTATTTACGACTATATCACAGCAGAAGTGCCCGGATGTTTAAACCATATTCTTCTTGTAGGGTGTGATGGAACGGTCGTAAATACTGGAGTTCACAATGGGGTACTGCGTCATCTTGAACTCAAGATCGGGAGCTATTTGTCAACAAAATTTCAACGAATTGCCTCTCCGCCACTTGTTCAAGTCCCTCGATGGTCTCACCTCGGACCCAATTCCTACACTGGTTGCATTAAAAAAATCTTTGAGGGCGTGTGAGCTGCTTCCAGTGGTGACATTTTGCCATCAGATGATATATCCACTTTGAGTAAGGACCAGAAGTATCTGAGGGATATTGATCTCGCTGTTAGCTCAGGCATGTGTCCAGGTGTTGCTAAACGCGATCCAGGTCTCCTAAATATGTCCCGCTGGTTGACAACAGCCAACAGGATATTAAGACTGTATGTTTCCACCACGGAACCATCAGACAACTTACGTATCATAGTAGTGTTCGTTATCAGGATGTATGCGCATTAAAATCCATCATGCATTAAGGATGGAGCTCGGCATCTTTACCATTTCATTCAGTCATCCAGATACTTGGATCAAGTTAACCGCAACGTCATCGACCCAGTGATTTCTCGGAATGCTTACTTCGCATCTCCAGAAAACATTCTGCTCTCGATGCTGACTGATAAGGGAACACATATCAGAGCCCTTGGTATTCGATTTTACAAAATTTTTTAAATTTCACGTTCCTTGCCAGAACAAAAGACATTATCCTAGGCTCTACCCCAAAAGCATCATAAAAAAGAAAAAGGTCGAGAGTATTTTGTCGTTACCCTTCAATGCACGAAATGTGCGTTGGTTCATTCACTAAGTGGTTATGAAGCCAAGAGAATTATGAATATTAAAATAGCCAGCAACGATTTCACTATTCGGGCAACTCTTTAGGGTTCTAGATACGGATTCTGAACTTAACCCAAAGTGAATTAAATTTTATTTTATTTATTTATTTATTTATTTATTTATTTATTTTATTTATTTCGGCACAACATAAAATTAAATGTTACATTCATGGATTTTCTACTTTAACATATGTTTTACATACTCATTATTCTTTTCTCGACTGCATTTACGTGAAAAATGTTCTCTGTAGTTTTTAAAGTCCTTATTTCTGGCTTCCTGCGATTCTTCAGAAAGTTGTCCAATTGGCAAGAGTACATAAGCTATTATATCAGGACCATGCATAAAAAATTTGTGCAATGCAGGTGGCATATAATACCAAGGATAGTTTTCAACAAAATTCCTTGCAGAATTGTGGGCAAACTTTTCTAAAACGTTCAATGTTGGCTTCCTGACTAAAAGAAATAATAATTAATATTGTATACAACTTTTTTTATTACCTTTAAGTCGATTTTTGTTATTTCTGTAGAAAGCTCTGCATATCTGAAGAAGCCCCTGGCTGTATTGCCATCATTGGAATTACCAAAACCAGGTTTTGGCTGGTCGATAGTAGGACCGGTTTTCTCTTTAAATTCTTTTTGAATGCGTGATTTAGTTACAGCCACAATATTCTTGTCGTCATCTGTCTTTGCTTAATATTTTTTTTATTGGGAGTTTATATGCTAAGTGTAGAATGCATTCAAAAAATCTTATCTATCCATGAAGAACAGATAAACCGAACTGCAAATTTTCTGTATTTACCGGTTTCGTAATCATATCTTCTACTAAATTGAATTGCTTACTTGTTGCCTGAGTAGACACGTTTATTGTCAACTGGTTATTTTTTAATTGCTAAAACTATTTAAACAAGTCTAAAAAGCTACAAAAAGTGTTTTATTGCTATATTTAAATTGCAAATATTATTTACTTTATGGAGTAAATTGACTTTTGGTGTTTTTTCGACGAGATATTTCTTCTACGCTACTTGCTGTGTAACACGCTGCTGCTATTGTATTTGCCTAATTGTTGAATTCCAACTGCCGCCATTTAAATTGTTCTCTTTTTAAGTTGCTAAACTAAACAAGTCTTTTAAGCTGCGAAATTAATTATAGTCAAAAATTATTCCTATACATTAATACAGTGGCTCCAGCGAAAAAGAATTATAAATGTGATGATTGCAATGCTAATATTGGGAATTCAGGCTGCATTCAATGTGATGGGTGCTCGTCGTGGGTACATGATGTGTGCGGTAATATTCCTGAAGATGACCTTGATGCATTGAAGGGTGTTAAAGTACTGTCTTATATATGTAGCTCTTGTAAGCTTAGTCTTTGCTCAGGCGGCCAGCGGTCACTGCGTGATGAAATAAATTCTAAATTTGATGGCATGAATTCTAAATTTAATGACACAAATTCCAAAGTTGATACGATCTTAAAAGTGAAATTTCGATTAGCGTAAGTTCTATTAAATCTGATGTGCTCGACTGCAATAAGCTGATACGGCAAGTGGAATCCTCCACGGATATCAGAATTTTTTCATTGGAGGTGGAAAACAATATGATTTATAAGAAATTAAACCGTGCTGACGTGGTGATTGGTGGCTTACCAGATGGTCTAAAATCCATTACTGAGCCTATTGTTAAGATAGGGTCGTTTTACGACATACCAATAACACCTCAGGATATTAATCACGTTTGCTACATTAACTCTAAAAAAGCGATATTGGTTAAATTTAACAGTGTATTGCTGCGAAATGAGATTATGAGAGCTTATTTCCATAACATGAGGGCCCGTCCTCTGAAAGGTTCTGAAATTGTCTTTGATCCCAATGTTTCTAAGTTGGATCTTGATCGGCGAGTGTTTTTAAATGATCATTACTCTCCTGCTGTTGGCAAATTAAATTCCCAATGTCGTAAGCTGCTTAAGAACAAAATTATAAGCAAATATAAGATAATAAATACAGATAAGCCTAAAGCTAAATTGACAATGATTAATGGCGAGATACTTGAATGTGATGCCTTGAGATGTGCTGCGTTGTTGACGGGAGGTGCTGTTGTTGTTGCTGAGTAGTTTTTCGAAATCATTACCAGCTTTTTTTTCTCTTATTTGATTTGTTTTTTTTTCCATATATTTTAACCAATTGGTTTATTTTTGAATATAATTCAGTTTTATGAATTGTTATTTACTGCGTAATGTTTTTTAAATTCTTTTTGCTTATATTGGCTCCCCATAGTAACGTTTTTTTTTTTTTTTTTTTTTTTTTTTTTGGTAATTTTGATGTCTTTTAACAGTAATATGGGTCCTGTAATTAGTGATAGTTCATATTTGAATTCGGTATTACAAACTCACTTAAGTCATTTTAAAGTGGCCCACTTAAACTGCCGGAGCATTAGGCCGTCTTCCAACTCTGTAAAGATAGATGAGCTCAAATTTCTTCTGAGAGATAATGTGTTCGATGTGTTTGCTGTCTCGGAGACTTGGTTGAACGATAGTCTCAAATCGGGCAGTGGATATTCCGGGTTATAAGTTTTGTCGTAATGATCGTTCATCTGAATTTTTATCTAGAGGAGGGGGTGTTGGAATTTATATCTCCAGTAAAATTAAGTGTAAGCCAATCTTCAAAGTATCTGATGCGGGTGTTTGTGAGTCTCTTTTCATAGAATTATTTTTTGGTTGTATAAAAATTTTGTTTGGGGTAGTTTATCTACCAGGTGGTAATCTGGTCACTTTTGAAAATATTCCAACATTATAGTGGTTGGTGACTTCAATTGTAACCTATTTAATGTTACTAAGGGTAACTTGTTTCGATCCCTATGTAGGAGATTTGACCTATTCATTTCCCACAATCCTAAACCTACTCATTTTGATATGGCCATTCCACCTCACTGCTAGACTTTTTCTTAGTAAGCAATATTTCCTTGATCTCCTTTTCGGATCAGATACAGTGCCCTTCAATATCCGATCATGCATTCATTTTTGCTTCTTTTGGCTTTAATATGACAGCTATTCCGGAGTTTTTTGAATACCGCGATTTTAGTAACATAAATTGGGATGGCTTATTTTCCTTGTTGAATGATTTTGATTCCATTGAGTTTTTTAATACTGGTGATGTGGATAATAAATGCTCTTTACTTTGTTCGCTTTTTGATAGTATTTTTGCTTGTGTGCCTGTTGTGAGGAAAAGACTACATAATGTAAGAAATGTTTGGATGGAGTCAAGAGATATTGTCTTAGCAAGATCATTGAGGGATTTAGCGTATGCTGCTTTTCGGTCTGAGCGTTCAAATCAGAATTGGTCAAATTATTGTAGGCTTCGTAATAGGGCTAAAAATGTGATTCGGAGAGAGAAAAGGAGGCATTTTTCTAAACTTTTTTGGGGATTAGATTCTACTGGTTTGTGGAGAGTACTGAGGCGTTCTGGGTGTGTAGGGGATGATGATGTGGTTTGGGATGGTGATGTTGAGGTTCTTAATAATTTTTTTGCAGGTGGTATGGATCTGGGAATCAAGATCATGTTGACCTTAATGATTTGGATGATGTTGCTGAGTCTTTTTCCTTTCATTGTGTGAGTGAGATGGAACTACTAGAAGCCCTTAATAAAGTGAAGTTAAAGTCGGTTGGCATTGACGGAATTCCTATTAAATTTATAAAAACATTGTTTCCGTACTTATCGACCCTTATTTTGAACTTGGTAAATACTATTCTCACTACATCGAAATTTCCCATTGCTTGGAAGACTGCTCGTGTTGTTCCCATTCCTAAATCGAGAGTAGTAAATAGTCCTGATTATCTAAGACCCATTTCTATACTTCCTGCACTGTCTAAAGCTGTCGAGCATCTCCTTAAAGATCAGATACTTCAGTTTACATCTAGTCATATATATGAATCTCAGTATGCTTTTCGTCAGGGTTACACTACGACCCTTTTACTTCTTAAACTCACTGATGCTATTAGAGAAAATGTGAATAGTGATAAATTGAGTGTTTTGATTTCACTTGATCTCTCTAAAGCCTTCAACTCTATTAACCATATGAGAATGTTATATAAGCTTAAATATGAATTTGGGTTTTCAAATTCGGCTTGTAAACTAATAATATCCTATTTGAGTGGTAGATCACAGTTTGTGGTTCTAAATGGTCTTAGTTCTGGCTTACTTTCTCTTTACTCTGGTGTACCTCAAGGGTCCGTTTTAGGTCCTCTATTGTTCATTTTGTATATAAATGATTTCCATGTGACTACTGACCCAACGACCTGTGATACGTTCATATTTGCTGATGATGTTTTTTTGCTGTTTAAAGGTAGCCGCTTTTTTTCTGATGTCTTAGAACATGACATAAACCATTGTGTCTCACAGTGGGCTTTGACAAACTCATTATCCATAAATTCTTCTAAAACTAAGGCTATTATGTTTGGCCCTACTAATCGATTCTTAATTGACTTTAATATTTTCTTAGTTGAATCTGTGCTTGAATTTTGTAGCCAACTAAGGTGTTTAGGGGTTGTGCTTGATAATAAGCTGTCTTTCAAACCCCATATTGATGCTTTATCTGGTAGAATCTGGGGCTCATTGCGTAGGATTTATTCCATTAATATTTTCCTACCCTTTCGAATCAAGTTAAGATTAGGTCATTCCCTCTTGATGTCGCAGGTGTTATATGGACTTGAGGTGATATCAGGTACAATTGGCATACATTTTAAAAAACTTAAATGTATAGTCAATACAATTGTGCGATTTATTTATGGTGTGGGAAGACGGGTTCATATATCGAGCTATGTTCATCGCTTCCTTGAATGTTCATTTGAAAACTTTGTTCAATACCGTAATTTAATTTTATATCATAGGATCATAAAAACTGGCAGACCTATTAAATTATGTAATGTATTTATTTTTTCACGACCTACTAGAAACCCTCAAGTATTTATTCCTAGGATTGTGAGGTCTTTGTTTGAAAGGTCTTTTGTGGCTCGGTGTTGGAACCGACTGGCTTATGTGCTATGTATTTTCTCGCAGTCGAACAATGTCTTTCGTTTAAAACTGCTTCAGCACTTTGCTAGTTTTGTTTAATATTTTTGTAGCTATCACATACATTGCTAAGACTGTGCTACTTCTTTTGCTTATTATTCTTTTCTTGAATTTTCTAATTCATTACGTAATTGCTTGTTTTGTGGCTATCGCTAATTGGGACATTTGTACTATAATATTGACTTTTACTTTGTTTTCTCTTTATCTTACGTTACGGCTGGGGAGTCGATATGTTGAATTACTGATAAACGATATTGTTTTTGTTAATATGTTAAGATATTTGTAAGTCTCTTGATCTCAGGATTATTGCTATGTAATATAGATTTATTGGCCTGGATGCCTTTATATTACAATACTTGAATAAATAAAATAAATGTAACACCTTTGGGTAGATGATGTTTCTGTTATTGCGTTGCATACTTTCCCATCAATCATCACTAACATTAAAACGTGGCTAACTCATACAGATCTTTCTCCTACTAATGCAAATGAATCTAACATATATTTTATTTCTTCTACTCTTGCTTTTTCTAGTTTTGATACGGTAGCAGTTTCTTTAGTGAACTCAATTTTCAGTGGTCTACAAAATTGAGTAGATAAGGGTCGAGGGTTTTGCCAAATAATTTTGTTATTGCAAACCATTTTTAGTGGTACAAGAGATGTGATAAAAATATAAGAATCACTGGCATCTGGTCCAAGGAATGCTTGCTTATATTACCTATGTCCGGAGCTTCCATCAAATCCCCACTTACTATAAAAAATGATTTTCGAAATTTCTTCGTTGCCTAAAGAATCAAATATGGATTTCTGAAGAAGCACTAAACGTTCAACCGTAGCACTAAACGTTCAACCTTGTAAACTATCTTGTGAATAAATTTCGTTAATTGTTATATATTCTTTTTTCGGATAGCATTCAAGCTTAGCGTTTTGAACAATCATATATGACGGAAATTTTTCTTGCGCAGCCTTTCTAATTACGTTATATGAATCTCTTGATAACCTTCCCTATATCAACACACCAAGAGTTTCTTCTTGGTGTGTTGAAGCTTTTGTGGCCTTGTTTAGCTTTCGAAGGATATATGATAAATTCTTTTATTATTTGGGACGCTACGGCTTGTCCAGATTTTCTAAAAGACATTTGTGCAGCATGATCTAACACCGATAAAGGCGTATTGTCTCTTACTGTCTAACATTTTTTTGCTTTAGTTTCTTCGCTGTACTCCTCAAAAGAAAGCTCTCTACGACCTGTTTTACAAGGTGGAGGAACAAACGATAGTGATGAATCCAACCAATTTTTATTATGTAATAAAAAGAGTTCATCATGCCTATTACTTTTTTCTCAACGAGTTTTAAACGCTTGGACAAAAGTATTAAATCTTGAACCAAAGTAGTTCATATCAGAATTAATATAAATAAAAATACTTTATTAGTTATAAACAGTTACGTCAATTGTAAATAAATCTGATTTTAAACAGTTTTATATGGAATTAAAGTAAAGTATCATCTTTATATGTAATAAAAATAACTGATTAATATATTTAAGTGAGTGAACGCAATTTTATAAAACTCACGCGACCATCACTAATAAAATTTAACATACAACAACAATAACTCAAATAAGAAAAATAAAGAAGAAAAGAAAATAAACAAGTAAGAGCGATAAATTCGGCTGTGCCGAATTTTTGATACCCTCCACTGTTGCTGATACTGAAACAAAATCCGAATACCAATTAAATTTAAAGTTAATTGGTTATCTTGTTGGCCAATTTCTATTATAACAAACAATGGTCCTTAAAAAGAATTAATTATTATTTGAAAAATTTCATTATTTTTCTTTTACTAGAGAGAAAACCCCTAAGTACTTCATAGATCACCAATGAAATTCATAATTTAACGCAGCCGGCATCATAATAATACCCAAAGTTTGATCCCTATAAGCCTGTTTTGAGACCTTAAGAGTCATATGATAATTAAAAAAAAATCGATTGATTATTGGCTACAAATTATAAATATTAAACAAAGGAAATTTTAAAATAATTTTATTTAATACAAAAAAAAAAGCAAAAATAATAACAGGTAAGAATCTAAAGAATGAAACTAAAATTTTTAATTTTTAAATTTAAATTTTTTATTTTTAATCTTTAATTTTTACTTTTTAGTTTTTAATTTTTAATTTAAAATTTTTAATTTTTAATCTTTAATTTTTAAATTTTCAATTTTCATTTTTCAATTTTTATATTATTAATTTTTCAATTTTCATTTTCAATTTTTCTTTTTTCATTTTTAGTTTTTCATTTTTAATTTTCCGTTTTTCAATTTTAATTTTTGATTTTCTATTTTTAATTTTTAATTTTAACGATAAATAATATGTGCTAATACTTGATTGGGCCAATGTGACACGTGCAGTATTATTTTACACACAACTGCAATGACTTCAACAATATGAAGAATTGCAACATATACAACATATCTTTAGAAAAACTACAAATTTTTGAAATTTTCATTCATAATTCGTGACCCCTTTGACCGATTTTGACGATTTAAAATAGCAACTCCTTTGGGATGTTAATAAACGATTTTATACAAAAAAGAACGGTCTAGCTTGGATATTGACGGCGTGATCGTGATTTCCACAGAAGAAAATATATGGTTTTTTGGGTTCTCCGGAATTTATTTCGATGCGTTACAAACGGAATGACAAACCTATATATACCCTCTGCCACTGAGGTGTGGAGGGTATAAAAACAAAATATTTTTGTATATAAAAATTTTAATTCACAAGTATTTTTACATAAAACATTAAAAAAATTAACAAAAACGCGCATAATTTTTTCCTGAATATGAAAGCTGGAATGTTGTGCTTTTTTTATAAAATAATAAAGGGTCCGCCATCTAACATTTTTTTTTTCAACTAGTGCTTATTTCGTGAATGATAACACTTAGCTCATGTCTGATTTGACAGATAATTAGTTTTATCCTTCCGCTGAACGAATATGGTTGTGTATACGCTTGAACAACGCTGGGAAATATTGCGACATTACTTTGAAAATCATGGTAATGTTGCAGAATGTGTGCGAAAATTGCGTACGGATTTTGGAAGAAGAGAAGTACCGTCAGCTCCGTATGTTCGTTATCTTGTGGAAAAAAGTGAAAGAAACTGGCATCCTCATCGATAAACCAAAGCGTGAAAAGCCAAAAACAGTGCGTACACCCGAGAATATTGCTGCTGTGGCAGAAAGTGTGCGTGAAGCGCCATCAACATCAATTCACCGTCGTTCTCAAGAATTGAACATTTCGGAGGCATCATTGAGACGAATTTTGCATAAAGACCTTGGTATGACGCCATACAAAGTCCAATTGGTTCAGGAGTTGAAGCCAACTGACCATCCAATGCGTTTTCGCTTCGCTAAGTGGGCCTGCGATCGACTTACAGAAGATGCCGATTTTGCCAAAAAAAAAAAAAAAAAAAAATCATCTTTTCAGATGAAGCTCATTTTGATCTTGGCGGGTATGTAAACAAGCAAAATTGTCGCATTTGGGGCACAGAAAACCCGCACGCATACATTGAAAAGCCGATATACCCAAAACGAGTCACTGTTTGGTGCGGATTTTGGTCCAGAGGCATAGTTGGGTCATTTTTCTTTGAAAATGAGCAAGGAGTGGCCGTTACAGTCAATGACGATCGTTATCGGGCCATGTTGAACGAATTTTTGTTCACAAAAATTGAAGAGGAGGATATTGGCAACATTTGGTTTCAACAGGACGGCGCTACGTGCCACACACCCGAAGCTACACTCGATGTTTTGCGCCCTGTTTTTGAAGATCGCATTATCAGCCGCAGAGCTGATGTGGTTTGGCCACCTCGGAGCTGCCATTTGACACCGTTGGACTATTATTTGTGGGGTGCCCTCAAAGATAAGTGTTACGCCAACAAGCCAGAGACAATTGATGCTTTAAAGGACAATATTCGTGAAGCCATTGTTGAAATACAGCTGCACACAAACGATAATGTGCTTAAAAATTGTACCGATCATGTAGGCTACTGCATGGCCAGCCGAGGCAGCCATTTGAATGAAATTATTTTCCATTATTAACCGGAAGGATTGTACTTTCAAATAAAAAAAGAAATTTGAGATAATATTCAGTAGTTTTTTTTTTTTTTTTTTTATAGCATTTTCAAGAATAAAATTATTTGGCGGACCCTTTATAAGAACAAACAACCTAAAACATATGTACATATATCAGCGATGGGCGCTGGTTTGCCTGGATTACGAAGTTCTTCGGGTATTTACATTTACTCTTCGTGTTTATTTTAACCAGAGTTGCTACAAAGGCAAAAATTTTCCTATCAAGACGTTCCTTAAAATCCCCAAAACATACCTTACACATGTTTTATTACACTACTTTTTATCTTTAAAAAAATTTTTTTGAAATAACAAACAAGTGGGTTTAAAATATAGAAAATAAATATAAAACAATTTCCTAGCAGTCAAGTTAAAAAAATACTATTTTTAGATCGAAATCGAAATGTAAACAAATTTACCGTATACCACATACATGTGTTTGTGTGATGGTGCTTTCGCTCGTTTCTTTGTTTCATGCATAAATAGTAATAAGGGCAACTATAAATAGAGAGCAAAACATAAAATTTGATTCAGTACCTTACTAGAATTCAACGAAGCAGGACTGTTGCGGATATTTTTTATTTCGTAAAATTACGTAGTTTTGTTGTGGTACACTCGCAAAATATTGATTGTGTTGAAATCAAGCTGTGCTTTTATGTGTGTTTTTTTTTCAGCTTGTTTTAAAATCTTTTGAGTAATCATGTGGGATGTAGAGTGGAAAAATCTTTTTTTATTTTCTTTAAATCGGTCTAATGAAGCTGAGTGCCTCATTTGCAATCAGGTATTAAAAAATATGCATAGGTCTTATCTTAAGCGACACTATGACAGATTTCATGCGGAAATGCATTCTGTTTCTGGAACTAACTGAAAGCAAATAATTGAAAAATTAAAAAAAGATTTTAGGCTTTAAAACCTTCGCCTAGAGAGAAGGTGCGCGAGTAGTTCTAGCAACGGCACGGTTGGTCAGAATGTTAAAGCTACATATGTAATCAGTTTAGCTTTAGCAAAAAATGACGGCCTTTAGATGATGGGCAGTTTTTTAAAGACACTTGTTTGTCAATAATGTACTTATTTGGACAACAAATAGGGAAATAGGGAACATAATTAACGATATACCTTTATCTCGCCGAACAGAAGATATAAGGCAATTTATTAATGGAAGACAAATGAGCGGATAAAAAATGCCAAATACGTATCCATGTGTTTAGATGAAAGTCTTGACATTTGTGATACAAGTCAAATGATTATATGTATTAGAACGGTTGACAATTTTTTCAATTCATTTGTGGAAATATTAAATGTACACTCTTTTTACGGAAATATTACTGGTGAAGTTATTTTTGATGCTTTCGAAAAGAATATTTTATCTCTGATAGAAACAGAAAAAATATCTTCTATTTGCACTGACGACGCTGCAGTAATCGTTGGGCGAAACCAAGGGTTTGTGGGTCAGTTAATAAAAGCTAAGGTAAATGTACATACATTTCATTGTATAATACACCAACAAGCATTGTTTTCAAAAAGGATAGGTCTTCAAGAATCCACGAAAATAGCTGTTAAAATAATTAATTGCCTTAGAGGAGGTCATAACGCACTTACACACAGAAAGTTAATAGAGTTTCTGAAAGATATAGACGCTGATTATGGCGATGTATTAATGTATAAGGAGGTGCGATGGTTAAGTCGTGGAAAATGCTTAGAGCGACTTTTTAATCTTAGGGAAGAGGTAGAAACCTTTTTACAATCGCTGGCTTGTTCGAAAGACGCAAACATTTTAAATTCCTTAAAAAGTCCTAATTTTCTTTACGACTTAAGCTTTCTAACTGACGTAACACAACACATTAATAATTTAAATCTCGTACTACAAGGAAAAGACAAAAATATAAGTGAACTTATGCAAGCAATTAATGAGTTTTCAAAAAACTTTCCATTTTAAAAAGTCAAATTGGATGTCAAAATTTATCAATTTTTCCAAAAACTCAAGAAATTTTTACACAATTTCCTAATAATGAAAAACTTCAAGAACTAACGGAAGAAATAAATTTGCTCTTGGATAATTTCCAAAGTACATTTAAAGATTTTTTGAACTTACAATGGATTATAAACATTTATAATAACCACTTACGTGTTCATTAGAAAATTTACCGAAGGTTGTTGAAGAGGAATTGACATTAATGCGGCAAGACTTATCGATTCCAATAGAAATGGGTATCAACTTTTGGAAAAATATTTGCCCTCAAAAATATCCATCAGTCAGGGATTTAGTATTAAAACTTTTTCAATGTTTGACGCTACATACATCTGCGAGTCCTCATTTTCATCAATGTCTCAGATTAAAAACAAATTTAGAAATAAATTGACAAATAAACATTTGGAGACATTGTTAAAAATCAAATGCTTTCCAAAAGAAATTGATATTGATAAATAAATAGATTTTATTAACACCAAAATTAATTGTAGCGTTTTTCAAGTATCTTAACGATTTTTTTTTTTTTTACAACACAGTGTCCAAAATCCAATTTTTTATATACATATATATATTACCATTATTAAAAAATTTATGAATTGTGTAATACGTTTTAAGTTTACTGATTTCCTTTTTTTCATTGTATAATGTACAGTTTCAAGAACTTTCCAAAAAATTTTCTAAGAGTAAAGCAACTTATTTACTCTCTTTTATTCAATGTTCTCTATCTGCCCATCGCTGACATACATAGTTCCATTCCATTAAACATTGTAAATACTCTTTATTTGAAACATTACAAATAAAAACAACAAAAATATTTTTCCAACAAAAATCTAAACAAAAATTTGTTAACTATAAGTTAAAATACCTGAAGTTGATGGTTCCATCATAAAATGATTACTTTTAAAAGTTTTATATAAAAACAAACATTAACTTGAAAGCTGTTAAATTTCACTTTTTGGCACATCTTGCAAAAACACGAAATATTGTTCTACTTTGACACTTCACTGTAGAAAAAGTATGTAACTTAGAACAATGATTGGTACCAGTAGCGATTAGTAATTTAATATACTGTAACCCGGTACCAAAAATTATAAGAAAACTTTTATTTTAAAAAATCAATTAAGCGCCACTTTGAACGTGATTGAACCCAATGTGGAACGTGCTTCATCAAAAATGTTGGTACGACGGATTCTTCAAAACATTTAAATTTTCTAAAATATTACATGCCAAACCATCCCCTTTCAATTGACTTTTTAGAACTTGTCCGCAGACTCCATTAAACTAACTAACTATAAATGAATTAAAAACAATTTAGGAAAATTGTGATCTAAACGTACTGAGTGGTATGGACATAGAAAATAAGCATTCAGTAAATCTAAGTGAGATTGGTTTTGTACAGACAAATATGTTTGTTGATAAAAACCGTCCGATTTTAATTAATTTAAGATCGTTTTTATGTTCCCAACACATAGAAGAGAAAATTTTGAGTAAAATATTTCATACTTGTGTCTTCAGATAGATTTAAACAATGACCGGAAGTAACAGTTTTGAAATTTTTGTGACAAAAAAAAGTATACAATTTTGATCCTTGTGAACTAGTCTTTCAATAAATGCTTTGCTTTAATTATTATGACTTATTTTTTCGGGCAGAAATACTAGTTGGATTTTTTTTTTTTTTTGAGCAGAAATAAAATATATTTTTTGATATTTTTTTTCGAGCCAGTTATTTTTTTATTTTTTAACAAATATAAAAATCAACCATTGCCACAAAATCTGGAAATGAGAGAAAAAATCAATTGAAAAAGTTGTTGGCATTTACTTGGAACAAACACATAGAATCAAACTTAACACAAATAAAATTAAAATTAGTTCAACTTACGTGGCTAATTGGCAGAAATTCAAAGCTAAGTCTTGATTGCAAGTTATTGATATATAATTCAATCATGAAACCCATTTGGTGCTACGGTATACAGTTATGGGGAACCGATTCAGCTTCTAATATAGAGAAAATACAAAGATGCCAAAATAAGATCCTAAAGTTAATTACCCGCGCCTCATGGTATGTGAGAAACTCACAATTATGAAAAACTGTTCAAGCTACTTGAAAAAACTAAAAACTCACCCGAATCTCTTAGCACGTGGCCTTCTCAACAATCGCATCCACCAACGCCTAAGAAGGAGAGAGACTGCAGATCTTATAATAAATGCTTGAGGTTATCTAAGCCAATGAATATTTACTTATTTTGAATTTATGTAGAAGCATTCAATTTTTTTGTGGCACTGGCCGAATTTAATAAGTTTAAGTATTAGTTCCAAGATTTGAATAATTATTGTAAGTTTACTATGTGAAGATCCAATAAATAAATGCATGAGAAAAAAATTTAATATTAATGCCAATTAAAAATTCCACCGATTTCTCACTTTTATTGCCTGTTTTTGTACCCTATACAACTATGGTCAGGGTATGAGTTTGTGCTGATGATAGTAAATACCAAAATATTTGACCTAGACCCACTTTTTATTATACCGACCGACCCACCTTATATTATATGTCCGTCCGTCTGTGTGTCCATGTAAACCTTGTAATAAAACTACAGGTCGCAAATATGAATATATCAATAATATTTGGTGTATGTAGCTATCTTCACTTAAATCTATCAAAAAATCAATTTGGTTTTTATACATATGTTTTTGGGAAAAGTAAGTGAATTTACTATACATATAAAAATAACATCAGATATTAACTTTTGGTATCTGCACGCCTCTCGAAATGTATAGTTGGTGTAGTCGGTCTTACTTGTTTCTTATATTTGCTCATAAAACTAAATACATATAAAAAAAATTACTTTTATTTTGTGGCTTTTATGATAAAAGGTATAACTGGATTTAAGTGAAGCTCGAAAGACTGATTTAACTATAATTTTGAAATATAAAGACGCTGTACAAAGTGGCAAAATAATTAATTCACTGAAATAATAATAAATTTAATTCAACTTTTATCGAATTTATTCAAAATAATAATTAGTTGTTACAAGCTCTGGTCGTAATGTCGTTTCTTAATGGACCTTTAGAATTTTTAATGTTCATGTTACTAAAATTTTAGGATTGACGATTTTCTTCATACATATCCCTGTCATTTCCACAGACGCACAGTGGGGCATTTTAATTTTTTTCGTTGCAAAAATCATAACTTTTAAACTAGGAGGTAGGTCCTATCAAAGTTCAATATTATTTTGGTGCTAATATTACATGTTGCAAATATAAAGATAATGTGCTGAAATTTGGAACTTAAAGTGTTTTCGACCCAAAGACGAACCCTACTTAAATTTGTTGCAATCGGCCCATGTTTGGACTTAGTCCCCATACAAATTTTACTTCCAAATTGGTTTTAATGCCACTGAATGAAGCAAATGTTACTCTATTGCGATGAAATTTGAATCATAAGGTTTTATTAGGTCAGTGACGAGATCTATAAAAAAATCATTGAAATCGGTCCACCTTTAGACCTAGTCCCCGTACAAATTTTCTTCAAAATTTGGTTAAAATACCACAAATGATGACAAATTTGCTAATTTCTGTATTATATTTAAAAAATTTACAAAATAGTGCAAACAAGTAAGAGTGTTAAATTCGGCTGTGCCGAATCTTTGATACCCTCCACCTCGGTTTGAGTAATGATAATAAATGTAAACAAAATATTGGAAAAAGTAAACAATTTGTTAAACTTAATACCAGATTATTTCAGCAAATTATTTGGGTTTGTTTTCGTCTTTTCTATTATTTCGGATTTATTTCGGTGTTTGCTTTTTGGTCATTGTGATTGCTGATCGGCATGCATTTAGGTTATATAACTATATGCATGCGTTTCCGGTTATATGACATAACTTCTCGTTTAATTTAGTTTTTGCTAATTAAATAGCTCGCCCTAACCTCCATTGCAAAGGTAATGGTTGTGTAGGGTGGCTACAGGCATTAAATCGTGCTAATTGGAGATGGCTGTATAGTTTCTTTTAACTGGCCAAATATTTCTTCATTGCGGCCATATAGGTCGGATGGAGTAACAAAATAATAACCAAAAAAAAACTCCCTCAATTTTTTTATTAAAATATTGACATATTTGGAAAACATAGAGAATAAATTTATAATAATAAATATTCAAATTAGGGATGCCAAACGCAAGAAACCAAATGTCCCAAACATTTTAAATAAAATAATTTATTATCTTTATTTTCTGGAAAACCTCAAATTTTCATCCAAAAAAAATTGTGAAAAATAATATATAAATAACATTCTCATCAAATTGCGTTTATTTATGTAACAATTTTTGTGTTCGTAATTCTTAAATATCATTTGAGGTTTTCTAAAATTCATTGAACTTAAATCAATGTTTTCTGTAGTCCGATTCTGTAAATTTCAACGATCCGACAATCGCAAAATATATAGACAGCTATTGTTGTTTGCACTAAGGATTAAGTGATTCACTAAGTACAGACATCTTAACGACAGTCGACATCTCTATTTTTCTATTTATTTAAATTGTAAACGAGTCACATCTCTGTCAAAATAAGCGAAAAACACAAAGAAGAATAGAAAAAACAAATTACTTCGTGTTTGACAGGATGATTTTATCTCTATGTTTAATATCTTTATTTTTTTACTAATATTTCTGTTTATTTATTTGAAAATGAAATAATGAATTGAATATCGAGGGCTTATATTCAAAAAGTGCTATCTACATTTGACAGCAATATTAATTTTTGATTTCAAACTGTTCTCTGATATAACTGCCTAATATAATATTAATTCTGATATCATACATGATTAGTACGACTATTTCTTAATAGATATTGTAGCAAATCGATCTACAAATACTTTCAGATCTTATTAATAAATTGGTTTTATACGCTCTCTTTAAAATAATTATTGATGCAGATAGCACTTTTTTATTTATATAAAAAAGTTTTTTAATAAAAGCAAAATATTTTCACTATTTTATGATTTTTATTTATGTATGACGACATTGCAACCTAAAAATTTAAGTTTTTATCGACTGAATAAACAATACAAAAATGGTTGTCGTGTAAATAACAACAACAGCTGACTTTAATAATAGCGAATATCGTTTAAAAATTTTACTGATAATATTGCTATTTTCTTTTTTTAACGATTCGACTATCGTTAAAAGAAGTTACTGAAAAGCTATTATGCCAATGCCAATATTTTTTTTAAATGTAAACATTTTTTAAATGTAAACATATTTGGTGTTTTTTTTTTTTTTTTTTTTGGAATTTCAATTTGTGTTTGACGAATAAAATTTATATATTAAAGATGCAATTGATGTCTTCTAAATTTAAAATTATTATTTCCGACGTTTTGATATGAATTTCTAAATTCAGTTAATATTTTCTAATTTATAATTGGAAATTTTAATTACAGTTTTTAGAATTGATATTTTCTAAAATTTTAATGGAAAATTTAAAAAGTGCAATTTTGTATTTATGTGAATAATAATGCTTTAGTAATTATTTATAAACAATTTTTAAAAATTAGATGCAATCGCAATCAGATATTTTGTAGGTAAAGCAGAATAATAATTCTATATAACTATGTAGAAATTTTTTGAGAGCAAAAAACTCATTGATAACTCGGTAACTCTATTTTGTAAAGACAACTAAAAGTTAATATGCCAAACTTATGTTCATACTTGTAAAAGAATAATGAAAATACATATGAAATAAAAGACCAGCTCGTGTATACTCTTAACATTGTTCTGTATGATATCCAGTTGAAAATATTAATATTCATGTTAAAATAGAAATAACTATTGCAAAGCTAATTAGAACAAACAAAAATTGTGGCGCCATCTACTGTGGCATAGTCACGCTGAGCAAAATGAAGTGACACTGTTAATGCAAAAGAAACAAAATATTGCAGAATTTTATGTAAATAAAATAATATACCGACTTATTTCTAACATGCAGTTGTTATGGATATACATATATAATATATGAATATTATTTGTATTATTTAATATGTTTATATAAATTTCTAAATAAAAAAAATTTTTTTCTGCTATATTTACGTTGTTTTTTTTTAACAACTAGGTATTTCAGCATTATTTGAATTTTTACTCCCTTTATATTAGTTCGTAGTGTCTGCTTGTCGAAAAAATTTTGGATCGATTTTAACCAATTTCCCGTGAGCCATTCGATCTGGCAGCAGGCAAATTTTTAGAGTGATGCCAAAACAATGGAAACTTTTAAATTTTTCTACCAGAGTTAATAAAAAAATGTACAAAGGGTTAGTTTTTATTATATTATTATCACAACGACCACAAAAACAACAAGTCCAGCTTGACAACAACACAACATTTAGAATAACAACAAGAACAATATAGAAACATCATATTTTTCATTTTTTTTTTTTTTTAATTTTTCAGAGATTTCCCTGGACCTGTTCCACCGATTTTAATGATTTCTGAAATAGAAATCTTCCCATGAATTTGGTGAATCATTCTCACTAAAAATGATCACTGTAGCTGCACTATTCAGGGCGTGATCGTGACAAGAACAACATAGAAAATTATATTTTTTCAAGACTTTTTTTAGTTCTTCATTCAAATCTCGGGCCCTAATCGACCGATTTGGACGATTTTAAATAGCAAACTTTTCAGGATGTTAATGAATCATTTTTTATGTCAACGAGCACCCTAGCTGCCCGATTGATGCCGTCATCGTGATTTCCACAGACGGACAGACGGACATCGCTATATCAACTCCGGTTGTTATAAGGATCACAAATATATATATTTTATGGGGTCAAAAATTTTTTTTCTAATTATTACAAACGGAATGACAAACTTATATATACCCTCTGCACACTGGAATTAAAATTTCCAATTATAAATTACAATTAATTGAATTTCAGAAAATCATATCAAAACGTCGGAAATTATAATTTTAAATTTAGAAGACATCAATTGCATCTTTAATATATAAATTTTATTCGTTAAACACAAATTGAAATTCCAAAAAAAAAACACCAAATATGTTTACATTTAAAAAATGTTTACATTTAAAAAAAAATATTGGCATTGGCATAATAGCTTTTCAGTAACTTCTTTTAACGATAGTCGAATCGTTAAAAAAAAAGAAAATAGCAATATTATCAGTAAAATTTTTAAATGATATTCGCTATTATTAAAGTCAGCTGTTGTTGTTATTTAAACGACAACCATTTTTGTATTGTTTATTCAGTCGATAAAAACTTAAATTTTTAGGTTGAAATGTCGTCATACATAAATAAAAATCATAAAATAGTGAAAATATTTTGCTTTTATTAAAAAACTTTTTTATATAAATAAAAAAATTAAATAACATATCAAGGGCTTATATTCAAAAAGTGCTATCTGCATCAATAATTATTTTAAAGAGAGCGTATAAAACCAATTTATTAATAAGATCTGAAAGTATTTGTAGATCGATTTGCTACAATATCTATTAAGAAATAGTCGTACTAATCATGTATGATATCAGAATTAATATTATATTAGGCAGTTATATCAGAGAACAGTTTGAAATCAAAAATTAATATTGCTGTCAAATGTAGATAGCACTTTTTGAATATAAGCCCTCGATATTCAATTCATTATTTCATTTTCAAATAAATAAACAGAAATATTAGTAAAAAAAAATAAAGATATTAAACATAGAGATAAAATCATCCTGTCAAACACGAAGTAATTTGTTTTTTCTATTCTTCTTTGTGTTTTTCGCTTATTTTGACAGAGATGCGACTCGTTTACAATTTAAAAAAATAGAAAAATAGAGATGTCGACTGTCGTTAAGATGTCTGTACTTAGTAAATCACTTAATCCTTAGTGCAAACAACAATAGCTGTCTATATATTTTGCGATTGTCGGATCGTTGAAATTTACAGAATCGGACTACAGAAAACATTGATTTAAATTCAAAGAATTTTAGAAAACCTCAAATGATATTTAAGAATTGCGAACACAAAAATTGTTACATAAATAAACGCAATTTGATGAGAATGTTATTTATATATTATTTTTCACAATTTTTTTTGGATGAAAATTTGAAGTTTTCCAGAAAATGAAGATAATAAATTATTTTATTTAAAATGTTTGGGACATTTGGTTTTTTGCGTTTGGCATCCCTAATTTGAATATTTATTATTATAAATTTATTCTCTATGTTTTCCAAATATGTCAATATTTTAATAAAAAAATTGAGGGAGTTTTTTTTTGGTTATTATTTTGTTACTCCATCCGACCTATATGGCCGCAATGAAGAAATATTTGGCCAGTTAAAAGAAACTATTGTAATGTATGCATACTATAGGGCATTCACAGAGTGCATGAATGCTGAGCATAGAGCATTTTCACTTTGGTAATAAGACCTATTTAAGTTAGAACCACTTGACATACATATGTTAACCAAGAACAGCACAATTGTTAGTGCACGTGTTTTCACTGTAAGCAATGCGATCAATGAATGTGTGTGGTATAAACAAACCCAAAATAACAATAAATAAAAGGGTTTCGGATTTCATTCTCAAGGGTGCCGGTAACACAAAGTAAATATGGAAACGTATGTTTTGTGTATTTGAATTACCGTACTTGACATGATTTTGTGTTTGACCACCCATCAATCGTTTAATGCAAGTGTTGCACATATGTTTGTCATGAAGTAATTTACCAGAGTCAATCACTATGCTGCTGTAGCACTATTAGTTTTAAGAGAGAATTTAAGAGAATTATTTTTGTAGAATTCTAGTTGGTAAATTTAGTATATAACTAGCAGATAATTTAATTTTAGGTAGAGTATAATTTTGGTCTTCGTTAAAGTACAAATAAAAATAAAAATAATATAAAACACCAGAAAGGAGATGTGTTTTTATTCATCATCAACCAGCCCAACACCAGTCTTGCAATAACCACACTATACATCCATCTCCAATTAGCACGATTTAATGCCTATAGCCACCCTACACAACCATTATCTTTGCAATGGAGGTTAGGGCGAGCTATTTAATTAGCAAAAACTAAATTAAACAAGAAGTTATGTCTTATAACCGGAAACGCATGCATATAGGTATATAACCTAAATGCATGCCGATCAGCAACCACGATGACCAAAAAGCAAACACCGAAATAAATCCGAAAGAATAGAAAAGACGAAAACCAACCCAAAGAATTTGCTGAAATAATTTGGTATTAAGTTTAACAAATTGTTTATTTTTTCATTTACATTTATTATCAACACTCAAACCGAGGTGGAGGGTATCAAAGATTCGGCACGCCGAATTTAACACTCTTACTTGTTTTTATTAATATTACAGATACACATCTTTGAAATACTTTTAATATTAATATATTAATGATATAGATATTAAATTATTTAGTATATTATTTTAAACTAGTATAATTTATTTTATTAGTTCTCTTTAAAATAGACTTAACATACCGGAGCTATAATTATGTTCTTCTAAATCCTTTCGAGTTCTTACATGTCTTCGTGATGAAATTAGTGGGTCTGAAAAGGCCACCAACATATTGAAAAGGTCCTCATTATTCGTTGTTTTAAATTTCGTTGTTTTAAATTTTTAATTGCAAATTTTTTATTATGTTAAATTCATTTTTTGAGCTGGCATCAGGTCAAAAGTTTCTAATTGTTGCAAAATACATACATTGTAAATTTTCGACCTTTTAAAAATAATCTAGGTAGCGCAACCAAATTTTGTTTTATTTTTTTTT
The DNA here is from genome assembly GCA_963682025.1 of Cordilura impudica. NCBI lineage: Eukaryota > Metazoa > Arthropoda > Insecta > Diptera > Scathophagidae > Cordilura > Cordilura impudica. The sequence goes on from OY821520.1 coordinate 218,632,145, forward strand.
TTTTTTTTTTAGTGTAAATTTCTTATTATATTGAATTCATTAACAAAATTTGAACACTGAATATTGAACATAAAAATTAAAAACATTAACAATCTTCTAAAAACACTTCGCCATCCTATCAAAATCAAATATGAAAAAATTAAAAGTTCTGTTTTTAAGCACCAAAAAAAATCGTGAAAAATAAGATAAGAATCTGCAAAAATTTGATAATATTTGGTATTTTATAGCCTTTAAAATAAGCCATATAACTTTAAAATCAAACAATTTTTTACTGAGTTATGGCAAAACACGTCTACCCATCTATCCAGTGTATGTCAAGATGTTTTACAACTTTATGGTTGTTGCGTGCAGATAGGCGTGTATATGCAGCCAAGTCCCCTTTAACTAGTTAGAGTATTGTATTAGTAAACCATTTAAGATAATATCTAATGGCCGTATTTATAATGAAAACTTATGCAGTATCTAGCATAAGCATTATTTATAATGCACTTGCTGCTTCCTTTGCTAAACTCAGATCAACAACCTTTCAACCACTGACGTGTTTTAAAACAGCTGATGTGTGTCAAATTAAGCAAAACTAAATATATTAAATTATATTTAAGTGCAAACAAATATTTTTACTTTGCGGATCTCTTAAACATTTTTTTTTTTTTTTTTCATAATTTTCAAATTAAAATAATTTTGTCGTAAACTTAACACTTGTAAATATAAATTTAAAAAAATTAAGGAGTGAAATCTCACAAATTGAAATGTAAACAGAGTTAATTTTCACTATATCAAGTGGCATTAATGCAAAAAATATGGTGGCATTACAAATTTCAGAGTAGTTTTTAAAGCTCTTAGTTGACAACAATAAATTGATTATAAATAAACTATGCGCTAACTAAAAACTAAGGCTAATCGGTTGACTAGTAAGAACCTCGTTGAGCGCGACATGTAAACAGCAGCTAACTTTTCATTATGAATTTGGGGGTATAAACATATTTAAACATTTCTATCAAAATAGAAAAAATACCAAAATATAGTATATTTGAAAAACTGAGACTGTAGAAAAAGTAAATGACCAAATAACATGATTTTATTTTGTTTTATAGAAACTTAAAAACCCTTTCGAACGACACCAAAAGCATTATAATCGGTTCACTAGTATGCCTACAATCTGATTTGAAAGAGGATATTTTTCAAAAAATTTTGCGCCTTTTTCTAAAAGCTAAAAAAATTCCAACTTTGCGGAGCTCTATCATCCATAATTTTAAAACTGTTTATTGATTCTTATTGGGGAACGGTGCCACTGTGAGACGTTAAAAACAAGCGAATTGGTATAATAGAAGATAGTCAATGTACGAGAACATATTTTGAATTGTAGTTTGAGGTCATATAGTATAGTACTTCAATTAAGAAATTGTATCGTTGAAATAACATTGGTTGTTATTACATACGAGAATTTGAACTCTACCTAAAAATGTCACAATCTTACATTTGGTAAATATTCACAACAGAGGGGCGTTAAATTTAAAAACAAAGTCCATCCTCAATGTGTACATAAATAGTAAAATTGTACAAAACCAACTTACAAAATTCTACATGTGAACGCATATAAACATAGACAGGCACTCCTCACAAAATGACAACTAGAAAATAAAAACTAAAATAAAATAAATAATTGCACACTGCATAATAAAGATAAAAGCTTACGAACACAAATGAGTTTTCTATTCTGCTGTAGCAGAGCCAGTACTGTGTGTTTAATAATTATTTGTTATCCCTTCCTCAACTGTATCCGTTAGTGCGGGAATATGGAAAAAAAAAATTTTTACAATAAAAAATAAATAAATACTTCCAAAGTGAATCATAAAATATTATGCAAAATATTTAACTGGTAACAATTGCATTGTGATAAGCTTCGGATTGAAGTATTCTTTGTTCCTGAATTGTTTTTTGTTCGTTTTATTTGATTTTTTTCTCTTTCTTGCAGTTTAACTAAAGACAATGCAGACTATTAAATGTGTTGTTGTTGGTGACGGTGCTGTTGGTAAGACATGTTTGCTTATCTCTTATACAACTAACAAATTCCCCTCGGAATATGTTCCCACCGTCTTCGATAATTATGCCGTTACGGTTATGATTGGTGGTGAACCCTATACATTGGGTCTATTCGATACGGCCGGTCAAGAGGATTATGATCGTTTGCGTCCATTGTCGTATCCACAAACAGATGTATTTTTGGTGTGTTTCTCAGTCGTTAGCCCTAGTTCATTTGAAAATGTTAAAGAAAAGGTAAGTTTACTTGTTTGAAAAAATTTACCAAAAAGTTAATTTTTTAAAATTGCAATTTCATGTTAGAAATTTTCAGATGTTTTACAAATTAAACAATTTGTTAGTGCATTACTTCATTGAGAGTTATTTAAAAATATAAATAGTGCTCGAAATTTAAACAAAAATAAATTTTTTTATTTGAAATTTGCACTTGATTTTTAAATTAAACAATAATTCATTAATTCATTAAGGGTCAAAGGTCATTCAGATTTATTTGAAAGTTGAAATAATGTTTTAAATTCCACTATCTCAGAAATGTGTTAAAATTCTCTAATAAAGATATCTTCATTTTGTTCTATCAGATATGTAAAAAGTAAAAAATGTACTTCAGGAAGTATTTAAAAAAATTAAAGCGGATTTCGAAAATATAATCATACAGACTGTCAATTTCATAACATAAGGTTTTTCATAATACTCGACTTTTTGACAGGTCGTATTACAAAGTGTGATAGTGTAAACTGGCCTTTAGAAACATTTCTAAAAACTTGTCATTTCATCGGACCACGGTTTTTTTTTTTTTTTTGGTAATATTAAAAAAAAGGTAAACAAAACCAAGGAAAGTGAAAATAAAATATAAATTTCAAAAAAAAATTTGTTATTCTAAACAGCTGTGTTCATAAGACTTGAGTGTGATGGTTTAAATGGCCGAAGTATGCAGATATAATGTCGGCACGACTTTATGACAGTCCGATAAACAACGGAGTTTTATGTCGAAAAATCATACGACTGAGTGGTATCATATAAATGGGCCTTAAGCAAAACAACTGGCTTCGAAATTCGATGATGCCACTTATTCATTTTTTGTTCACGCGGAATTTATAATTGGAGGATTTTTTTTCTCGAGAAAAGTATTTTCCGTGAGAAAGAAATTCGTGATTCGGCTGAATGTGTTGTCATACATTTTTTTGTAAATCCTGTCAGCTCTTGCTAGTCGAGAAATTAGTGAAAACTTATCTACAAAAATCCGCCTCAAACAATCAAAAACAAACAGACAAAGATAGTTAAATCAAAGAACGTAAAAAGCCTCTTGTTGGATTTAAACCAGAGCCGGCTCCAGGGGTGTGTGAACTGTGTCACCGCCTAGGGCGGCAGATTTTAGGAGGCATCAAATTTTGCGACAGCAAAATTGAAAAAAGTGCAAATAACCTTTTGAGTGCCGAGAGTCTCTCAGCGTGCCGTTTCTTTTCTACTGATTCACAAGCGACACATAATTAACTTTTAAAGTTTCACTTCAACCAAGATGATACAGAATCCAAAAAGGTATTTCAAAATTATATCAAACATCTTGGTGTGGGGGGGGTGGAAAGTTTTATAATTGTAACAGTAATTTAAGTTTATTGAACAAATATTTCAGCCATTAGAATTACAAGTGTTCTTAAATTCAATTGAAATTAATTCATTTCGAATTTTTGGGATATTCTGCCACAGTGTGTGTTTTGATTACAATCAATTTGGCTATCATGGATGGTAGAAAACGTCTCTCTGGTAGTCAATATCGGAAAAGAACGGCTGAAATGGAAATCCAAACGAAAAAACTTAAATTTTCGTTGGACAAATTTTTACAGCATGGGGCCTGTGATGACGATGATAGTGAATCCTTCCGTCTCAAAGGGCGAAGCCAATGCTGAAGTTTCCCCAGGTAAAGGTAACGAATGTGACTTCTTTGAAGACAAAGTGAGAAATGATGTAAGTATCGATCCTGATCCAGCGAAATAGCCCGATATAATCAATGATTTTGTTAGGACAACCTTAGTAAAAAGAACACCACCACAGAAGTTACCTTAGGCTGAGGCTGTTGTATGCCCTAAAGACGATTTGAACCATAGATTTCCAACGAATCATTACTGTTACAAATTATGCAGCGGAGAAACTGTTGAAAGAAAATACAAATACAAACTGTTTTCTACAGCTAAAATAGCGCTTTCTACTAATTGATGTAAAAATTGTCGGAATATTTCAGAAGCTTTATCAAGTCATGGCAAATCTCCAAATCACCAAGAGTCACAACGAAAGTGGGTGGAGCTATCTCTTAGACTAACATCTGACAATACCGCTGATGCAGAAACTAAAGATACTAAATGCATTGGAGAAGTGTAATTGAACAGCTCTTTGTCATAATACAATTTTTAGCTCAACAGTGTCTTCCCATAAGAGGTGACTCTGATAAACTCTTTCAACATAAATTTTTTTTAGATTTAGATTTTTTGTTGTCTTAATTTTTTCGTTTTAAATTGTACAATATTATTCTTAAAAAATAATGAAAACTATAAAGATTTTACGGGATGGTGTAAACCCATCTGCCGGAAGTTAGGATGTTTAGTATCATATGCAGAAAACTTCAAAAAAACAATGAAGAAAAAAGAAAATAAGCTAACAGCTATATCACAATATTTTTTACAAATTGTATTCATTAACCAAAAATTTCCTATATGTCATTGTGTTCTTTATATAATTATATAATGGGAACCAATTTTCGTCAGCGCCACCGTCCGTTAATCTTGAGCATCGTAGAAAACTAAATCTTTCTTCATTTAATACCGAGCACTTTCCTAGAAAATGCAGTAGTGTTTCTTCTTCATTCGTATTGCATATAGAAAGAACACAATCTATTTTGATATGTCCTATGCTGAACGGCAACCAAGTTCAGCCATAAGAGATCAGCACGAACCTTCATTATAATAGAAATTTTATGTTGGTTATATCGTTCGCTGCAGTATGTGTAGCCTTTTGAATGGTTTAGAAACTTGTGTAATCTTTGCTGGGTTTGTAATGCATTTACATGATGCTCGTGTTCTATTTCCGTTTTCATTTTTTGTATTAATTGACTACATGAATCATTTCATATAACTTGGATCTGGTTAATATTGTCGAATCTTAAGCTGTGTTGATTGAAGCGTTCAGACAGCTTTTTATACCAGTATATATATTTTGCTATTATTAGTTTTGTGAGTTTGTGGGATAATCTTTGAGTATCATATTCGAAAAGAGTTTTAGCTGGAGGTGGAGACTGTCCTGTTTCTAAGGCAATAACATAGTTTGGGGTATTGATCGGTAGTTTGAGCACTCTTTTCATAAAGAACCTTTGCCATTTGTCTACATGCTCAATCCCCGAAAAACCCATATCTGAGCTCCATATGATTGTATAGACTCGCAAATAGGTTGAAACAATATCCACTCTGCTTTTAATGACACATCCCTTTTTCCGATAAAATTTTTGCACGTGATGTACAAACTTTTGAAGAGACATATTTTGAACATACATAAGTGTTTAGTGTAAGTCATTGTAGGAGTTAATAAAATACCTAAATACTTATACTCTGACACAATCTTTACGGTTTCACCATTAAATCTCCATTTTTCATTCGTACCGATAATATCACCTTTTCAGATTTTGCTAAATTAACTTCCATGAACATGCGCTGTAAAACGACCACATCATTAGCTAACAGCACGATATCATCCGCATACATAAGTAGACTTAAATTCATTTCTTCTATAAAAGGGTGAATAACAATGGCGATAGTAAGCATCCTTGCTTGACACCAGAATTTGTGTCGAAATACTCAGACAACACCTGTCCATACAGCATATTTAGAATTCTGATATACGTTTTCTATCAAATTCACATTTTTTGTAGATATTCCCATCTGGCGTAGTTAAAAAATTTGCAATTTTCTTGGGACGCATTCAAATGCGGCTCTAAAATCCAAAAAAAATCCGTAGACCTTTTTCTTTTCGGAGAATTTGATATTAACGATTGTTGTCAAATTATAAAAATTCTCAATTTTTTAGTAAACCTTATTTGATTGATTATACTTCGCTCAAATATCTCAACTGATTTTTTTCCATTTAATATTTTCACCGAGTGCACTAAGATATTCATTAGTTGCTTTGACAAAAAACTCGTAAGGAATTCTATCCTCTCCTGGGGTTTTATTTTGTTTAACTTTGATAATACGAACTTTAATTCCTGTAATTTAAAGGGTCTATCTAGTTCAGAATCAAGGACAAGATTTGCTGCCTAATTAATATCAGGTGAACATATAGCTGGATTTAAAAGTGTTTTAAAATATTCTCTAAAACTGTGGGCACTTATTTGGCTCCCAATATAGTGTTGTTGATGCCTTATCTCTTTGGCTAATTGCCACCATTGCTTACTGCCAGTAATCGGGTTCAATTTTCGCTTTCTCTTTGTAATATTCAACCCTTTTTTCTTTACAGATAGTTTGATACATGTTTCTTTTCTCGGTGTAATTTTGCTTATCTGCTAAGTTTTGCTATTTTCTAAACGATTTTAACGTGCTAAGTGATTTTTCTCTAGTAATCTTACACTGCGTATCAAACCACTTATTCTTATACAGTATATGTTTGCTATGTATTGTTGGTACCTCATAGGAATCCGGAATAATTTGATTGAGATCATTTAAACTTATGCCTGGTTTTCACTATCAATGTCAATTGTTGTCAATTATTGTCAGTTGTATGAAAACGGGTTGTAATGTCTTGCCATTTGCAACAACAGGCAACATTTGACATCTAAAATTAAATTGCCAACATGTTGGTGATTTGTTTTTGTTTGGCAGCCGGATTTTTTAATAGTTTATTAGATGCATTGCAAACGTAATTAATAGAAAATTACGAGATGTCAGTTGAGGCAATTGCTTGTTTTTAGTTTATATGACATAGTGAAAACCAGGCATTAGATCATGATTATTAGACATTCTGTAATTTAATTTTATATATAATTTGGTTTGGTATTTTTCTTTATGACTTATATTTCCGTTTAATTTTCGGCAATACGTTTGTTTTTGTTTTATTATTATATGCATTGTAAAAACTAAGATGCAATATAATTGGTAGATGATCCGACCACAGCTGATCCTTAACGGTAAATTTTTCCACTTAGTTCAATATATCAAATGAGACCGAGCAAATATCATTTACAAAGGTACCAGCACTGCCAACAAATGTTAAGCAGCCTTCTTCATCACCTAGAGTTCTCACGTTTAATACTGCCAAACCATAATCATTACAAAGATCAATATATTTTTCCCTCGTTGATTTAGTATTTTATCTTTAGACCTTCGATTTTTAAAACCAGCATGGAAACCAGACTCCAAAAGTGCATATAAAATTTGTTCTTCTCCAATTCAAAAGTTTAATTGGGACATAACTTCAAAATCATTTGTCCAATTTGCACCACGTATATATGCAGGTATTATAGTAAAGTTGATTGTATTTGTGTGAATCACCAGTTTTAATCCTTTTATTATTAAAATTTGAAGCAGCTATTTTGAAAACAGGAAATTCTTTGTTAATATTAATGATACGCATTAAGATGATAGCATAATTAACAGCGGCGTACCTCAAGGAGCAATATTAGCCCCACTTCTATATAATATTTAAATTTATGATTTGCCACACATATATTATGGTTCAAATAGTATTTTGTATGCTGATGATTCACTTATTTATGCTAGTCAAAACACCATTTCTTGCTTTAGAATTAGTAAAAAAAAAACATTTTTATATAATTGATGACTATTACAAAAGTTTGGGAATTAAAATTAACACTCTGAAATCAAAAGCAATATGTTTTAGAAATGCTTCAGGCAAATGTCCATATTATGTTGTACCTTAAAGTTAAAACTTAGTTTTGTTATACCCTCCACACGTCAGTGGCAGAGGGTATATATAGGTTTGTCATTCCGTTTGTAACGCATCGAAAAACTAATTTCCGACCCCATAAAGTATATATTTTCTTGATCCTTATCACAGCTCGAGTCGATATAGCGATGTCCGTCTGTCTGTTGAAATCACGCTCATTCACAAAAAAAGCCATCTACTGGATAAGGTTACAATAATATCATTTGCCATAATTCCCAGCAGGTTGGTATTGAATATGGGCTAAATCGGGCATCATTGTGATTCGATACGAGCAAAAATATGTAGTTACCTCTAAAAAAACATAAAACCCTTTGTTGTAACAGTTTAGTGGTTGAACATAATAATTGTACAACAACATAAAAAAATGCCACAAAAAAATTATGCATATATATTAACAATACCAAGAACACAATAACATAGCTCATGTTAGTAATATTGCCGCATAGTTTTTTATCGTTATCACGTTATAATAAAAAAAATCGTCAATATGAAAGAAAAAATGAAAACGAAAAAATGGAAAATGTAAATGGAGGAGAATGGAAAATGAAAAACGGAAAATGGACAATGTAAAATAGAAAATGAAAAATGGAGAATAGAAAATGGAAAATGAAAAATGGAAAATAGAGAACGAAAAATGGAGAACGGAAAATGGAAAAAGAAAAACGGAAAATGGAAAACGAAAAATGTAAAATTGAAAATAGAAAATGAAAAATGGAGAATAGAAAATAGAAAATGGAAAATGAAAAAAGAAAATTAAAAATGAAAAATGGAAAATGGAAAATGAAATTGAAAAATGGAAAATGAAAATTGAAAAATTAAAAATAGAAAATGAAAAATGGAAAACGCAAAATGGAAAATAAAAAATGGAAAATGAAAATTGAAAAATGAAAAATGGAAAATGAAAAATGGGGAATGAAAAATGAAAAATGGAGAATGAAAAAGTGAAAATGAAAATTGAAAAATGGAAAATGAAAATTGAAAAATGGAAAATGAAAATTGAAAAATGGAAAATGAAAATTGGAAAATGGAAAATGAAAATTGAAAAATGCAAAATTGAAAATGGAAAATTAAAAATAAAAAGTTAAAAATTAATAATTAAAAATTAAATATTAAAAATTAAAAATTAACCAGTTGAAATAATAAATAATAATATTTTTATATTAGCAGAGCCCCTGCATTTGATTGCTACATATAAGTGATACATATGTAGATGACGCTTTCTGTTTGATTTTAAAAAGATGCGATAAAAAAATCTTTAATTACTAGATGTTTTTTTTTTATTTTATTTTTTTTTCTGAATGTGCAACATGTCGTGAGTGTTGTGTCAAAATTTCAAATAAATCAGTATATCGTATATTTTAAACACATTAAATCGATTTTCTCGCAAACAACATTTTTGAAGTCTGTGAACATCATAACTCAAAATCTACTTCACCAATCCTTTTAAAATTTTATACACTATTTCTGCACATAAATCAACAGGTAACCAGGGAGAGTTTTTAAAACATTTTTTAACAACAAATTCGCCGAAATTTTATAGCAAACAACGTGTTTTTCACTCAAAATTCTGCCAAAAATAATAAAAAAACAAGTAAGAAAATTATAGTCGGTCGAGACCGACTATACGATACCCTATACCATGCGTTTAGAGACCCTATCTCATAGGCCCAACTAACTGGAAATAGAAAATAAGCATAAACCAAATTTGAGTGGGATTTTTATTAATTTTTTTGGCTGCAGATATGAAAAGGTTCATATCGTATGCTATATGTATATGGGGACTAGGCCCAAAAATGGAACGATCCTGACTATGTTTGGTAAAGTCTTTTGTATTTTGCAACAAAATTTGAGAAGAATCAGTGCAATATTTTTGTTTTTTGATAGATTTAAGTGAAGATCGGGAAGCAGCTCTATGTGGGGCCTATGACTAACAGTTGTCCCAGGGATCATTTTTAGACTACTCATTAATGGATGTAATAAACGCATACAAACCCAATTTGAGTAAGATCTATATGACAATTTGGATCTTATGGCAATTTATGTCGATTTCATAGGGGTCATTTGTATGGGGGCTAGGTCTGAACATGGACCGATTCTCACCAATTTCAATAGCGTTCATCACATGGCCGATTAAAGATCAAATACCAAATTTCATCAAAATATATTCATATATGCGACCTGCAGTTTGATTAGAAGGTTTACATGGACACACAGACGGACGGACGGACATCGTTAAATCGAATCAGTTAGTGATTCTGATTGGATCCGTATAATTAAAGATGGGTCTAGGTCAAATATTTTTGGCAGTTACAAACAGCAGCACAAAGTCATTATACCCAAGCCACATAGTGGTATAGGGTATAAAAAAAACTTCCTGATTACCTAGGGAAATATATCACCTTTTAAACGCATTTCGATTTTTTTGTTTCACATGATTCGGTAACGAGTTATGATGTTCACCGCGTAACAACTTTCTTCTAGGGCATATTTATTAAAATTTTTAATTGAAAATTTTTTCAAAGATACTTAAAATGTTGTACTATAACATGTATATGAAATAATTAATCCAACATTTTTTTCAGCCTTTAAAACCCTATATTTAATTACGATAAATGAGATGATCTGGGTCCCACATTAAAAAAAAATAATTAAACCTTCATTATCTCACGTATTGCCTTTGCATTCGTGTTATCAATTTGAATTACTTCGTTTAATAGCGCTATTCTGATTTTATTCAGTGTTTTATTGCCCATATTCTTAAATTCACTTGTCGAGACAAATTCGAAAATCTCATGTGGTGAAATTTGAATCTTATTAATATTTAGTTTACAGGTTATTCGTTCTAGCCTAGGGAATATTCCCTTTAGTAAACAAATCATCTATTGTTATGCTAGCATATATGGATTTTCCCTTTTTGTTGGGTAAAATCTTTATTTTATAATATCTTTTGACGTCTATATTATTCAATGGTATATATACCTTGGGCTTATTATTGTTATTGATATTTTGCTGATTTACTACTGGTTTACTAATTTTCTCTTCCTTAGTCATCGATCTTGTCGTGACCCTTAAAACGGATGAAATCTTGTCGTTAATATCCTTTAAGTCATTTATTGTAATGCGCGACAGTGCGTCGGCAACATAATTATCTTTTCCCCTGAGATATTCTACTGTGAAATCATATTCCTGCAGATCGAGTCTCATTCTCGTTAGCTTAGAACTTGGATTTTTCATGGAGAACAGGTATGAAAGTGGTCTATGGTCTGTTCGGACCAAAAAATGTTGTCCATATGTATATGGTCTGAAATATGTGACAGCCCAGTGTATGGCAGTTAATTCCTGTTCAATGGTCGATTTGTTGCTTTCGCCTTTAGTGAAAGTTTTAGATGCATAGGCCACAGGTAGGTGTCTACCTTCATGTTCCTGTGTTAAAACAGCACCGCAAGCATGCTTACTCGCATCTGTTGTTATGCAAAATTCCTTCGTAAAGTCTGGGTACTGAAGCAATGTTGGGCTCATTAATGCCTTCTTTAGGTATTTAAACGCGCACTCACAATCTTTTGTCCACTCAAATGGTACTCCCTTTTTGGATAGCCTTGTAAGGTGTCTGGAATATTCAGAGAAGTTTCTAATAAATCGTCGGTAATAGTTGCAAAACGCGACAAACCCTCGTGCGCTATCGGCGTTCGTAGGCGTCGGGTAATTTTCTATCACCAAATATTTACTATCATCCGGTAATATTCCTCTATCAGTACATTTGTGGCCAAAGAATGAACATTTTTGGGGGTGTAGTTTAAGATTGTGTTTACGGCAAAGATCGAATACATCCTTCAAATTTGAAAGCATATGTTTTTCAGAACATCCCAATACAACCAAGTCATCCATATATAGGAATGCTTGATTCGGCTTCAGACCACTGAAGGCTAATGTCATCATTCTTTGGAATGAATTCGGTGCTATTTTTAAGCCATATGGTAGTCTAGTAAATCTGTATGAACCATTGTTTGTTGAAAATGACGTCATGTCTCTAGAGTTCTTTTCCAAACCAATTTGATGAAACCCGGACATCAAGTCCAAACAAGAAAAATATTTTGCTCTACCTAGTTGGTCTAGAATATCATCTATTCTAGGCAATGGGAATTTATCTGATATTAGTTTTTTATTTATCTGCCTATAATCTATCACCAAGCGCCATCTTTTTCATCTGATCCGGGAAGTGATTTCTTTGGTACCAACAGAATTGGGCTATTGTATTCCGAAAATGATGATTATCTTGTCATCTATTAGTTTTTCAACCTGTTTTTTTATTTCCTCCTTATGAGATTCTGGTATGCGATAATTTTTAATATACGTTGGTTGATTATCTTTTACTCTCAGTTTTTGTTCATAGAAATTGTTGGTAGTAATTGTTTCAGTCCCTAAACCAAAAATATCATTATATTCCAAACAAAACTTAGTTAAAATTGTTCTGAACTGTTCAGGAAAGTTTTCCTTCAAAAGGTCCAAAACTTCAGATTTTCTTTGGCTATTTTTATGTGGTTTTTGTTTTACTATTTCATATTCAGACATTTTCTCGGTTTTTATGTTATTTTGCCTAATTGTTACTATTTTATGTGTGGTATTTAAAAAACGAACCAATGCGTTACTTGATTTTACCAGTGTATTTGGTACAAAGACACCTGGTACGAATGATTTGGTATTAATACATCTTGATTTGGTGGGAGTGTTCTGACCTTGGTGGGAGTGTTATTCCATTGAAGCCGTTCGTAAGTGGAATTTCTATTACATACGACAGATTGGGTGGTCGTAGTACGAGGTAATCATAGTTCCCATTGAAATCTAGTATACATTTATACTTCTTAAAAAATCTATTCCAAGGATACCGTCGCAAGGTATTTGAAAATTATTTTGCACTACTTGGAAATCATGTGGTATCAAGAAACCTCTAAATTTTAGGTCAATAAATACATTACCTATTGAACGAATTTTACCCTGTCCTATTCCACTCAATGTGGTTGTTCTGTTTCTGTTAATTTGTGTTTGATAAAAATGTTTAGTTTTTATAATCGAAATGTCTGCTCCTGTATCTACCAACAGTGTTACCGTGTTGTTCGTGTCGTTAATTTTTGTATTAACATAAAAACTTAAGCTGAGGTTAAGGTTGTATATGTAGTTGGTATTGTTATTATGATATATCTCAGAGGATTTTAGCAGTTTTCCGAATCATTTTCATGTGACTCTGCTGCTCTGACGTAATTTCTGTTACGTCTGTGGTTCTGATTTTGTTGACCTCTGTTATGAATAGGTTTTTGTTGGGGTCTGCCGTTATTACTGTTATTATCTGTAGTTATTATTTCGGTTAAACTTCTGCCCGAAATATAATACGGCATTTTGTTGCCCTGTTGCTTCAGTGCAACTGTTTATGAATTTGTCAACGGCCTCATTCATGTTACTGAATTTGCCTGCTTCCATGATAAGTCTAACTTTATCAATGGTGCAATTTTTGCTTAGTGTCTTTACTGCAACCCGTGTTGAATATTTACATGCCAATTCGCATGACAAACCATCTGATAAATAGGCATTTTCTAATGACTTCGTTAAATTCTCTATTTCACTGCAATAATTATAGACAGTTTTATTGTTTTGTCGGGTATTCATTATTTTTGCTGTCAATACCTCAACTGACTCGCTCTTTACCGAGTTTTTATACCCTATACCACTATGTGGTTTGGGTATAATGACTGTGCTGCTGTTTGTAACTTCCAAAAATATTTGACCTAGACCCATCTTTAATTATACAGATCGAATCAGAATCACTATCTGATTCGATTTAACGATGTCCGTCCGTCCGTCTGTGTGTCCATGTAAAGCTTGTAATCAAACTGCAGGTCGCAAATATGAATATATTTTGATGAAATTTGGTATATAAGCTTCTAACGGCCATGGGATGAACGCTATTGAAATTGGTGAGCATCGGTCCATGTTCAGACCTAGCCCCCATACAAATGACCCCTATGAAATCAACATAAATTGCCATAAGATCCAAATTATCATATAAATCTTAGTCAAATTGGGTTTGTATGTATTTATTACATTACAATATTGCACTGATTTTTCTCAAATTTTGTTTGTATATATTTTTGCGAAATACAAGAGACTACCAAACATGGTCAGGATCGGTCCATTTTGGGGCCTAGTCCCCATATAGATATAGCATCCGATATGAACTTTTTCATATCTGCAGCCAAAAAAATTAATAAAAATCCCACTCAAATTTGGTTTATGCTTATTTTCTATATCCAGTTAGTTGGGCCTGAGAGATAGGGTCTCTAAACGCATGGTATAGGGTATCGTATAGTCGGTCTAGACCGACTATAATTTTCTTGTTTAGTTTATGTATAATCTCAGTAATGGTTTGTTCATTACCTATTAAATTTCTTACACTTCCCTTTAACTTTGTTTTTATTAAAGAGACTGCGATAGATTCGTGGTTAGCTTTGATGGATTCTATTAACTGTAATGAGTCTATAAAGGAACGTAAATTTTCTGGTTTTCCATCAAATTCTATGATCAGCTTTGAAGCTGTGTTCAGAAAGTCAACGACTGTTTGTGTCATTTTTACTTCTGTACTTTCCAAAGAGGTTCCAATATTCTCTGAATTTTCAGTTTCTACTAAGAACTTTACCTCTTTGTGTAGTGTATCTGGTAATTTTACCTTAACACCCTTCTTAGACTTTAATCAGGATTCTAGTCTTGACATCTAAGAAAAAAACTTTCAGCAGCTGTCCTATGTGGTGTCGTTAGTCTGTTATAATTTGCATTTAGCAAAACCCTGATTTGTTCTAACTTTTCGCATAAGATTCTAATATGTTTTATTATTGTTTCCTCTTTTATGCTTCTATCTATATTTAAACATTTATAAGATTTGTCGAACTCCTCTTTGATGAGTCTCACCTTCTGAATTATTTCTTGCCAATCCATGGGAAAATTATTTAAATTTTGTTTAAGTCATTGGCCCTGCTCAAATATTTCTTTTTGAGTTTCTTGGTGTTTAAGGCATAAATATGTAATGCAAAATTTAAGCTAATCAGTACGATTATTAGTAAACAACACTCAATTAATTTTAAGTCGATTGAGTCTTCTTTTATTTCTACCTCGTTAATAACATTTGCATTGGGATTCTCTCTATTATTTATTTCTATTAAATATTTTTCTGACTGCCTCAATAATCTAACCGAATCTTATATCTTGCTAATTATATATCTTCCCTAGTAATTCATTATTTTTATCAATAGCTTATACTATTTTACATGCATCAGTTTTATTTATGTATATATTTAATTTATAAAATATTTCATTTTAATTTAATTTGTTTTTTTTTTATTTTTTTTTTTTTTTTTTTAAAGCATAGTTGCCATAGTTTTTATTTTTTTCTTTTTTTTAATATATAATTGTATCAAACAGAACAAATCAGATTTTTTCCTTTTTTTTTTTTGTTTAAATTTATTTATTTATTTGTTAAGAGCGGTTAACGCTTTCTGACCTACGGGTGCATAACGGGATGCTGCACTTTTTGAACTAAAACTATGATAAACTACCTGTACGTTGTTTAATTTTAATATCATCAATTTTCGCCCAGAGTCTCGTGGCCTGGTCCCACGGTGGTGGTGTTTCGTTGAGGATTCTTAATAGAATTGCCTTTTCTCTTCTAAGTCTGGCGACGTAGCCGCCTCTCCTCTTTTTTCGTCACCAGTGGTATTTTGACTTGTTTTTCCTTTGTTTTCTGCTGGCCCGTCCTTCTTCTGTATTCTTCTATAGTGATCGGTTTTGGCTCTTCCGCCATTGATTTTTAAGCCACTGCCTTTAGGCCGGACAGTACCTTCCTTCAGCGCAGCTGATGGATCGTTGTGGCTGATCCACCAGGACAATATTATTATTATTATTTTTTCTTTTTTAATGCTCATCCAAGGAGACTGGCAGGGTCGCCATATAACAAACATTAATTATGAATCACCATATAACAAACAAGATAAGTTAATTTGTTATTTTATTTGTTTATTTAGTTCTTCAGCTCTATCTAGGAGCTGAGTCTTTTAATGCTAAATTATTAAATGATTAATTTATTATAGAATGTTCTTCTTTATATACATATTTTCAACTTATATTAACAACAATGTGTTACCTGCACTTGGGTCAGCATAAACATAAGTGTGCCAGCGTAACAACAACATACAACAACAATATACGCAGTCATACAATGTTTTGAAAATGCAGTGGTCAACAATATTGATATTTGTTATTTCCGCATTTGGAAATATTGTACGCTATACAGTGTGGGTATTATACAGCACACTACGAAAGTCGAGTTACGCTACAAGGCAAATATTTGACAAAAACGCCAAATATTTGTTTGCCTCAGTCTGACCACAAAATATTATTGGCTTAAGTCTAGTTTAGGGGCGATGCCCCGATCGGTTCAAAATTTTTACCACTTATAAAACTTTTTAACGTGATTTCAGGGAAATATTTTTTTTGTCGGTCAAGCCTATTTTCCGAGTTATGGACCCCCAAAGTTTTGATATTGACTAGTGTATAACTTTGTTATTTAGTATCGGATTTCGACAATATATATATCGTTGGAAATCTTATTTGAGCGCCTTCTATGTGGTATTTTAAAATTTGAAATCCATTAACCCATTATGAACCTATTGAAAATTTTGCATTTTTGTGAAAGAGTTATTTTTTTAATATGGGATTATCTCATAAATAGATGACATGCGTCTATAGATGACATGGCGTATGGTTTTATATTAACTGAATAAAAGGTAGGTCCATAAGCTTTGTTTTGATGTATCATACGACCACTTAACCCTTTCAGAACCGGATATATTTGGTATTTTATCTTAATTTTTAAGGCTTTTTGAAAAATTTAAAATGAGACAACTAATTCTTTATATTTTTTAAAACAACACAACAAAATTCTTTATCCGTCCTATTATGAAAATTTTTTAAATCAATAAAGTTGCCACAATTTAAAAAAATAATATAAATTTTAACTACCTTCGAAATACAAATATATTTTCCAAAAAGCATTACAAATATGACTAAATATATAAAACTAGTGGATTGTGTGGCGCCTAGGCGCCCGTTTATTTTGACTTTAACAAACAAATTTTTTTTCCCATTTCAAAATTTTCCTATATTTTATATATTTAAAAAAAAATTAATTTTAATGTTTTTAAAATTTAAAAAAAAAAAAAAAAAAAAAAACGGAAAACAGTTGTAAAAAATACAAACCAAAACTTCGATTTTCAAATGAAGTTTTGTAAAAGGTCCTTTTATGTATAAGTTTGCCAGTAGCCAACCTTTGCTTTATATTTTCTGCTTCTATACATAAGAAGTTTTTAATATTATATGATTTTAAAAAAATATTTTATTTTGATAGAAACTCGGTAATTTTAGTCTTAAGAATTTAATAATTTAATTTATGTTTTATAACTTTTTAAAATGCATCAAAATAAGTAAACTTATTCAACTAAAAAAAGTTTTTAAACCTTTCGGACAAAACAAACAAAAAATACTACGGTTATAACGAACTTAGTCTATAACGAACTAATTTGGCCGGTCCCGCCGAGTTCGTTATAACCGAACTCCATTTTATTGTAGAAAAAATAGAATAGCATAGAAAAAAAAAAACGTTTTAGAGCAAGGTTCCTAAAAGTTTCTTAAGGGGGTGTTTTAAAGGTTTTAAAAGTTAATAATAATAATTAATTGCATAATTCTTTTTTGAAGACATGAATACACGTTATAGCATAACATTTAAAGAATCTTTGAAAAAATTTTCAACTAAAAATTTTAATAAATAAGTCCGTGACAGCCAATATCCGGAGGCGTTGTTGTTTTGCGGTGAACATCATAACTCGTTACCGGACCATGTGAAAAAAAAATCGAAATGCGTTTAAAAGGTGACATGTTTCCTGAAGTAGTGACGAAGAGTTTTTCAATTTTTTTTGCAGCATTTTGAAGTGAAAAACGATTTTTGCTATACAATTTCGGGAATTTGTTGTTAAAAAATGGGGAAGAAAATGTAATTAAAAAAAAACTTCGTGGTTACCTGATGATTTTTGTGTAGATATAGTGTCTAAAATTTCAAAAGAATCGGTCAAGAAGATGTTCACGGACTTCGAACATTTATTTGCGAAAAAATCGGTTTAAAGTTTTTTAAAAACTGATTTGTACACTAACTATATACCGTATGAGGCCGGTCGATGGAAACGCTGTATCTTTTTAAGTTTTGCTCTGATTTACTTAAAATTTTGATACAACACTCTCGACATGTTGTGCATTCAGGAAGAGAAATGCATAGAAAGGTTTTAAAACCTACCACCCCGTAAGGAAATGCAAACACCAATACACCAATGTACACAAAAAAGAAAAAAATATTTCATATTTCATCATACATGTAAACTGAAAAAAAAGAGAATTACATTTTTTGCAAAGTTATCTATAAATCTAAAAAAGAAAAAATAAAAAATGCGCGCGTATTAGTTTTACTTCAAAAAAAAAAATCGCTTTTACTTCTTCCATGATAATTTCAATAAATTATTCAAATTAAAATCTTAAATATACCTTTTTACGTAATTTATGTTTGTCCAAATTTTTTTAAAAGCATATTATGCAAAAATCAATATTATGAGTGGAAAAAAAATTATTTTCCCACCTCTCTTCTAAAATTACAATGTAATTTAATTATGCAAAGTTACAATAATTTAAATTTTAAACTTAATATTGCACTATTTTTTCAAAGGCTTTTCAATACAGAGCTATAAACGAAATCATACGTTGGACAACAACAAAATCTACATTGAAGATCTCTTTTTTCTCAAATATTTATCAAAAAAGCATACTCTTTGGTAAGTGCTGGCCATCAATGAACTGAGCGAAAGTACTCTTAACAATACAAAACAATTTCTTGTTTTAAAAATGACGATTTTGGCGATTTAGTTTCCAAAATTGTCGATTTTCAGAAGATTTTGTTAGCAGCACTGGTTGGTAACATAGAAGAGAGAAAATTGTGTGTGGGTTTGTATAAAATGAAAAAGATTAAATTTTGTTTGTGTATTTCGCATAGCTTTGTAGGGAGTGCTATGTGTATTATTTCAGCGTTACAGAATCAGTCAGTCAGTCAGTGAGTCAGGGATCAGCGTAAATATATATAAGATAAATACACAAATAAAATAAAAAAATATCAAAAATCCATAAAATATCAATATATGTTTCAAAAAGCATAAAAATGTAGATAAAATACCAAATATGTCCGGTTCTGAAAGGGCTAAGTGGTCATGAGATACATCAAAATAAAACTTATGGACCTACCTTTTATTCAGTTAATATAAAACCATATATGATATACGTCTATTTATGAGATAATCCCATATTAAAAAAAAAAACTCTCTCACAAAAATGCTAAATTTTCAATAGGTTCACAATGGGTTAATGGATTTCAAATTTTAAAATACCAAATAGAAGGCGCTCAAATAAGCTTTCCAACGATATATATATTGTCGAAATCCGACGCTAAATAACAAAGTTACACACTAGTCAATATCAAAACTTTGGGGGTCCATAACTCGGAAAATAGGCTCGACCGACAAAAAAAAATATTTCCCTGGAATCACCCCAAAAGCCCCTACCCCCTCCAAAAAAAACTAAAATATCGGGGCATCCCCCTAAACTAGACTTGTTCCATATTATTTGCCGTCAAACAACAAAACAGCTGATTTTAGGCAAACAGAATTATTTGCCTGCAAACAAATATTTGCCTAATGTGATCAAATATTTTCCTCTATTTTGGGCAAATAATTATTTGACCTTACAAAACGTTTGTAAGAGCAAACAGCGGCAAACAACAGTTGTTTCAGCAGTGATGTCAACTTTTAAAATTTAATTCAGTTATTTCTTAAAAAAAGCTTTTTGTTTTCAAAAGCATTTGTTGTGCAACTTGTTAATATTCATTAAAAATTGACTTTAAAGGAAACTGTTATCACAAAAAAATCAATTAGCCCGTTATGAATCTATTTGGTGGCATTATCTCATAAAATTACCTATATAATTTTTAGATGACGATATACTGGTGTCATTCGACGTGGTATCATTATTTACTAATATACCGACTCATTTAGCGATTAAGAACATACTGGACAAATGGGAAACATTAAGCACACAGACCACAATATCGAGGAAACAGTTTCTAAAACTACTTCAGTTCTGCTTGACAGAAAATAACTATTTTACATACGGGAATAAATTTTATCACCAAACGTATGGTATGCCCATGGGCAACCCTTTGTCGCCAACAATTGCTGATATTGTTCTGGGCACCCTTTTGGACGATGTAATCGAAGAACTTAAGGAGAAAAATGTAAAAATCAAACTAATTACTAAATATGTCGACGATTTATTTGCTATAATAAAGAAATCAGATGAAACTAAGATTTTAAAAACACTTAATTCGTATCACATCAAACTGCAATTTACAATAGAACGATAGATCAACGGAGAAATTCCTTACCTTGATATAAAAATAATAAAAGACGATAATAAACTTATAACTAATTGGTACACAAATGAGACATCCTCAGGAAGGATGATCAACTATAACTCCACCCAACCGATTAAAATGAAGATCAACACGGCGACAAATCTCATTGAAAAGGTACTACATATAAGCGACGAAAGATTTAAGAAAAATAATATAAACAAAATACGAAACATATTAACTATGAACAATTACCCAATATTTATAATAAACAACTTAATCAACAAAACACTAAATAATACAAAACACAAAAATGATGACCGTAAAGAAGATTTGGTTTTTTGCAGTGTACCATTTATCCCAAAATCAACGATGAAAACACAAGAATAGCACACAAGTCAAACCAAACCCTTAGGCAACTGTTTACTCTGAACAAAACAAAACAAGATATACTTAAAATTGACAACGTTGTTTACGAAATAAAATGTGATGGCAATGAAAGGGAGCAATGTAATAAAGTTTATGTTGGTACAACAAAACAAAGGTTAGAGACGAGAGTATTGGAGCACAAAGCCGATATTAAGAAGGAAAAAGAAACAACTGCATTAGCACATGTAGAAGAATGCAACCATAATATGAATTTTGATAAAATTAAGATATTAGATAAGGAAAAAAGAGTAAACAAACGCTATACATTAGAAAGCCTACGAATACAAGAGAGAATTCATCATGCAATGAACACGAGAGAAGATAAGGATAACACAAAGCTCCAATACTCCGTTGCAATATTTTAGAAATTAGTTAAAGTTCTGTGATACTACATTAAGTTAGACCTGTGATTTTGCGTGTACTGTGTTGTCAATATTTATTAAATTATTTAATTATATTTTTTAAAATTTTGTGTAGTAATGTCCAGTTTTTTATTTACAAATAAATTTTACAAATTATATTCCCTGACGATGTAACAAAGAATCGTAAGTTAAACTGTGATGTAGTATTTAAGATATTTAATTAGAAATTATTAATAATGTTAATTTGTATTTGTCGCCAGATTTTATAATAAATTTACGCTCCTGAGGAAGTTTGAATAAAGCAAACGAAACGTCGAGCAGAAACATGATATTAAATTGATTTTTATTTACACATAAAAACAGATTATTGACCAAAATAGCCCGTAAGGTAACCCCTCTTTTTAAATCTAATATAAATATTAACAATTGGTCACAACAACAAAAACACACTTTTTGACCTATGTATATAATGTTTGTATTTACAACTGAATGTAAGCTGGATCCACTAGCTTCATTTCAATGTATATTTTAACCTCTTAACCACTTAAGGATCGGATATATTAGAAATTTTACCTTCAATTTTAAGGATTTTTTAAATATGTTGTTATTTCTATTTCTATAGTATAATAAATAATGCGATAATTTCAAATATGGTTATTAATGGGTTAATTTCCCTAAAACAAATAAGATACTTGATTTTCTATTGTACTAACTTACAAATGGCTATATACATCCTGTCCTGAAAGGCTTAAGAGGCCAAAGTATACATAGAAATAAAGCTAGTGGACTTAGTTTTTATTCAGTTTCTTCATGATATATGTCTACTTACGAGGCAATTCCATATTTTAGAAAAAGCTCTATTACAAAAATACAAAATTTTAAATAGGTTCATAATGGGTTAATGGATTTCAAATTTAAAAATATCGAGTAAAAGACACTCAAGTAAGTTTTTAAAATATATATATTGTGCTGAAATCCGATACTAAATAACAAAATTATATACAAGTCAATGGCAAAAGTTTGGAAGTCCATAACTCAGAAAATAGGCTCGATCGCCGAAAAAAAATATTTTCCTAGAACCGCAATAAAATGTTTTATAAGTGGTGAAAATTTGAAACCGATCGGGGCATTGCACCTAAACTCCACTTAAGCCAAATTTGTTTTTAACTTTACCGTATTTATCATTTTAAAAACACAGAACTTGCCACACTGTTACATTACTTAAAATAAACAGCTGTTTATTTTGTAAACAAAGAAAAAAATAACATTTTTTTCGTGCAACATTTGGAAATTTTTGATCAAATATATTTTTAATTTTTGACTGTTTGGTCAAACAATTGTTTTAGTCTAACATTTGTTCAAGTGTGACCGCACGGCAAATATGTTTTCCTTGTTTTTATTTGCCACTATTTGGCAGCTGTTTGATCAAACAAAAAGAGGCAAATAAATGTGCCTAGTGTGACCACAAAACCAACTCTGTATTTGTTTCAGAAAATTTTTGGCAAATACGAGAAAACAAGTTTGCGTCAAATATTTGCCTAATGTGACTGTACCTTTAGAAACATATTCCAGGTTGCATTTATGTTGTTTTTTGGTGTCAAAATCATCCCTAAGTAATAGAAGCTAGATACAATATCAATGACATTGCCATTAAAGTCCCATTTTTCGCGTCTTTCTGCCTCCATTTCTGAACACCATTATTTTAGATTTATCCAAGTTTACTTCTAAATTCCAATCAGAACAATAATTTTCCAATCTGTTAATCATTTTTTGTAACGTTTTTACATCATCGGCCAGAATTACTATATCATAATCTTATATTTATATCATCTACATAAAGACCGCATCATGCAAGTCATTTATATAAAGTGAAAATAGAAGCGGCGAAAGTAGACAGCCTTGCTTAACACCGGAATGGGTTTCAAATTCTTCTGACAGCTCCTGTCCAGTCATACTACGGATTTAGTTGTTTTATATATGTCTTCTAACAAATTAACGGTTTTTGTTGACACTCCTATCTCACGCAGTTTATAAATCAACAGTTGTCTGGACACCTTATCGAACGCTGCTTTAAAGTCAACAAAAAATGCATACATTTTCTTCTTTTCTTGGAACTTCAGATGAACAATAGCGGAGAAATTGTATATGTTGTCGATTGTGGAATATTTTTTTCTGAAACCAGCCTGGTATTCTGATAATATATTATGTTTTTCAACCCAAGCAAACAATCTTTCATTCAATATACCCATCATAATTTTGGCGACACAATCCATGAATAAAACACCTCGATAATTGTTTGGGATGGCATTGTCACCCTTTTTGTAAATTGGAAAAATAACACTGATTAGAAATGTGTCATCCACGCTGCCAGCCTCTAATGTTCGGTTATATGCCCTAGTTAATTCTTTTAACAGGTTTAAAGGTGCATTTTTGAAATATTCATAAGGAATTCTATCTATTCCAGGTGCTTTATTACATTTTGCTTTTGATATTACTTTCATAACTTCATATAATGTTATTTCAGCATCTAAGTCCGAATCGCTCTTCAATCTAGCAGCGTAATAAATGTAACTGATGTTTGAGGTGGATTTAACAAGTTATTGAAGTATGTTCTAAATATTTCTGCATTTATATTTGGACTTGGGTTTTTAGTTTCACCCCTTATCTCTTTAGCAATGTTCCACCATTCTGTATTATTAGCTATTTTGTTTATTTTGAGCTCTAAATTCTTGTAATATAACAACTTCCTTTCGTTACATATAATTTTGTATCTTCGAATTGCACAGATATATTGTTGTTTTTGCATTTCTTCTCTTGTACTTCTGAATAAGTTGAGATATTTGAAAGACTCATCTCTAGCTTTTAGACATGTTTTATCAAACCATTTTTCTTTAAAAGTTGTTGCTGTCTCGCTTGTATCATATCCAAAACTACATGAAGAGCTTCGTATAATATCAGTTATATCTTTCAAACCTATTTCTGCTGATTGTTGTTTCCTTGATTCTAAAAACTGCTGTGCTTTTTCTTATATTTTTCTTTATTTTTCTCCATCCACTTCATCTTTGGTAGTAAATTACATGATTTTTTAGTTTGCTCCTTTGTAACGATATCACAGATCAGTTGAATTGGAAAATGATCTGACCATATATGATTTTCTACTGAAAAACTTTTTACACACTTAAGAAGCTCTGTTGATATTGCGCATACATCGTTAACTGATTGGCCAACGTTATTAACGAACGTAAAGTTTCCAATTGCATCGCCATTTGTTACACCATTTAATACTATAAGGCCATAATAATCACAAAATTCCATGAACTGTCTGCCATATCTATTTACCATTTTATCTTCAGATTTTCTATTATCATAACCATATTTAAACGAGCTGCATAATATATCATCGTATTTTTGTTGTAATTCACCAATTCTAACATTTAAATCACCAATAATTAATGGATTCTTTATGTTAACATTATGGAATAATCTGACATCCTCACACTCTTCTGCACTTCTTAAGTATAGCGGTATTATTGAAATCGTTTCTTGTCTCGATTGTAATTTGATTATATTAACACCATCATATTCACTAAAATCAAGATGTAAAGCTGACTGTAAAATGCAATGCCTCTTCCGAAATTACTGTTTCGGGTTGCTGGTTTCCAAAATGCCTTAAAATTTCCAAAATATTTTTTAAAGTTTTTAATTTTATCTTCTATTAAGTGGGTTTCTAGTAATATAAACAAATTGGTATATAAACAAATTTGTATATCGAGGCCTTATATTTCAAAATGCTATCTGCATCAATAATTATTTTAAAGAGAGCGTTTAAAACCACTTTATTAATAAGATCTTAAAGTATTTATCTATCGATTTGCTACAATATCTATTAAGAAATAGTCGTACTAATCATGTATTTATGATATCAAAACTATTATATTTGACAGTTATATCAGAGAACAGTTTGAAATTAAAAATTAATATTGCTCTCAAGTTTAGATAGCACTTTTTGAATATAAGCCCTCGATATACCTTTATATGAATACTAGTTGATTGTGTGGCGCCTAGGCGCCCGTTTTAAAATTATGAATAAAACAGTTTAAATTTAAATACAGGCGTTTCCCGATTTAACGAGTATTCGTTTTTACGAGAACTCGATATAACGAGCACCCAAATTTCTTCTTTGAGTACCTTAAATAACGAGATTTTTGACACTGGAGTACTCGAATTAACGAGCAAAATTACATATTTTTGTTTACCAGTTTAAATAATAACGTACGTTCCTAAAACGGGGAATCACATAAAAAAAAAAGAAAAAACAAAATAGAGAATAGCCAAATATTACATAGTAAAACGCAAAAACAAAAAAGAGAATAGCAAAATATTACATATGTAGTAGAAACGCCGTTTCTTTAAAAACATGTGCTAATAAATTTTTCACATCATCAGTTCATTCGTGTAAAGTGTAATAAAAGAAAAATGAGTGCCAGAAAACGATTAGATTTAAAGACAAAATTAACAATTATTGATCTCCATAAGAAGGGAAAACGTGTGGCAGATCTTTGTAACGAATTTCGGTTAAAATCATCAACTGTATGCACAATTTTAAAAAATAAAGATAAACTTTTAAGAAATGTTGACTACATGTGCTACACCTCTAAGAAAAGAAAAGCCGTGAAGCCTGGTGAATTCCCAAACATGGAGAAAAAGCTGTATTCTTGGTTTCTGACACAACGAAACGCTGATATTCCCGTCACAGGAGCCATAATAAAGCAAAAAGCTAAAGACTTACACAAAAGGCTGTATGATGGAAATTTTAACGCGAGTCATGGTTGGCTTACTCGTTTTAAACAGAGATTTGGCATACGGCTTTTGAAGCAATGTGGTGAAAAATTGTCAGCCGATTGGACACAAGTAAAGCCATTTAAGAAGCATTTTAAGGAACTCATCGCTGCGAACGCTTTATCAAAGGATGCAATATTTAATGCTGACGAAACAGGGTTATTTTGGAAAGTTTTACCGGATAAAACATACAGTAATTTTTAATTTATTTATTTATTAGGTCAATGGAATAAATCCTTACAGACCTGTATAAATGATATAATTACATATGTACATACATTGAAACAATTAAATGATTTAAAAATAAAAACAAATAGTTAGGAATTTAAGAAAATAATGATATTATGCTTAATTACATCAGTGTTCAACGAAAAATCAATTAATTGATAAAGATTATTATAAACACAACAAATTCTTCTAAAAGGATCAGCTAGAGCATAGTTGGTTTGAAAAGATTTAACAAAGAGTGGTTGGAAATGGCGTGATACTCGTTGAGGAACATTAAAAGTTATATTGTTGACAAGAAAGTCAGAACAGATTTCACCATTAATTAGGTTGATCATATATGTTACTTTTAGCATAGTCCTACGGCTTTCCAAAGTAGGTAATTTTATTAATTTAAGTCGATCAACGTATGAAGGTAGATTAATTGCAGAATTCCAAGGTAAGCCACGTAAGCAAAAGAGTAGAAATTGTTTCTGTACAGACTCGATTCGTTGAATATGAATGTTATAGAAGGGATCCCATATTATTGACCCATATTCTAAAATAGGCCTTACAAGAGATGTAAAAAGTTGTTTGGTTATGTAAGGATCAATAAATTCTTTTGCCCATCTTTTAATAAAGGCGAGTGTACCTCTAGCTTTATTAACTGTCATGGTGACGTGAGATACAAAGTTTAATTTAGGATCAAGTAGAATCCCTAAATCCAGAAAAGTATCAACATGTTCAAGCTGATAGCCGCCCAAAAAGTAGTTAGCAGGAAAAACATTATTTCTAGAAAAACGCATACATTTACATTTTTTCAAATTTAGTTCCATTAGGTTACGGTTACACCACGAAAAGAAATTGTTGAGATCTGATTGAAGATGAATATGATCATTATGTTGACAGTAACTTAAAAAAATTTTAACATCATCAGCGTACATTAAAACGTGGCAAAAATTTATCACTTTTGGAAGATCATTGATGAAAAGTGAGAAAAGAATTGGTCCAAGATGGCTGCCTTGAGGAACACCAGAAGTCACAGTAATATCTTTAGATGACATATTATTATACATTACACGTTGTGTTCTCTCAGAAAGATATGGTTTTATCCATTTAAGGCTTAATGGTGTTAAACCTAATAAATCCAATTTGATCAGTAGAAGGTTATGGTTTACTTTATCGAAAGCCTTACTAAAATCGGTGTATACTGCATCCGTTTGTTTTTTCTTGACGAAACCATCGTTAATTATTGTCGTAAAATGAAGCACGTTTGTAACGGTAGAGCATCCTTTCCGAAATCCGTGTTGAAATGGTGACAAAATTGACGATGAGTGATAGCACAAAAAATCTGTAATAAATTTCTCGAAAAGCTTAGGGATTGCACTAAGTTTAGCAATACCACGGTAATTAGAAACATCCGACCTATTTCCAGATTTAAATAATGGAATGATGTAAGAAGCTCTCCAAAATTTTGGAAAATAACCATTTTTTATTGACGCATTAAACAACAGAGTCAGTGGTGTTGCCAAGGAAGTAGCACAATAATTGAGTATAGAACTAGGTACTCCATCAGGTCCATGAGTAAATGAAACTTTAAGTTTCTTCAGGCTATTGACAAGTTCTGCCTTATCAATTAGGGGAAAAGATATAGCTTGATTTGTGTTTATTGGATATGAATAGCTGTTGGAACAATATTGAGCAACAGAATATGTACTAGCAAAAAAATCCGCAAACATGTTACTTATTATAGTATCATCACTAGATTCGACATCGTTAAATTTCATTACAGATGGATAACCAGTAGTTTTTCTTTTTGAATTAACAAAGTTGTAAAATGCTTTAGGATCACGATTGAAATCTTCCTTCATTTTGTTAAGATAGTTTTTGTATAAATAATTGTTAAGAATATTATATTCGGCACGATGAATGGAGTATTTTTCAAAAAATACAAGAGAACCAATAATTTTATACTTTTTATAATACTTGTTCTTCAAATTTTTTAATCTTGATAGTTGTTTTGAGTTCCAAGGCGGGCCAGTTCGTTTGTAGACAGAACGCTTTGGGATGCATTCATCCATAAAAGAATACATAGTACTATAAAAGACCTCCACCATTAAATCAATAGAAGTATGGCACAACAAATCATTCCAGTTAGTGTTAGAAATTAAATCAATCAATTTGCTATAGTTGGTTTGTTTAAAACAAAAAACTTTATCTTTATTAATACTATTGGATCCACCAAAAGTAGGCAAAACACAGCTAATTTCAATAGTTGGATGAAAGCGATCTTCCGGCAAGGTGATAGGATCAGAGCGAGTAATTATACAATCTTCTGGATTATTTGTAAATACCAGATCTAGGAGTTTACCGTATTCATTAAATACGCCATTCATCTGGTAAAGACTAAGATCCACTATCTCATTCAATATTAAATCATCACAGTTATTAGATTTAATTGGAATAAAATCCGGAGCATCAGGCGAATTTTTCCATATTATAGATGGTAAATTAAAATCTCCAACAACAAAAATTAAATCCTCAGGTTTAGCACGTTGAGCAACTGATTTGATGGCCTGAACGTGTTCAAGGTATATTTCTTCGGGAGAATTAGGAGGTATATACGAACAGGTTATGAAAATGATTTTATAATTAAGCTTTATCATTACACTGACAAGCTCAATATTTGGAGAAGATTCTGATTGAAGAGATTCGGACGCAAACAGGCATGATACAGCAATTAAAACACCACCACCATTACGATCGTTTCTGTTATATCTATATATTTGATAATTGTTACATAGTAACTCAGAATTAAAAACATTATCTTTCAGCCATGTCTCAGTAAAGATGATAACATGAAAATTAAAATCGTAACTGTTAACTAGTAGATTAGACATTTTAGTATTTAAACCACGAACATTCTGATACATAATGATTAGTCGTTCAACGGGTAAAGAATCTAGTTTTTTGAATTAATGTTGAAATTCGTATTTTCATTTATTCGATGTCGGGGCGGAAGCTCAGCAATGTTGTTTCTCCGTGGATTTTCTTTAAATTCATATTCACGAACTAAAGTATTCACAGGCCAGAACCAGGGTTAACAATTTGCTCATAAAGATCGAACGGAACGGTTATTTTAAAAGATGTAATCCTTCTTGGTACGGAATAGGAAAATTTATATATCATAACATCAGCTTTATAACTTAGTTTAGAGTTTATATAAAAGTTAATGTCATTAGTGGAGGTATCCGAAGAAAGACGCGAAACAAAAATAGATTTTTTTGGCGGTATTACTTTTAGTTGTTTCGGTAACGCCTCTTCATTAGTTAAAGATGGTGGAATAGCAGTTGTAGGCGTCAAGGACGTATTATTTAAAGATGGTAGCATTGCAGTTTTAGACATCAAGGGAGCAGTATTTGTAAACGATTGTATATTATCAGTAGTAAGTGTCGATGATGCATTATTAAAAGATGGTAGGACAGCATTTTGAGGCATCAAAGGAGAAGTAATTGTCGTAAGCATATTTGCAGCATTCAGAGTTGTATGGATTGAAGAAGCAGTAGTATTGTCAGGGTTTTCTCTATTCATGAATCTGGGTGACTTACGGCGATTTGGAGATGGTAATTTAGGTGATTGGAGGCCATCCAATGACTTGAAATCATCGAAAAGCTTTCCATAAGAGTTTATTTGCCCGAATAAATTGGCAAAATGGTTTTGAATTTGCAAAAAATTGTTTTTAGTGCTTTGGAAGAAGCGGTAAAAATCAGCGCCAATTTTTTGACAGTCATTACAGCGCCAATGCAAGTTTTTATGCTTCGATACAGATTCGGCTACTAAACCAGATAATCCACTGCATTTAAAGTGACATACACCAAGACAAAGCCAGCAACTCATCATTCTCTCGTCATGACCTTCCAAAGAACAGCCTTTTTTTAAACATGCCATTTTAAGGGATTTAATTTAGTTTTATTGGGGATATAGATTTTTAAAATAACTGGCAGCACTTTTTGTTTATTAGGAATTGTTATTGTTGTTGTTTGGTTTTGCTATTGTTTTTTTTTGTGTTTTCTTTTTATGCTATGTTCTATTGAGTAAGTGTTATTTCTGTTACGTGTGCAATGATGAAAAAAATGCTTCTGGAAGAAAAGTATCGAAAGAGAGAGTGACTGTGCTATTGTACAGCAACGCTAGTGGCACCAAAAAGATTAAGCCTTTAGTTATAGGCAAATCGCTATAACCACGGGCATTCCGCAACAAAATTGTTCCAGTTCATTATGCCGCCTCACAGACCGCTTGGATGACTTACAGCATATTTAAGAACTGGTTTTTCGAAAAATTCATTCCTCAGGTAATTATCACATAGAATTATGTTTTTAAAAAATTCAAAAAATATACTTTTAACAGGTTGAACACTTTCTACGTGAAAAAAAATTGCCGCTTAAGGCCCTGTTGATTTTGGATAATGCACCATCTCACCCGCCGGCGGAAGACCTTTTCAAGGAAACAAGTGATGGCAAAATATGGGTTTCGTATATGCTACCAAATGTAACACCACTTTTGCAGCCTATGGACCAAAATGCGATTCGTTTGCTCAAGCTGCATTACAAACACAGCCTAAATGTTGGAATAAGCTCCTTGAACCAGACGACCACTTTGATGAAGAAGACGCTCTTCCCTTATCTTCGTATTTACGGCATGATGATGACACCTTGGCGATAAGAAATGGGGTGCAATTGTTAAACACAATTTTTCCAACGGTAATTTTAAATTGTAAATTTGTAAGGAGATCTTTGTTTACATATGTATGTACATATTTTCTTTTTATGTACATACATACTTTTTTTAGATTGAGTTTTCGATCAGCGACTTTAACTTATGGATTGAGCGATCTGACGAATTTACCGGCAATATGGAAGAGAACGAAGATCAAATCGAGGAGGAAACTGAACATGAAGAGCCTAAAATTAAACATGTTGATGCCATAAAAAGCTTTGATGTGTGCATTAAATGGGCCAAACAAAATAATATGGACTATATTATAATAAATTAAATTCCTTTAATTATAGTAGTAAATTGAAAATTATATTGTTACATATGTACATATGAAAAAAGATTGTGTTTGTAGAAATTGTATACAGAAGTATCAAAACAGATAAGAAATATTTGGAAAAAAAGTTTTTCAATTTAAAATCTCTTGAAAAACTATATTTCGTGTGAAATATCGTTGGTCATTTAATAGTTTTCCTTGCTGTGGGTTCGATTGAATACGTATCTTAACTTGGCTTGCAACTTTTGATCGTGACAAAGCCACATACAGTTGGCCGTGTGAAAATACCGCGGTCTCCAAATTAATGCCAACGTAATCAAATGACTGGCCTTGAGCCTTGTTTATGGTAATTGCGTATGCAGGAATTACTGGAAACTGGCGGCGTTTTAATATGAAAGGTAATGTGGTGTCGGTTGGGGCGAGATCAATCCTAGGAATTAGGACCGTATTATTTTGGTCAGCGTTACAGAATCAGTCAGTCATTCAGTCAGTGAGTGAGTGATGGATCACCGTAAATATATTTAAGAATATTACCCGGCCTTCACACGTTAAATGTTTGGCTTTCAGGTTGTAATGCACTCATACTTTTTTACTCTTTTTTACTAAACAATCATACGCTTCAATTCTCTCTTTCAATTTTTCAATGGGACAGTTCCTTAACAATTTTTTGACTATTGTATGTGTGATCAATTTGACTTGAACGTGGGAAGGCCGGGTAAAGTGAGGAGATTGGAGAATCCCAAAATTATTAAAATTTAATACAATGGAGTTCGCTTATAACGTACCCTGGTTGTAATAAATTTTTGTTTATAGCGAAGAATTTCTTCGGTCCCGAGAGTATTAATCACATTTTTCATACAAATTGCTTCTCTTATAGCGAACAGTGGTTATATCAAACTTTTTACTTTAACACACATTTTTTTTTTCCATTTCAGAATTTTCCTATATTATATACAGTCATAGTCATATACATATATTTACACAAACTAAAAGTGTAAGTATGCTTCGAAATAAAACAAAATTTTGCCACTTTATGAATAAATTTGCAATAAAAAAACTTCTCTATCGCTATTCTTAAAGTGTATAGATTATGTTAGTTAAAAAAATGCGTTGACGCAATTGATGGTTGTTAATTTAAATCAAAAAAGAAGTCCATACCTTAGCTTTCAAAATTATTTACACAATTTTATTTTCTTTCAAAAATATTTACACATCATTAAAACTAATATAGAACAACAAAAATAAGAAGTTTTTGATCAGTAGCAGGATACATTTCCCTCAGCGTCTATCACAGATTGTAGTCTAGCGGGAATAGATGCAATTAAATTGCGTAAAAACTCGATTTCTAGGTCATTCCACATCTTTTTTATTTCTTCAATTGTTTCCTCTCTCTTTCTATCTTTTTGTAAAGTTCTCTGCCTTTTTATTAATGCCCATACATTCTCTATTATGTTAAGATCTGGACTCTGGGGTGGCCATGGAAGAACCGCTTGTCCAACTTTATTTAAAAACGTTGTTGGTAACCATGCTTTGTGACATGGAGCATTATCATGCTGTAGAATCCAATTTTCATTAGAAAATAGTCTCTGAGCTGAAGTAAAAGCATGGTCATTTAAAATATTAAGGTAACCTGACTGGTTAAGAGTGTCTTTTATTGGTATAAGATCTCCAAACCCATTGTATGAGACACATCCCCAAAACATTACTGAGCCTCCACCCAAAACGGTTTAGAGGTTGTACTGCTTTATGCTTCGATTCTTTACAAAGATGCATATAAGTTTTTCCAAATGACGCTTCAAATTGAAAAGAGGACTCATCCGTCCATAATACATTGTGCCAAAACTCCACTGGCTTATGGATATACTCCATAGCAAACTGTAGACATTTGATTTTATTTTTTTTTGGGATATATCTATTATTTTTCTCAGGACGTAGGTCTTTATGTCATACTTGTTTAACCTTCTCCGAACTGTAGATTCACTTACATGTTTCCCAATGATGCTTTCTGTCTCTGCTGCAACTTTAAGCGGACTTGCTACTGGATTTTCTGCGAATATTTTAACAAGTGAACGATCTTCCATTTTGTTTGTCACATATTTTCGACCAGTTCTGACCCTATTTTTAAGGCTTCCGTACTTTTCTTTCTTTTTTACTAAATCGTACACTGTTTTTCGGCATACTCCATACTCTTTCTCCAATTCTAATGCCGATACACCCATTTGAAATTTCGTCACAATCTCAACTCGAGCTTCGACAGGAATTTCCTTTATTTTCACCATTTCATCAGTTTTTTTTTAGCTTTTTGTATTGATATATACAACTAAGAAATAGAAGTTTCATAACTAGCAACACAACTGACGTTATTTGCAAAGATTGGAATGTTTTCAACCATTTTTAGGAATGTGTAAATATTTTTGAAAGAAAATAAAATTGTGTAAATAATTTTGAAAGCTAAGGTATGGACTTCTTTTTTGATTTAAATTAACAACCGTCAATTGCGTTAATGCATTTTTTTTAACTTACCTAATCTATACACTTTAAGAATAGCGATAGAGAAGTTTTTTTATTGCAAATTTATTCATAAAGTGGCAAAATTTTGTTCGAAGCATACTTACACTTTTAGTTTGTGTAAATATATATGACTATGACTGTATATTTAAAAAAATTAATTTTAATTTAATTTTATTTTAATTTAATTTTAAAAAAGGTCCTTTTATATATATTTTCGTAATAGTTTGCCAGTAACCAACCTTTGCTTTGTACTTTCTGCTTCTATACATAAGGAGTTTTTAATATTATGTTATTTTAAAAAAAATATTTTATTTTGATAGAAACTCGGTAATTTTAGTCTTATTAACGCAAACTGTTAATATGTATATTTTTAATAAATTTAATTTATGTTTTATAACTTTTTAAAATGCATCAAAATAAATAAACTTATTCAACTAAAAAAAGTTTTTAAACCTTTCGGACAAAACAAAAAAATACTACTGTTAAAACGAACTTAGTCTAACTAATTTGGTCGGTCCCGCCGAGTTCGTTATAATCGAACTCCATTTTACTGTAAAAAAAAAATAGAATAGCATAGAAAAAAAAACGTTTTAGAGCAAGGTTCCTAAAAGTTTCGTATTTTCATAATTCTTTTTTGAAGATATGAATAATGTTGGATTATTTATTTCATATATACGTTATAGCATAAAATTTGAAGAATCTTTGAAAAAAATTTCAATTAAAAATTTGAATAAATAAGTCCGTGACAGGGAATCTCCGGAGGCGTTGTTGTTTTGCGGTGAACATCATAACTCGTTACCGGATCATGTGAAATAAAAAAAGCGAAATGCGTTTCAAAGGTGACATGTTTCTTGAGGTAGTGACGAAGAGATTTTTACAATTTTTTTCGCAGCATTTTTAAGTGAAAAACGATTTTTGCTATACATTTTCGGGAATTTGTTGTTAAAATATGGGGAAGAAAATGGAATTAAAAAAAAATACGTGGTTACCTAATGATTTATATTCATATATATTTACGCTGATCCCTGACTCACTGACTGACTGACTGATTCTGTAACGCTGAAATGCATAGCACTCCATACAAAGCTATGCGAAATACACAAACAAAATTTAATCTTTCTCATTTTATACAAACCCACACAACACACAATTTTCTCTCTTCTTTGTTACCGACCAGTGCTGCTAATAAAATCTTCTGAAAATCGACAATCGCCAAAATCGTCAAGAAATTGTCAAGAAAATTTTACCGCTTATAAAACTCGAAAAAATAATACAAAAGGAAACAATAAAATTTATTTATATCATTCATATTACGAATATGATTGCAGCATTAGTTATTTCTATATATAACAAGTAAGAGTGTTAAATTCGGCTGTGCCGAATCTTTGATACCCTCCACCTCGGTTTGAGTCTTGATAATAAATGTAAATGAAAAAGTAAACAATTTGTTAAACTTAATACCAAATTATTTCAGCAAATTCTTTGGGATGGTTTTCTTCTTTTCTATTATTTCGGATTTATTTCGGTGTTTGCTTTTTGGTCATCGTGGTTGCTGATCGGCATGCATTTTGGTTATATACCTATATGCATGCATTTCCGGTTATATGACATAACTTCTCGTTTAATTTAGTTTTTGCTAATTAAATAGCTCGCCCTAACCTCCATTGCAAAGGTAATGGTTGTGTAGAGTGGCTATATGCATTAAATCGTGCTAATTGGAGATGGCTGTATAGTTTCTTTTAACTGGCCAAATATTTCTTCATTGTGGCCATATAGGTCGGATGGAGTAACAAAATAATAACCAAAAAAAAAGCTCTCTCAACTTTTTTTTAAAATATTGCCATATTTTGAAAACATAGAGAATAAATTTATAATAATAAATAATCAAATTAGGGATGAAAAACGCAAAAAACGAAAAGTCCCAAACATTTTAAATAAAATAATTTAATGTTATCTTTATTTTCTGAAAAACTTCAAATTTTCATCCAAAAAAAATTGTGAAAATTTATATATAAAAAATAACATTCTCATAAAATTACGTTTACTTATGTAACAATTTTTATGTTAGCAATTCTTAAATATCATTTGAGGTTTTCTTAAATTCATTGAATTTAAATTAATATCGACAAATCTGTTTTTCTATTTATTTAAATTGTAAAGGAGTGGCATCTCTGTCAAAATAAGCGAAAAACACAAAGAATAGAAAAAAACAAATTACTTCGGGTTTGACAGGATGATTTTATGTTTATGTTTAATATCTTTATTTTTTTTACTAATATTTCTGTTTATTTATTTGAAAATGAAATAATGAATTGAATATGCTATTTAATTTTTTTATTTATATAAAAAAGTTTTTTAATTAAAGCAAAATATTTTCACTATTTCATGATTTTTATTTATGTATGACGACATTTCAACCTAAAAATTTAAGTTTTTATCGATTGGATAAACAACACAAAAATGGTTGTCGTTTAGATAACAACAACAGCTGACTTTAACAATAGCGAATATCGTTTCAAAATTTTACTGATAATTTTGCAATTTTCTTTTTTTTTACAATTCGACTATCGTTAAAAGAAGTTACTGAATCGCGGTACTGAAAAGTTATTAATATCTCCTGAATGGCAATATTTTTTATAAATGTAAACATTTTTAAATGTAAAGATATTTCTAAATTTTAAATTATTATTTCCGACGTTTTGATATGATTTTCTGAAACTCAATTAATATTTTCTAATTTATAATTGGAAATTTTATTTTCCGTTTTTATTATAATTGATATTTTCTTAAATTTGAATGGAAAATTTAAAAAGTGAAATTTTGTATTTATGTGAATAATAATGCTTTATTAATTATAAACAATTTTTAAAAATTAGATGTAATCGCAATCAGATATTTTATAGGTAAAGCAGAATAATAATTCTATATAACTATGTACAACTGTTTTGTAAGCAAAAAACTCATTGACGAACTCGGTAACTCTATTTTGTAAAGACAACAAAAAGTTAACCCCCCAATCTCACATCACACTGAAATTGTAAAATCGTTGTGTACGTATTATCAACGAAAAATTGTTCGAATTAGTCGAATCCATCGCCATTAAATTTTATGCTCAAACATCTGACTGCAATCTCATTTTTAAAATGTTGTCGAAGCGTAAACTAGAAAAAATTTGTATACTTCTCTCTCTTATTTTATTTTAAGTAGAGTTACCAAGTTTATTATACAGGCACATGTTTGAGGGAAAATGTTTACATTTATTATTATTAGTATTATTTTAATAATAGTTAATAATATTTATGCTCTATAATTAACAAACTTGCGTTTTTGTATGCGCATTTCAAAAAATAAATCATTATAATAGATTTAACAAGTTAAAACTTTAATTACAATTTTACAGAATCCAGTAAATTTGCATTAAATTTATAACAGGGTAACATTAATCATCGTTAGTGTCTGCCACTATTCGCACGAAAAATTTGGTGCCATTAGTGTGACCACTGCGGAAAATGTGTGTGTATTAGTAAAAAAAAATGTGAGTGTATTGTTTTTCGAACTTGCAGTGTGATGTGAGATTGGTGGGTAATATGCCAAACTTATGTTCATATTTGTAAAAGAATAATGAAAAAACGTATGAAATAAAAGACCAACCCGTGTATACTCTTAACATTGTTCTGTATGATATCTAGTTGAAAATATTAACATTCATGTTAAAATAGAAATAACTATTGCAAAGCTAATTAGAACAAAAATTGTGGCGCCATCTATTGTGGCACAGTCACGCTGAGCAAAATGAAGTGACACTCTGTTAATGCAAAAGAAATGTATTTTCCCCACAACAAAATACTGCAGAATTTTATGTAAATTAAATAACCGATTTATTTCTAACATGCAGTTACTATGAATATACATACATACATATATATAATATATGTACATTATTTGTATTATTTAATATGTGTATGTATGTATATTTAAATATTACACACAAAAAATACAACATCAAACGTTATTTTTGTGTTTTTCTCTTTAAAGGTGCTATTACATGATGTGTTTTTTACATATGTACTGTCAAATTTTCCCACAACAAAAGTTGTACACATCGTGTGATACATATGAAACATTGTTTGTGTACAACACATGAGGAAAGTCACATGTACATTTTTCAATTAGAACAGGTTCTATTTTTGCATGACAAACATATGAAAATATAACACTGCTTGTGGCGAAAGAAAAACAGAGTAAATTTTAAAGATTAATATTGAAAGAAAAATAAATTCTTTAGTATTAATTAACAATTAAAAAATAAATAACCTTTTTTTTAACAATAAATTTTTGTAAATTCACAAATTAAATTAGCTGTTGTTTACATTTAGAGGTTATGTCAGACGGAAATACATATGCACGTGTGATAGCAAAAATTATGAATCGTATGTAAAAGACAATTTTGACAGACATGAGGAATTTCATATGGATAAAAAAAGTGACAGTACATATGTAAAAAACATTTCGTGTAATAGCACCTTAAATAAATTAATACATAAATTTTTTTTGCTAAATTTACATTTGGGCAATTCACAACAGGTGTTGTATATTGTATGTTGTATTGAAATACACAATACAATCATTTGTTGTGAACACTCAGTTGTATTTTCATATTGTAAAACGCTTTCTTTAGTAATTTTCGATCCAACGAGGAAAGATCGCTTCGTCGCTTTTGCTATTTTGTATAAGAGAAAACACTTGACAGTGTTTGCTTTTTGGTCGTGAGATATACCCTGGAGTTTTAGTTACGTACCTCTTGCATTTTAATTTATAATGAAAAAAAAAATGTTAAATGTTTTGGTTGGTACTGAAAGAGAAAATACATACTAAAAATATAAACATTAATTTTTACATAAATAAACTTATCGATGTATTTGCGTTATTTGCATTATTTGCCATATTTTATTTTATAATTATTTATGCTGATAATATTCTATGTATTTGTTTTTTCTTTTTCATAAAAACTGGTATTCACTTGGAACTGATATGTTATGATACAATATACAACATTTACTAAACATAGCAAATGAAGTTGGATCGTGTATCAGATTTTTCAGTGAAAATTGCCAACAACAATTTTACACTATTGTAAAGTGATACACGATACAAGAGATACAACGATACATTACCCATTGTGAATTGCCCAATTGTTTTTTTTATTAACAACTAGGTATTTTAGCATTATTTGCTTTAGATGTTGGTGAATTTTTACTCCCTTTATATTAACTCGTAGTGTCTGCTTGTCGAAAAAATTTTGGATCGATTTTAACCACTTTCCCGTGACCCAATCGATCTGAAATTTTGTAGGCAGGCTTGTGGCAATGACAGAAATGATCTAACATATTTTTTTAGTGATGCCAAAACAATGGAAACTTTTAAATTTTTCTACCAGAGTTGATAAAAAAATGTACAAAGGGTTTGTTTTTGTTATATTATTACCATAACGACCACAAAAACAACAAGTCCAGCTATGAAAACAATGCAACATTTAGAATAACAACAAGAACAATATAGAAATATCATGTTTTTCATTTTTTTTTTTACTTTTTCAGAGATTTCCCTGGACCTGTTCCACCGATTTTAATGATTTTTGAAGTAGAAATCTTTCCATGAATTTGGTGAATCATTCTCACTAAAAATGATCACTGTAGCTGCACTATTGTGGGCGTGATCGTGACAAGAACAACATAGAAAATTATTTTTTTTTCAAGACTTTTTTAGTACTTCATTCAAATCTCGGGCCTTAATCGACCGATTTGGACGATTTAAAATAGCAAACTTCTCAGGATGTTAGTGAATCATTTTTATGTCAACGAGTACCATAGCTGCCGGATTGATGCCGTCATCGTGATTTCCACAGACGGACATCGCTATATCAACTCCGGTTGTTATAAGGATCACAAATATATAGATTTTATGGGGTCCAAAATTTTTTTTCTAATTATTACAAACGGAATGACAAACTTATATATACCCTCTGCACACTGGAGTGGAGGGTATAACAACTCTACAACAGCAACAATGACAGTCATATGTTTTTCAAATAGGAAAAAACTGTTTATGTGTTAGTTTCGGTCATTTCCCAGTATGCATTGAAATATTATTTCTCCAATGTTGGAGAAAAGTTAAGTTCTTAAATTGATGTCAAATGTAATTCTCAACTTGGGTTGAACAATTTTTCTCCTTGTTTGCTTTCAACTTGACATCAAGTTGAGACTTAACATTTTTTCCAATCTTTGAGAAACATTTTTACTCTCAATTGGATATCCAACACTTTTCTCCACTTGAGACCAAACATTTTTTCAACTTGAATACGATTTGTGTTAAGTCTGAGATATTATTTAAATATGTCATAAATAATAAATTAAATTAAAAAATGCCAAAAAAGTACAAATAAATCATTGATATATTTTTAATTATTTCTGCTTTTTGTCGAATTTTTCAAAAAATGTACAACTAATTAATTCATTTATTTTTAATTCTAGATTTTAAAAAATGTACATAATATGTACATTTAATGTTAAATATGTACATAGTAATGTTAAATATATAATGAAATTAAATTGAAACATTAAAAAAAGTACATTGTTTTCATTTCTAAAATTAGTATAATATTTTTTAATATGGCAATTCCGTACCTTCCATTTGATACCGATTGGAAATATTTCTTTGCTATCAAGTTGAGAATCACAAATTTCTCAATTTGATAACTATGAAAATCGCCATATAAAAAATGTGCCTTTTAAGTTGAGAAGACTATATTCGAACTATTGAGGGCATTTGAGAATTAACGTTGGAGATTTGAGAAATGTATTTGATCTCCAATGCACCTCAAGTTGATAGCAAACAAAAATGTTTATTGGGACATTTATTGTAGGGTCGTTTGCACGCACACAAAAAATAGAAAATAAATTGTCAATAAGCAAAGCAAGTGGCTTCGAAATTCGGTGATGCCAGTTAATCATTTTTTGTTCACGCGGAATTTATAATTGGAGGAATTTTTTTCTCGTGAAATGTATTTTCCGTGAGAAAGAAATTCCTTGAGAATATTCATAATTGGGATGAATAACTTTTAATTGGAACTTTTCAGTCAGAATAAATCATAATTCTAGTTAGATATTGGTTAATATTTAATTAGAAAAAATATTGCGGTGGCATCTACGCAATTATTGAGGCAGTCACGGAAAAATTAAATGCAAGTCTGTTTTTTTTAATATAACAAAAATGGATTTTCCCTTTAACAAAATATGGCAGAATTCTTTATAAATGAAATGCAAAATGGAAAATCAATTTTGTGCCAATTCTTAACAAAATTAATAAAATATATATATGTATTATTATATTTATTAATATTTGTAATTTTATTTGACACAATTTCACACACAGTTTTACAGATCAACTGTTTTAATTAGAAAAAATATTGTGGTGGCATCTACGCAATTATTGAGGCAGTCACGGAAAAATTAAATGCAAGTCTGTTTTTTTTAATATAACAAAAATGGATTTTCCCTTTAACAAAATATGGCAGAATTCTTTATAAATGAAATGCAAAATGGAAAATAAATTTTGTGCTAATTCTTAACAAAATTAATAAAATATATATATATGTATTACTATATTTATTAATATTTGTAATTTTATTTGACACAATTTCACACACAGTTTTACAGATCAACTGTTTTCAACTGATTTAGAAGTTTTCTGTTTTTGAAACAGTAGTGCCAATTTGTAACATTTTGTGATGTAATGAAAATCGCAGAATAATAAGTTAATACACAATAAAAAATATTAAATTTTTAAGTTTTATATACATATTGCAATAAAAAAAACTTTGGTAAATTTACATTGAAGATGGTCAGAAATGAATGAGAAAAAATGTATAGACATTTTAGAAAAGCACATTTAATGTTAAACTTTATGCACAAAATATATGGGTTTTTGTTGTTTCGAATTTAACTGTGGCTCTAAGTGAAAAGTTTTAGACCGACCGTATATTACATCTTGAGGATCCTCACCTAATATTTTCAAATATTTTAAATTCTTTTTAACTCATTTAACCTCATTACGAAAATAGTAAAACAGTAAATATGGAAAATCCACGCACCTCAAAAAATTGTTTTCTATGAAATAAATTAAAGACATTTCATATTATACAATTTTCTTTCAAAAATGTATCAATTATTGCAAATTTGAAATTTGACATATAGTATTTGTACATATATTTGTATAGATTTCGCAGTATGAAAAGAACTATTATTTCTTTATTTGGAATATATGTAAGTATTGCTCGCAAAAAAATGCAACATCATGAATGAAACACATAGACGACTGCTGGCAGCAGCATTTGTAGTCGTATAGTCAGCTACTTGATTTTTCTGAATACGACAGCAACATATAATACAAATGCATTTTTATTTAAATATACAATTACTTTTACTTATTTAAAATGCATTAGTACAACGTAAAAATAAATAAATTAGTTTAACGCCTTTTGATTATTAATGGAATTATAGCCTTTCATTTTACGATTTTTTTTTTAACAAAATAAAATATTTCATAGCACTAACTTCTTTTACATATTTTGTTATATTGTCAACACTATTTTTGTTTAGTAGCCAACAAAACACACTTGCAGTTTTTTTTCTATTTGAAGAACATATGACTGCCATTGTT
The DNA here is from genome assembly GCA_963682025.1 of Cordilura impudica. Taxonomy (NCBI): domain Eukaryota; kingdom Metazoa; phylum Arthropoda; class Insecta; order Diptera; family Scathophagidae; genus Cordilura; species Cordilura impudica. The sequence goes on from OY821520.1 coordinate 218,674,779, forward strand.
GATGTTGTAGAGTTGTTTTTTTTTTTTATTTTGTTTCGTTAACTCTTTTGTATTAAAGCACCTCCAATATATGTATCCATTTTAGTTTGCAAATTCAGTATATTTATAATTTATTACTTACAGCAAAAAATAATAGAAACAATTTTATCAGTTATGCTTACGAAACTATATAAATAGACTTGAAGTTGGCTGCAAAAGCAGTAGCCTGTGTAAAGAACAAGTTAGCGACATGTAACTGTTACGTAACGTGTCAGCCTTTTTTTCACGTTCCGGTTACGTTCGGTAACTGTTTTAAATGATTTTCATGTAAAAAAAAACAACTGACTCGTTACGGTTACGGTTAGAAAACATTGACCTTTTATATGTATTATAATGCTATGAATGCATTTATCTTTACTTTATTTTATTTATATATTCTTTTTTTTTTGTATTGTATATTATTTTTTTTATTATTATTACTATTTCATTTAATTATTTTTTTCTTTAAATAAATTAATACATAAAAATTTGTTTTTTAAATTATTGGTGAACTTTTACTCCCTTTATTTACTGCCTTTATATTAACTGGTAGTGTCTGCTTGTCGACAAAATTTTGGATCGATTTTTAGCCCCTTTCCCGTGAGCCAATCGATCTGAAATTTTGCATGCAGGCGCGTGGCAATGACAGAAATGATCTAACAAATTTTTTAGTGATGCCAAAACAATGAAAACTTTTAAAATTTTCTACCAGAGTTCACAAAAAAAATGTACAAAGGGTTTGTTTTTATTACATTATTACCACAACGACCACAAAAACAACAAGTCCAGCTATGACAACAATGCAACATTTAGAATAACAACAGGAACAATATGGAAACATCATGTTTTTCATTTTTTTTTTTAATTTTTCATAGATTCACCTGGACCTGTTCCACCGATTTTAATGATTTTTGAAGTAGAAATCTTCCCATGAATTTGGTGAATCATTCTCACTAAAAATTATCACCCTAGCTATCCTATTGAGGGCGTGATCGTGACAAGAACAACATAGAAAATTATATTTTTTCAAGACTTTTTTTAGTTCTTCATTCAAATCTCGGGCCCTAATCGACCGATTTGGACGATTTTAAATAGCAAACTTTTCAGGATGTTAATGAATCATTTTTTATGCCAACGAGCACCCTAGCTGCCCGATTGATGCCGTCATCGTGATTTCCACAGACGGACAGACGGACATCGCTATATCAACTCCGGTTGTTATAAGGATCACAAATATATATATTTTATGGGGTCCAAATTTTTTTTTCTAATTATTACAAACGGAATGACAAACTTATATATACCCTCTGCACACTGGAGTGGAGGGTATAAAAAGGTATTAGTGATGAAATTTCAACGAAAAAAATTTAACACAGCAATCAACAAAATAATTTTATTGATATGTATCTATAACTGAAACATATAATATAGGTTTAAAGTATCGCCGTAATTAAAACTTAAATCTTAAATGGAGATGTTATTCAAGGTATTTCCGTTTTGAAATGACTTGACCTAGAATTAAATCTATACATATATTGTAATTTACATTTACAATGAACAACAACTATCAATTTTCGATAAACAGCTAAACCTTGAAATCGTAATTTTTATACCTACTACTGAAAATTTTAAATCTTCAATCATCATTTTAACAAATTTAAAAAATCATTTTAACAAATTGAAAAATCGTCGAAATTACAATAAGTTGTCAAAATTGGCAGCACTGCTAACGACAATAGCACTACATACCTATGCAGATTTCGTGTTACATATGGAATAAGTTGAACTCAAAAAATGCATCAAAAAAACTAATATCTACTCAAATTCTTCTTCAAATTCCCTGTGGTGGTCAATAAATAAATTCTGCAAAAAAGTAATGAATGAAATTTTAAACATTTTTATTTTTCTCATTTAACGTCGTCAGATATGCATACATACTTCTTTTATTAAACTAAACTTTTCCGTTTGTCTGTTTTGTTTTTCATCTCAAAATTGTTTTGTATTGTTAGGAGTGCTTTCGCTCAGGTTCTCTGATGGCCAGTACTTACCAAAGAGTATGCTTTTTTGATAAATATTTGAGAAAAAAGAGATCTTCAATGTGGATATTGTTGTTGTCCAACGTATGATTTCGTTTAAAGCTCTGTATTGAAAAGCACTTGAAAAAATAGTGCAATATTAAGTTTAAAATTTAAATTATGGTAACTTTGCATAATTAAATAACATTGTAATTTCAGAAGAGAGGTGGGAAAATAATTTTTTTTCACTCATATTAATTTTTGCATAATTTGCTTTCAAAAAATTTAGACAAACATAAATTACGTAAATATGTAGGTATATTTAAGATTTTAATTTCAATAATTTATTGAAATTATTATGGAAGAATTAAAGGCGATTTGGAAAAATAAGTTTTTTTTGAAGTAAAACTAATACGCCCTTATATTTTATTTTTTTTTTTTTTTTTTTTTTTTGGATTTATAGATAACTTTGCAAAAAATGTAGTTCTCTTTTTTCAGTTTACATGTATGATGAAATATGAAATATTTGTTCTCTTTTGTGTAGGTGCATTGGTGTTTGCACTTCCTTAAGGGGTGGTAGGTTTTAAAACCTTTTTTTGCATTTCTCTTTCTGAATGCACAACATGTCGAGAGTGTTGTGTCAATCAGAGCAAAAATTAAGAAGATACAGCGTTTCCAGCGACTTTCCTCATACGGTATATAAATCAGTTTTTAAAAAACTTCAAAAACTTCTCGCAAATAAATGTTCGAAGTCCGTGAACATCATAACTCAAAATCTACTTGACCGATTCTTTTGAAATTTTAGACACTATATAAATATAAAGCATTAGGTAACCACGTAGTTTTTTTTTTTTTAATTCCATTTTCTTCCCCATTTTTTAACAACAAATTCCCGAAATTGTATAGCAAAAATCGTTTTTCAAAAAAAGTGGAAAAAAACTCTTCGTCACTACCTCAGGAAACATGTCACCTTTTTTCACATGATCCGGTAACGAGTTATGATGTTCACCGCAAAACAGCAACGAATCCGGAGATTCCCTGTCACGGACTTATTTATTCAAATATTTAATTGAAATTTTTTTCAAAGATTCTTCAAAATTTATGCTATAACGTATATATGAAATAAATAATCCAACATTATTTATATCTTCAAAAAAGAATTATGAAAATACGACTTTTTTAACTTTTAAAACCCCGCCTTAAGAAACTTTTAGGAACCTTGCTCTAAAACGTTTTTTTTTTTTTTTTTTTTTTTTTCTATGCTATTCTATTTTTTCCACAGTAAAATGGAGTTCGTTTATAACGAACTCGGCGGGACCGACCAAATTAGTTAGACTAAATTCGTTATAACAGTAGTATTTTTTTGTTTTGTCCGCAAGGTTTAAAAACTTTTTTTAGTTGAATAAGTTTATTTATTTTGATGCATTTTAAAATGTTATAAAACATAAATTAAATTATTAAAAATATACATATTAATAGTTTGCCTTAATAAGACTAAAATTACCGAGTTTCTATCAAAATAAAATATTTTTTTAAAATAACATAATATTAAAAACTCCTTATGTATAGAAGCAGAAAGTACAAAGCAAAGGTTGGTTACTGGCAAACTATTACGAAAATATATATAAAAGGACCTTTTTTAAAATTAAATTAAAATAAAATTAAATTAAAATGAATTTTTTTAAATATATATAATATAGGAAAATTCTGAAATGGAAAAAAAAATTGTGTGTTAAAGTAAAAAGTTTGAGAAGTGAGAGAAGCAATTTGTATGAAAAATGTGATTAAAACTCTTGGGACCGAAGAAATTCTTCGCTATAAACAAAAATTTATTACAACCAGGGTACGTTATAAGCCAACTCCATTGTATTAAATTTTAATAATTTTGGGATTCTCCAATCTCCTCACTTTACCCGGCCTTCCCACGTTCAAGTCAAATTGATCACACATACAATAGTCAAAAAATTGTTAAGGAACTGTCCCATTGAAAAATTGAAAGAGAGAATTGAAACGTATGATTGTTTAGTAAAAAAGAGTAAAAAAGTATGAGTGCATTACAACCTGAAAGCCAAACATTTAACGTGTGAAGGCCGGGTAATATTCTTAAATATATTTACGCTGATCCATGACTCACTCACTGACTGAATGATTGACTGATTCTGATTCAAAATAATACGGTTCTAATTCCTAGGATTGATCTCGCCCCAACCGACACCACATTACCTTTCATATTAAAACGCCGCCAGTTTCCAATAATTCCTGCATACGCAATTACCATAAACAAGGCTCAAGGCCGGTCATTTGATTCCGTTGGCATTAATTTGGAGACCGCGGTATTTTCACACGGCCAACTGTATGTGGCTTTGTCACGATCAAAAGTTGCAAACCAAGTTAAGATACATATTCAATCGAACCCACAGCAAGGAAAACTATTAAATGACCAACGATATTTTACACGAAATATAGTTTTTCAAGAGATTTTAAATTGAAAAACTTTTTTGCCAAATATTTCTTATCTGTTTTGATACTTCTGTATACAATTTCTACAAACACAATCTTTTTTCATATGTACATATGTAACAATATAATTTTCAATTTACTACTATAATTAAAGGAATTAAATTTATTATAAATTTTTCGTGTATTTAAATTTAAACTGTTTTATTCATAATTTTTAAACGGGCGCCTAGGCGCCACACAACACAATCAACTAGTAATTATATAGTGTCTAAAATTTCAAAAGAATCGGTCAAGTAGATTTTGAGTTATGATGTTCACGGACTTCGAACATTTATTTGCGAGAAAATCAGTTTTTTAAAAACTGATTTATATACCGTATGAGGAAAGTCGCTGGAAACGCTGTATCTTCTTAATGTTTGCTCTGATTTACTTAAAATTTTGACACAACACTCTCGACATGTTGTGCATTCAGAAAGAGAAATGCAAAAAAAGGTTTTAAAACCTACCACCCCTTAAGGAAGTGCAGACACCAATACACCTACACAAAAGAGAAAAAATATTTCATATTTCATCATACATGTGAACTGAAAAAAGAGAACTACATTTTTTGCAAAGTTATCTATAAATCCAAAAAAAAAGGGCGTATTAGTTTTACTTCAAAAAAAACTTATTATTCCAAATCGCCTTTAATTCTTCCATGATAATTTCAATAAATTATTGAAATTAAAATCTTAAATATACCTACATATTTACGTAATTTATGTTTGTCTAAATTTTTTGAAAGCAAATTATGCAAAAATTAATATTATGAGTGAAAAAAAAATTATTTTCCCACCTCTCTTCTGAAATTACAATGTTATTTAATTATGCAAAGTTACAATAATTTAAATTTTAAACTTAATATTGCACTATTTTTTCAAGTGCTTTTCAATACAGGGCTTTAAACGAAATCATACGTTGGACAACAACAAAATCCACATTGAAGATCTCTTTTTTCTCAAATATTTATCAAAAAAGCATACTCTTTGGTAAGTACTGGCCATCAGAGAACCTGAGCGAAAGCACTTCTAACAATACAAAAGAATTTTGAGATGAATAACAAAACAGACAAACGGAAAAGTTCAGTTTAATAAAAGAAGTATGTATGCATATCTGACGACGTTAAATGAGAAAAATAAAAATGTTTAAAATTTCATTCATTACTTTTTTGCAGAATTTATTTATTGACCACCACAGGGAATTTGAAGAAGAATTTGAGTAGATATTAGTTTTTTTTTTGATGCATTTTTTGAGTTCAACTTATTCCATATGTAACACGAAATCTGCATAGGTATGTAGTGCTATTGTCGTTAGCAGTGCTGCCAATTTTGACAACTTATTGTAATTTCGACGATTTTTCAATTTGTTAAAATGATTTTTTAAATTTGTTAAAATGATGATTGAAGATTTAAAATTTTCAGTAGTAGGTATAAAAATTACGATTTCAAGGGTTAACAATTAATGGGTTGTTTATCGAAAATTGATAGTTGTTGTTCATTGTAAATGTAAATTACAATATATGTATAGATTTAATTCTAGGTCAAGTCGTTTCAAAACGGAAATACCTTGAATAACATCTCCATTTAAGATTTAAGTTTTAATTACGGCGATACTTTAAACCTATATTATATGTTTCAGTTATAGATACATATCAATAAAATTATTTAGTTGATTGCTGTGTTAAATTTTTTTCGTTGAAATTTCATCACTAATACCTTTTTATATATAGAAATAACCAATGCTGCAATCATATTCGTAATATGAATGATATAAATAAATTTTATTCTTTCCTTTTGTATTATTTTTTCGAGTTTTATAAGCGGTAAAATTTTCTTGACAATTTCTTGACGATTTTGGCGATTGTCGATTTTCAGAAGATTTTATTAGCAAAGAAGAGAGAAAATTGTGTGTGGGTTTGTATAAAATGAGAAAGATTAAATTTTGTTTATGTATTTCGCATAGCTTTGTATGGAGTGCTATGTGTGTGTATTATTTCAGCGTTACAGAATCAGTCAGTCAGTCAGTGAGTCAGGGATCAGCGTAAATATATATGAAAAATATATAATATATATATAATAATTCTGAAAAAAAAACTAGGACACATTTTGGGACACGCGAATTGTATATGAAAAATTTCAAAACTTTATTTCAGAAATAAATTAATAATTAAAAAAATAAATAACCTTATAAATCGTAATTTTTTGTTGAGATTGTAAATTTGCATTTTTCGAATACTGTTGCCTATAGTTTAAAAAAATTTAAAAAAAAACGAGAACAAGTTTTGTCACAATCCCTGCACAAACTTATATTTTACATAGTAATTTTGACATCAAGAGTACCCCCACGGGTTAATTTCAGAAAATAAGTCCAGAATACTATTTTTTAGAATTATTAAAATATATTATCAAAATTTTTATCGAAATCCTTCCACAAATATATATTATTTCGATATTTTGTTTTACAAAAATTTAAATCTCCTTAAATTTTTAATTATAGTATTTCAATTTCACCTTAATTTACAAGATTGAGAACTTATATCAAGTAGTATAATATTTTGACAAAAGATATTTGAAATATGAAAACACCAAAAAGATGTAGCCTAAAAGTTGAAAAAGTATGGAAAATCACATTTTTCTTCAAATCCGCAAATTAAGAACAGGATACCTACAATATTTCGCATTTTTAATCACATATATTTTGTTAATAAGGTCTTGAAATCCAATCGTTAATTTCGGTAAATTTCTTGAACAAAATTTTTGAAACGGTAAAATTGGAGATTTTGAAATAGCGCTACGTACCGTTTTGACATTAATTTAGAACGGCATAACAATAGACGAGATGCAAAATAATTTACCTAAGATCATTACGGGATCAGGAAAATGCAAAAATGTTGTTTTTGTAAATTAATTCAATGTATTTTAAAATGTGAGCTCAATTTTCTTAATCAAGTGGTCTGCGGCGCATTTATTGCCTGGGGAACTTGATATAACTTGGCTTTTTTCAACCGATAATAGATTTTATTGTTTTATTAGAAATACAATTTACTCTAGAATGTGTTTATTAATTAATTTAATTGAAACGCAATTATTAATATCAAAATTTTTGTGAAAAATTATTTTTTTTTTTGATAATTTTCACATATAAATATATAATTGAACTTTGAACTCAATGCGCGTCCAGAAAGCATTTTCCGATTTGGCTCAAATTTTGCGCACTAAAGTTTTAGATCCAGTGTCACAATAATCTGACACGCACGTCTTGAAATTCCAAAAAATGGCTGTCACCCTAATATATATGTATTTGTTATATATACATAACTATAGCTATAACAAAAAATGGCCCCAAATGTTACATACACTTAATTTGAAATTAGACTAAAATCGATCCTCCAGACATTGTGGTTTAGGGTCTGTTCTAAAAGTGAAAAATAACTGAAAACAAACAATATTTTAGCTATTACCTCTGAAATATGTATATTTAAAATTTATTTTCTCTATAAATACGGCAATTAAACTCATATTTTCATTGAACTTTTTAGTGGGTGCCCGAAATAACACATCATTGTCAAAAGACGCCATTCCTATTGGTAGGAACACAGATTGATTTACGCGATGAAACCAGTACATTGGAAAAATTGGCTAAAAATAAACAAAAGCCCATTGGCATTGAAATGGGTGAAAAATTGGCTAAAGAATTAAAAGCTGTTAAATATGTGGAATGTTCAGCTTTAACACAGGTAAGTTCGAAATCATTTGTTATTATGCAAGATAATATTTATGTTTCTAATCATTTATTTTCTCGTTTACTTTCTTACATTGCAGAAAGGTCTTAAAAATGTATTTGATGAAGCTATTTTAGCTGCTTTGGAGCCTCCAGAACCCACAAAGAAAAAGAAGTGCAAGTTCTTATAATTTATATGTGTATTTTAATTTATGCAAATAACAAAATACACGCAATCAACAATTTCTAAAAAGAAAAAACAAGTAACAAAAAATTATAATAAAAAGTATTGGCTTAAAAATTAAAAAAAAAAATCAAAAGCATGTAATTTCGTTATTAATTGAATATTGAGAAGATGAATTTATTCGATTTATGGATTAATTTGAAAAATGGAACCAGTTAAAAATTTAACCTTTCTGCAATGAAATTCTTATATTATTACATTACATAAAAAACACCAACATTTTAATTTTACATAATGTTAAAACTATTTTGTCGAAAATAATTATAAATAATATTGAAAAACTATTAACAGCAGTAACAATAATTTTTCTATAATTCTAATGAGAAATAATAATAATTCAATTGAAAAATGCATAAACCACAAAATATACTTCTTGTTCATTAAAAACTTCATACCCAACAAAGTTTTTTCTGGGTCTTTAAAAAATGTAACATTCGTACCAATCCTTATTGCTATTAACATTTATTGATAAAAAAAAAATAAAGCAAAAGAAAATAAGTCTTACAATAAAATATATATCTTTTTTCCACACTTTAAAGCAACGCTAGAAACATAAGGCGTTAAGTTTAATAATAAAACCAATTTTAACTTTAAATCAATATAAAATGAAACACAAAACGTGCATAAACAAGAAAAATAGTAAAAAAGTAAAAATGATTCTAGTTCGTCTAAGTGAACTAATGCATTTTTTATTTAAACAAAACAACAATATATATATTAAAATATATTAATCATTCATAGTAAACAAAATTGCAAAAAAACATATTTTTATATATACAATTATCAATTTTTACATTATATTTTAGTTTTAGACTTTGTAATTATTGATTTCAGATATTAAAATAAAGTATAAATCCAAAAAAATAAAAATAAAATGTATTTTTTATTTAAATCGCAAATTTTATGTTAAACTATTTTTTTTTTGCAAAACTATTTTTCAATGGTTGTATTATTGCATCAGTTGGATTTTGTGTTTCTTCAAAACCCTAATTATTGTGAACGATGGCTAAATGACTGTTTTAACAAAACTTTCTCCATTATAATTAGTTTTAACGATAATGAGACTAATATTTCGTTTTGCATCACCATCAATGGTGGCAACCGATACTCTTTCAATTAGCATTTCAAACCACTTTCATATTGAATACCGATACCGCTTAAAAAACATAAATACCGATACCAAAACTTCTATTCATAATTTAATTTCGCCTTAGTTTTATCTTATTTATACACGTAAAAAATAAAGTAAAATTGCATTTTAAATAATTTGAGTAAATAATCCATTCGTGAAATAAAAAATTTTATAAGAAAGTTTACAAAAAAAACTTGAATAATTTAGCATTTTTTTAAGGTAGTCATACTACTATGTGAAACAGTGAAGTGAAACGGTCGCAAAAATTTAAAGCTCCACAAAAAGTCTAAAAACTGTATTTTATATAAAACATTATCGGCCAATATTTATCATAAAAAACTCTTTGAGATACACAGTCTGTTCAATAAAATTCTTGTGAAAAATTAAACAGTAGCTTAACTTATATTTTAATTACAAAATCAATACACAAAATATATGTGAACTGAGAAAACAAAGCAAAAATAAAATTGTCAAATAACAAGAATAACAACAACAATTAAAATCTCTGTGAGCACATACTAAGTAAAATATAAATAACAAAACAAAAGCTAATAAAATCTTTGCTTTAACAAACAAAAACAAAGTTTTAAGTGTACACAAATAAATACCTTTACAAAACATAATCACTCAACAAAATTTAACTCTTTTTATAAACATGAAAAAAACGCGCCAGTCTGCCAAGAGAACTGCAGTCGATGCTGATTTAAGTAATCAAGTTTTGCCCATATTAAACGATTCTGACTTATACAATCGCATTGGGCAATTGTTAGATAAAAAATTGTCAAAACAAACTCAAAATATTAATGCGGAAATCTCTCAGTTGCGCGCCCTTTTAAGAGAAGGTGAAACTCGTATCATGGATAAGATTAAGTCTTCTGTTCAAGAGGTAGAAAATCGACTCTTAAATGAGATCGATAAGAGATTTTTCGAATTGAAGGAAAATATAAATGATGTTACTGCGCGAGTTGATAAACTAGAAACAGTTACGGGTGAAAATGTAGAACTAAAAAACGAAATCAGAAAATTAAAAATTCAATCACTAAAACATTCTAATTCTGCCGTTGCGTGTGACCTACGTATAAACTGTGTTCCTTTCACTGTTGAAGAATATTTATATCGTATATTTAATACAATTTGCAAAACAATTAAGATTCCCACACCCCAACTACAATATATACACCGTTTACAAAATAAAAATAATAAAAACAATGAAAATTCTCCTGATGGCGTTATCATCGCTAAACTAATGACACCATATGACAAAAACTTTGTCCTTAAGGCGTTAAATGCATATAAGAAAGAAAATAGAAATCTAACGTTAAATATTTTGGGTTTTGAACCTTATGAAAAAAGTCAATATTTTTACATCAACGAAAACCTAACAAACGGCAACTTTAAAATTCTTTGCGAAGCAGTTAACCTTAAGAAACGAAAATTACTGCACTCAGCCTATTCATTTCGGGGACTTGTTTACATCAAACAAATGCATACGGATGAGCCAATTTTTTGTGAAAGCTTAGATGCCCTAAATCATTTATTTCGCCTGGATGAAGGATCTAATTCACAGCATGATGATTAAATATTCTCAAACAGTGTTTCTTCTTAACTTGCTATTTTTACACTGTTATCATTCTTTTTATTTTGTAATTGTAAACATATTTAAACAAACTTATATTTTTATCTTATTTAAATCTGTACACAACAACTTTTTTAAAATATCATACTTTTATTTTTGGACTAGTTTCATTTTATATCGCGTTGCTTTTAGTTCAGTATTTGAATTTTATTTTAATGAACATTGTTGGTAACATAAGTGGAAATTCTAAAGATGTGACGTTTAATATGGTAAAAATCTTGGCGAAACAAAAGAAAGGAGTACAAATCTGCCACATAAACGCACAAAGTTTAATGTGCAAAATTGATGAGTTCAGATTCGTTTTCGAAAAATCAAATATTGATGTAGTGTGTGTTTCTGAAACATGGGTCGATGAATCTATTCCGGATAGCCTCATTTGCTTAGATGGTTATAAAGTATTTCGGTTTAATAGAAGTGGAAGAGGAGGAGGTGGTTTGGCAATATACGTCAAAAATACTATAATATGTAGTTTTCGTTGCAAGGCGGAAGAAAATGACAGAATTGAGTATATTTTTGTTGAAATCTCATCATCTGGAAGAAAAATGCTGATTGGTTGTGCTTACCGACCCAAACGTGATGTACCTTTTGCCGATTTTTTGAACAAAATGGAAATCTTAACCATGCCTTACAATGATATAGCAATTTTGGGAGATTTCAATTCGAATCTACTAAAAGAATCGTCGTTTAAAGATAGTATGCAGTCATTAGGACTTATACCAACGAATATTACAACACCAACGCACTTTAAAACGTCCAGCAGTACATTGATTGATCTAATATTTGTCGCTAATCCGTCGAAGGCCCTGCTGTATGATCAAATCTCAGCTTCCAGTTTTTCTAAACATGATCTGGTTTTTCTATCCTATGATTTCCAGCTTCACCAAGAAAATCAAATTTTTTTTCTCCTATCGTGATTACAAGAATCTTAACTATAGTTTGTTGTATGAAAATTTCAACTTATTCAATTGGAACCAAATATACCAAATGACTTCTGTTGATGATCAGTTGGAGTTTTTAGAACGTAATATCTTAAGCCTCTTTGATGATACAGTTGCGTTAAAAAAGAAAAAAGTTACCACAAAGAGTAAACCATGGTTTTCAACTGATGTCCAGCAATCAATACAACGCAGAGATTTTGCTTATTCCCGGTGGAAACGTTTCAAAACGAATGAATTGAAACTCGATTTTCGCACTGCTAGAAGTGAGGCTAATTCTAAAATAAGAATGGCTAAAACTAATTACTATTCCGAACGATTTTCATCCGCCATTGACTCCAAGGATACATGGAAAACCATTCGAGATATTGGTATTGGCAAAAATAATAAAAATGAAACCTGTCCAATTGATGCAAACGAACTTAATAGCATTTTCACTTATCTTCCGACGACAATAGTGAACAGTACAGATTCGAACAACAATATTATGAATAATAGCTCCTCTTTTGAACAAACTGCATTTGAGTTTTCTTGTGTTAGTCAGTTTGATGTATTATCCAGTTTTTCATTAATAAAATCAAACGCCGTGGGTTTCGATAATTTACATCCCAAGTTTATCAAGATCATTTTGCCATTAATATTGCCTTATATAACACACCTATTTAACACCATTATTACATCAAGTTCTTTCCCTACTAAATGGAAATATGCAAAAATAATACCTATTCCAAAATCGAAAACGGAGTATCGCCCAATAGCTATATTAAGCTTTCTATCAAAAGTAATGGAAAAACTACTACATCTACAAATGAGCAATTATATAAACGAAAATCAACAAGCAGTCCGGATTTCGTTCTAACCACAGTTGTACTACAGCTTTGGTTAATGTAAGCGAGAACATAAGACGTGAACTTGATTGTGGTAACATAAACTTTTTGGTACTTCTCGACCATTCAAAAGCGTTCGATACAGTAAACCATCAAACACTATGTATGAAGCTAAAACACTTTTTTAACTTTTCATCCACTTCTACGCAGCTTTTACATTCATACCTCACAAATCGGACTCAATCTGTATACGTTAATAATTCGACCTCAAGACCTGTAACACTCACGAGAGGCGTACCTCAAGGATCGATTCTGGGTCCACTTCTTTTTTCCATCTATGCCAATGATTTGCCACAACAACTATCTCACTGAAAAATACACATGTATGCGGACGACGTTCAGCTGTATCTGAGTAGTTCAGTAAGCTCCATAGAACAAAATGTTGAAAAGCTAAACTATGACCTTAATAAAATACATTTTTGGGCCACTGCAAATGGACTTTGTCTCAACCCGCATAAATTAAAATGTTTGATTATTCATAAAAAAAAACTTTTCAGCCTGTTCTTGAACATGATATACTAATAAACCATCAGAAAATCGAGATTGTAAAAAAGGTAAAAAATCTTGGCATAGTTTTCAATAACAACTTGACTTGGTCAAGCCACGTAGATACACTTGTGGTTCAAACGTATATAAAGCTAAGATCGCTTTGGGTAACTCAGTATTTTACGCCGTTAAAGGCATACTTAATTCCTGGTCTACTTTATGGCTGTGAACTTTTTGGCAACTGCGACTACGCCAGCAAGAAAAAACTAAATATTTTGTACAACAATATTGTTAGATATGTTTATGGACTGAAGAAACGTGATAATAGCGTTTCGACTTTCTCAAAAAGTCTTTATTGAGTCTCATTCGATAACCTTATTAATATAAGGGTTTTAATGTTTTTGCACAAAATTATTTACACTGAGAAACCCCTATATCTTTATGATCAAATACAGTTTGCTAGATCCAGAAGGGGCAAAAAACTTATTATCTCTATGCGTCGATGCCTTGTCAGAATGGCAATTTTTCATAAACGCCACACGTCTATGGAATGCAATTCCACACAACCAACAATTAGTTAGCAACGCGATACATTTTAAGAAATTTTTGTTTAGTTACTTTGTTTAAATATATTTAATTTTCATTTTTTTAAATTCATGAATTTTAATAATTTCTTGTATTTATTTTACTTTATTTTAAATAAGTTATAATTTTTTTTTTTTTATTGTATTTTAATTTTGTGGCGAATTTTTGAACTTTGAAAATCCTGTACTTTAATTATAAGACATGTCTTGTTGTACAGGAAATTAATAAAGAAATAATAAAAAAAAAAAAGAATGTGTTGGTGGCACAACATAAATTTTTATCGGAGTATCAGAGCGAAGGGCAGTCTATAGCAAATGCAAAAGTTCAATTGCCGATGTATTTCTGAGGGCACAGTTTATTCGGGGCATTCATGACAACGGCATTCGTGAACAACTCCTTCAATCAATAACCTCAAAATTTGATGAAATTGTAGAAAAAGCGTTGGCATTAGAGGCGGCGAAGGTTGACGCCAGGGAATTGTCGCAGGCTACAACAAATTCAGGAAATAATGGCGCAACGGTTAACAAAATTTTCAATAGGAAAAAGAGTTCGAAGCGAGTTAGTTTTCACCAGGTACGAAATAAAGGTAAAATTAATTATGAACAATTGGGTATTGCGGGGTTATGTTTGCGTTGTGGCAAAAATGATCACTTTGCAAAGGAGTGTCGCTCCGGTCAAAAATTAAAGTGCAATTTATGTACAAAGCAAGGGCATGTGGCAAAAGTCTGCATTGCTTCTATTTTGGCGGATAGTCCTAATGCCGGACATAAGAGTAGACTCAGTACACGGGGAAGCTCAACAAACCAGGTACGGGGTGCCGATTCTGAATACGGAATTTACAAAATTGTCTATGTTTACCGGAATGAGTACGCAATTGCAAATTCTGAACGCTATTATGCAAAAATTTCAATTGAAGGCAAAATTGTTAAATTTTAAGTGGATTCTGGATCAGGATATTCGTTTTTATCAAGAAGTTTGTTCGAGGAGCTTAAATTTTCAAACAAATTAATTACTACCAATATTGTTTTTCGAGCTTATACTCAAGATACTTTCGTTCCAGATGGTAAAAATCGAGTGCACATACAGTTCAACAACATTTCAATCATCGATGACCTTTATATTGTTCCGGACGGTTGTACGGCCCAAATAGGCCGAACATGGATACATCGTCTAGGAATAAACCTTAATGAATTGGATCAAAATAATCCAAAACTGGCTGTGACCAATTCTATTGATTGGACCAAATTCAAGATTTTATGGCAGAACTCTCTAATGTTTTTCAACAAAAAATTGGTTGTATTCCCCACTACAAAGTCTCGCTAGAGCTGCGTGAAAATTCTTTGCCCATTTACACCAAAGAGCGACAAATTCCTTACGCATTAACCAAACTTGTGATAAGGAGCTCGACGATTTGGAGAAGGCGGGGATAATAACCAAAGTTGCCTACAGTAACTGGGGTTCACCATTGGTTGTGATTGCGAAAGCTGATGGAGGGGTGCGTCTGTGCGTCGACTACAAAGTGGGCGTAAATCAGCGATTAGTAAACACACACTACCCTATTCGAAAAATAGATCACATTTTTAATAGCCTCAAAGATTTGAAATACTATTGTCGTCTTGATTTATACAAAGCCTATCTACACGTTCCTGTTGATGAAGATTCAAGTGAAATACAAACCATTTCAACGCATAGGGGCACATTTCGTATGAATCGCCTGTCTTTCGGTATAAAGACGGCTCCAGCTGAATTTAATAGAATCATCGATCAGATATTGCGCGATGTTCCAAAGACAGAATCATATTTCGACGACATAGTGGTTCATGGGGAATCAATGGCCGAGTGCAAGGCCAATTTAAGAGAGTGCCTGGCTCAACTACAAAAGTATGATCTCCACCTAAACCTTTCGAAGTGCAAATTTTTCGAAACACAAATGGAATTTTTGGGCCATACCATACAGTACAACCAGATACAAAAAGCGAAATCAAAAATAAAAGCCGTTATTGAAATGAAACAACCTGAGAGTGTGGAGGATGTTCGCCGATTTCTCGGTATGGTGACATACTATTCAAGATTCATACCAAACACGTCGACAATAACCACACCATTGCGTGAACTTTTGCGGAAAAATTCAAATTTTAAATGGTCTCTTAGATGCCAAAAATCTTTCGATACTCTAAAAAGAGAAATTGCGGGTGATCGCGTTCTCGTGCCTTTTAATTCCGATTTGAAGGTGCAGCTTGCGTGTGATGCTAGTCCCACGGGAATAGCGGGGGTTTTGTCGCACATAATTGGTGATGAAGAAAGGCCTATTGCGTTCGCATCAAGGTCTTTAACCCCGGCAGAACAAAATTATTCACAATTGGATCGGGAGGCATTAACTATTGTGTATGCTGTTCAACACTTTCATGAATACCTTTTTGGTCGACCCTTCAAACTGGTTACTGATAATCAGCCGTTGTCCAGAATTTTTCACCAACACTCCAAATTGCCTCAGATGACTTCATCGAGACTCCAACGATATGCAGCTTTCTTGACTGGGTACAACTACGAAGTAATTACAAAGAGGAGTGACGAAAACGTCAATGCTGATTGCCTGTCAAGAGCTCCCTTAAATTCAGGTACGGGATCTACAAATTACATAGACAGAGAAGTACACTCTATTTGCGATTCAACTTTATTACAAATTAATTCAATAAATTTAAACTTCAATACCATTCGAGAGGCAACAGAGAAGGATGCCCAACTGTCAAAACTTCTAACCGAGTTGCGTAATACGAATGCACTCGATTCCGAGTATACTATTGATTGCGACATTTTATTCAAAGGTCAAAGGGTCATCGTGCCAATTTCACTTCAAAAAATTGTTTTAGAAGAATTACACTACACACACGTTGGCATTACTAAAATGAAACAGTTGGCGAGACGATACGTATATTGGTCTTCAATCGATAAGGACATCGAAAAATTCGTACGTTCATGTCCAGCATGCGACTCTGTCAAGAAAAATCCGCCAAAGGTAACGTTGCATCCGTGGGAAGAACCACAAAACAAAACTGGCAACGTATTCACATCGACTACGCAGGATCATATCTAGGTCATCAACTTCTGTTAGTCATTGATTCAAAATCCAAGTGGGCAGAAGTGGGCGTGTGCTCTTCTGCGCCAACATCAACTTCAATAATCGAAATGTTGCGGAATATTTTTGCAAGAAACGGATATCCTGATGTAATGGTATCCGACAACGCCACCATTTTTAAAAGCGATGACTTTAAAAATTTTTGTACCAATTCAGGAATTTTCCAAAAGTTCATTGCTCCCGGTCATCCAACAACAAACGGGTTAGCCGACCAGCTCCGTCCAACCAATATGCAAAATCCGTGTTCTACAGATAGCCAACAGCCTGAGGTCTCTTCAGAAAAAATCCAGAAATGGATCCGCAGCTCCTCCAACATCAAATGCAGGCAACCGTCCACATCTCTGTATTGCCCAGCACCTCTACAACAACAGAACCACAACAAACAACAGTTGAAGAGCCGGCCGCTCCAAATCAAGATGCTGAATCAACACCAACCGGTCGTACCTCTGGAAGACAACGGAAACCGCCGTCCTACCACCGCGATTATACTCGCCACTGATGTTTATGTCATGCAAATTATAATGTTCCTTTTTAGTGAGGGAGAATTGTTATAACTTATGGGCAACGTCGTGATGTGTTACTATTGCAACTATCATTCTGGCAATGCCGAGTATGACTTGGTATACATACTTTTATCGCTTGTTAATTCATTCGTCATCTGCAATCGATATAGATCATTCTTCCAATGTATATACATTTTTGTAAATAGAATATTAGGTAATAAATAAATATATATATATCATTCATAGTAGCTAAATCGTGCATTATTAATCATACGTCATTAACATAAAAAAGGACATAACAAAGCCCCAAGAAATGTCGGTTTCCTCCATTGGTGGGTCGAGAATACAAAACCAAATTCACCCATAAGGAGATTGTCCGAAGAGTTAACAAAGATTTGATGGAAAATAATTTTCTTAGATACTATTAAACCGTTAATTGTATTACAGACTTAATATTATGTAATCCACAAGAATGCTTTAGTATACTAAAGGCAGAGATGAAACAAGAAAGAAAATTTACCACAATTATGACAAAATATTGCTCTTTTATTCCTCAAATAAACTAAAAATTGAGTTATGAAAAGAATTGAATGAAATGTTGTTTCTACAGTACCCCGCCCTCACACAGGCCACTGCCAGTTCGAAAAACTTAATACATTCCCATTTTTATTCACTAATACCCACATTTTTCGCAGTGGTCACACTAATGGCATCAAATTTATCGTGCGAGTAATTGCTGCCACCACAGTTTACATAGACGGTGGCCACTAACGATGATTAATGTTACCCTGTTGAAAATTTAGTATAAATTTACTGGATTACTGCAAAATTGTAATTAATGTTCTAACTTGTTAACCCTGCTATCTTACATCACACTGCAACTGTGAAATCGTTGTGTACGTATTATCAACGAAAAATTGTTCGAATTACCCTGCTATCTCACATCACACTGCAACTGTGAAATCGTTGTGTACGTATTATCAACGAAAAATTAGTGAATCCATCGCCATTAAATTTTGTGGTCACACATCTGACAACAATCTGATATTTAAAATGTTGTCGAAGCGTAAACTTGAAAAAATTTGTTTACTTCTCTCTCTTATTTTTGTTAAATAGAGATACCGAGTTTATTATACAGGCACATGTTTGAGGGAAAATGTTTACATTTATTATGATTAGTTTTATTTTAATAATAGTTAATAATATTTATGCTCTTTAATTAACAAACTTGCGTTTTTATATGCGCATTTCAAGAAATAAATCATAATAATAGATTTAACAAGTTAAAACTTTAATTACAATTTTGCAGAATCCAGTAAATTTGCATTAAATTTATAACAGGGTAACATTATTCATCGTTAATGGCACCCACTACTCGCACGAAAAATTTGGTGCCATTAGCGTGACCACTGCGGAAAATGTGTAAAAATGTGAGTGTATTGAGTTTTTCGAACTTGCAGTGTGATGTGAGATAGGGGGGTTAGTCGAATCGACCGCCATTAACTTTTGTGTTCACACATTTGACTGCAATCTCATTTTTAAAATGTTGTCGAAGCGTAAACTTGAAAAAATTTGTTTACTTCTCACCATCATACTCATATCTTTTGCTATATTTTCATAGGACTTGTTCTTTAAATCATTGCGCCTGTATGAATTACTGCTCATATCCCACAAAAGAGGGTGGGAATGATATAAATTAATTAATTTTAAAATATTTTCTTGGCTGAGTTTGGCGTCCATATTCACTTTTTGTTTTTAGTTTAATAGAGTTACCGAGTTTCTTATATAGGCACATGTTAGTGGGAAAATGTTCACATGTATTATTATTAATATTATTTTAATAATAGTTAATAATATTTATGCTCTATAATTAACAAACTTGCGTTTTTATATGCGCATTTCAAGAAATAAATCATAATAGATTTAACAAGTTAAAACTTTAATTACAATTTTGCAGAATCCAGTAAATTTGCATTAAATTTATAACAGGGTAACATTAATCATCGTTAGTGGCAGCCACTACCCGCCTATCTCACATCACACTGCAATTGTGAAATCGTTGTGTACGTATTATCAACGAAAAATTGTTCGAATTAGTCGAATCCATCGCCATTAACTTTTGTGCTCACCCATCTGACTGCAATCTCATTTTTGAAATGTTGTCGAAGCGTAAACTTGAAAAAATTTGTTTACTTCTCTCTCTTATTTTTTTTTTTTTAAATAGAGTTACCGAGTTTATTTTGCATTTATTATACAGAATTTTGCAGAATCCAGTAAATTTGCATTAAATTTATAACAGGGTAACATTGATCATCTTTAGTGGCAGCCACTACTCGCAGTAAAAACATGTGAGTGTATTGAGTTTTTCGAACTTGCAGTGTGATGTGTGATAGGGGGGTAAGTTGCGTTCACACTATGTGTTTTGCTTGTGTTTTTCTTATTTTTTTAGCACGTGCAATTTGTACACATAGTGTGAACCCTTTCAAAAATTGTTTATGTACAATACATTTGGCAAGACATATGTAAATTTTTCAATTAGAGCAGGTTCTATTTTGGCATGACAACCATATGAAAATACAACACTGCTTGTGGCGAATGAAAATCAGAGTAAATTGTAAAGATAAATATTGAAAGAAAAATAAATTGTTTAATATTAATTAACAATTAAAAAATATATAAAATATATAACTTTATTTTTAACAATAAATTTTTGTAAATTCACAAATTAAATCAGCTGTTTATATTTATAGGTTACGTTTGAACGCAAAAATTATGAATCGTATGTAAAACGCCAATTTTGACACACACACGGAATTACGTATGGATCGTAAAACTGAATTTACATATGGAAAATACACATACTGTAAACACACCTTTAAAGATTTAAAAACAAATCCTACAAAAATATAGCAAAAGAGATGGGTATGATGGTGGAAGTTTACGCTTCGATATTTTCAAAATGAAAATGCAGTGGCATGTGTAAGCACAAATGCTAATGGCGAGAGATTCAACTAATTTGAAAAATTTTTCATTGATATGTATACAGCTGTAGAGGCATTGGCTTGTGTAGGACGGGCGTAAGAGTCGTTAACTCTTGAATGTTATAGATTTTTCACTGTAGAAACAGTTGTTTAACATATGTTTGATAGTGCGTTTACATCTAAGCAAAATCTAGTATATACGAGATTTCGAGCGAAATCTAGCTCATTTTTACTAGATTTCCCATACAAAACAAAATCTAGCTCGTTACTCCACTTTGTGCAAATCTCACCAAATCTTGTCAAACTTGGGTACTACCAAATAATACTACTGTGTTTTTAACGTGCGTGCCGATAGCCTCGAAAAAATAGCCTCGAATTTCAAATGAATAGTTGGCAACGCGAAATTTTTAAAATGTATTCCAATGCTTATGGGAGTGGATTCTCCAGTTTAGGATAACTAATTTAAACAGGAATAATACATAAATAAATATTAGAACATTTATAGAACCTAAATTCTTGTTTTTTATTGGGATTTATTGGGGCCGGGATACTCCAAGGAAGCTTCCAGCACAATGGAGCGTCGTACCATGGAGCACGATATGTCATATTGAAGCTTAGGCAAAGGTGGATATAAAAAGTCTTCCGTGCAATAAATTTGCCAGCACGTTTCTGGACAAACTGGGAATCTTCATTTTTGTGGTCAAACCCACTTTTTGGACAAACTAAGCTCCATACCAAGGGGCACGGCATGTCAAATTGAAGCTTAGGCATAGGCGGATATAAAAAGTCTTCCGTGCAATAAATTTGCCAGCACGTTTCTGGACAAACTGGGAATCTTTATTTTTGGCCAGACCCACCGTTTAGACAAACTAAGCTTCGTACCATGGAGCACGGCATGTCAAATTGAAGCTTAGGCATAGGCGGATATAAAAAGTTTTCCATGCAATAAATTTGCGTGCACGTTTCTGGAAAAATTCGAAATCTTTATTTAATTAATAAAATTATTTTCTTATTATAATACATAAGTTATTAGGTAAAATTCGAGATATATTCACTTCTTTGTGTAGCCTATGTAAATGATGGGGTGTGTTCAATGACTATTGTTTTATTTTTTGGCGTGTATTTTGTGCAACGCTGCTGTAAATTAAAATGTGGTATGAGGTATACATTTTATACTATCGTTCAAACGCATTGCACAAATTATTGAAAAATATCAAACTGGAGATTTCGGACATTGGTCACGTCTATACTGCGAAAGTCAACCAATGTAGCCATTGGGTTCATCTGATATTCCTGGCGAGGCAATAGTTAAAGAACATTGCCCAAAATGTGTTGATGTTTATACACCAAAATCATCACACGGGTGGTGCTTTTTTCGGTACCTGTTTTACACAAGAGTGTTTTATTTATGGTGCACCATGTCATCGTTCTAAAAGGCCTACTAATTAATTTGTTCCAAGACTTTATGGCTTATCAAATACAGCTGCAGGCAGCACCCAACTTTAAAATGCCAATACGAGTGAAAAATTAATATACAGCACACAAAAACAATTATTGAGAAAGGAAAAGTCGGAGATTTGTTGTAAGGAAAACGTATTTTAGAAAAACTCAAAAAAAAGAACTAAGTTATTGCGTTTTACACATCATCTTTAACCAATCCACAGCATTGCTAGTTATTATTATTACGATGAAAAGAAAAGAATTCTTTGTGATAAATTATTTTATAAATAAACCTGCTTTTCTATGTTAAATAAAAGTAAAAATTCCTATTATATATATTTGTTCCGCTTTTTATGTATGCCTTTTTATTTGTTGCTCGTTCCAAATGATTAGTGTTACAGAATATTTCAATTATTAACTGATTTCGGTTTTTATACACATTTCCAATGAGTCTCTTGGCTAGAAATTAATTTGCTAAAAACAATAGAAAAGTTCTGGAATGTTATCGATCAAACTATAAGTGACACAACTATAGATATGGCGCAGGTGGAGATTTTTGTATTACAATGTAAATAGTTGTATCATTTTAACTGTTCTTATACATATTGTATGTCTTATTAAAAACTACATCCTTTACAAGATCTATATCTTCATTTCCTTCGGGTTCTTCAACGTATATATATTCAACAGGTTCAACAACTTAAGTCTTCTACCATATCTTATATAACTAAGCAAGATAGAGCAAAAAATGGCTTTAATTTTAAATCTATAATCAAAGTTTCATAAAAATGCGTTTTTCTCGAAACAAAAAATCCAATTTTATATGAAAATTTCTTATAATTGCGTTTTTCTCGAAAACTAAGCAGGGTATAGCAAAATGTGCTTTATTTTGGGATCACCTACATATATTTTTGACCACATATATTTTTTTTTCTTTAAAAAATCATGCGTTTTCAGGTTTCCAATAATTTTGATAGCGATCGCCCATATTTCACCCATATGACATATGCGAGCTGTAGTCTATATATAAGTTTATATGGACTAGCCAGTGTACATAAATGAAATGTACAGACCAATTGAAATATATAACTCATACAAAATTCTTGTCTGTTATTGTTTTTTTTTTTTTTCATTATTTAGAACATTTTTAACAAATATCACAACCCTGGTGCTTTGGTAAGTAGAATTGTTTTTAATTAAATAAATTTTTTTTTTATTTTTTCGGGCTAATTATGGTCAATTAAATATTAATAACCAGTTCGAATCTAACTCTCTTTACGAACGGTTGTGTAAAAAATCAAAGCGCTTAGAATACAACTATTTAAAATTAAAAACAAGTGTTTATTTTTGTTTTTGCAATTGCCTATTCTTGATCTCATTTG
This sequence comes from Cordilura impudica, assembly GCA_963682025.1. NCBI lineage: Eukaryota > Metazoa > Arthropoda > Insecta > Diptera > Scathophagidae > Cordilura > Cordilura impudica. The sequence goes on from OY821520.1 coordinate 218,698,378, forward strand.
AACTCACGTGGTAGACAATCCAGCTTTAAAACAGGAATAAAAATTTTGCGATGGCCCGAGGGGCCAAATCATCAAAAAGAAAGCTTGTGAATAAGATGACAAAACTTCCTCCGGGTTTTGTTAACCCGATCATGGCGTCAACTTCAAGCAACAGATTTAGCCTGCTTGCTAGCCTCAATGATATGGACGTAACTCCCGTATCAAATATTAACGATGTTAAGGAACACAAACCTCCACCCATTGTTGTAGAAGCTAACGCTTCATTTACAGAAATACAAAAGCTGCTTGGTAAGGATTGCATTTTCAAACGTACTTCAATTGGTACCAAAATTTTTGCTCCTAGTAATAAAATGTACGAATGCTACAAGCAAATACTTAAAGAGAATAAGATGGAGTTTCATTCTTATGGCTCCAAAGAAAATAGGTTATACAACACCTTTTTACACGGTTTACCCCGCATAAGCTCTGAGGAAATCTCCAAGGAGCTAAAAAACTACAACCTATCCCCCTCTTCCGTAACTGAAATAACCACCAAATTCAGTTCAAACAATAATGCAGTTTATAAAGTTCAATTTGTTCGTAAAAATTTTAATCCAACTGCTTTAAAAAATGTACGAACAATTTCTAATATTATTTCTTGGAAAAAATATAAATGGAAATCCAAGAACAAACCAACTCAATGCTGGAACTGCTTGATGTATGGCCACGGCGGCGAACATTGCCATCGAAGTGCTGCGTGTATGATATGTGCAGAACAACATCATACAAGTGTGTGTCCGTTTAACACAAATGAAAAAAGACCAGCTGTTTTTACATGCTTTAATTGCAAAAAACAAGGAAAAGAAAGAACTGATCACTCTGCAAACGATATCAACTGTCCGTTACGTTCTCTCTATTTGGAAACTAGAACAAGAGTTACTTCTAAAAGTCCGAATAAAAGCAGACAACAACAAAATAACTCATTTCAATTTAATGTGGGAGATTTTCCTAACTTAAGAAACAACAACAAAAATTGTAACAATAACATCAATAATAACAGCAAAGCTACATATGCTAATCAGCTGAAAAAAACAACGATTTATTTAGCATTGATGAGCTTTTTGATATTTTCACTACAGCTATGGATGATTTGCATAGGTGCACTTCAAAAGTACAACAAATCAAAGTTGTAATGTCAATGGTAAAATACGCCCATGGATTATACTAATATTTTAAACGAATTCAAAATGCTTCACTTGAATGGTAATGGCATTTCAAACTTTTCTAAATTAAAACAATTTGAAATACTAATTGAAAGAGAAAATATTAAAATAGCGTCTTTGAATGAAACATTTTTTTCAGAAAATCATAGACCCTATTTTAAAAATTATTATTTATATAGAAGTGACAGAACATATGCAAGAGGAGGAGGAGTAGCTCTGTTAATTCATAAATCTGTCGCTCATAAAAACCTCTTTATATCAAACACTTCATCAATCGAAAACATCTCAATTGAAGTTATTATAAATAATAGACCTATTGTTTTATCTTCGTTATATTCACCAAGATATACCCATAACTTCTGTGCTGATATCTTGAACCTAACACCTTCCACCAAAGAATACATAGTTTTTGGTGACCTAAATGCCAAACATTGCTCTTGGAATTGCCGTTCAAATAATACTGCAGGAATCGCACTGAACAATCTACAGCAATCAAGCAATTTTTCTATACACTATCCTAATAGTCAACCCTATTCCCCCATCAACACAATCGCGAAGCATCTACAGTCGATATTATTTTAAGCAATACTGCTTTAAATATAGACGTAAAGACAATGGATTACGAAATACCATCAGACCATCGCCCCATTATGTGTACACTTAAAAGATCAGTGGCCTCGCAGGTGGACCTCAACTATTATGATTATAGTGCAACCAACTGGAACATTTATATGAATTTTTTAGAAAATAAAATCTCGTTAAATTCGGATATATACAATACCAAGGCAGTAATTGATCAGGAAATACAAAAATTTATAAATGTAGTTTTTGAAGCAAGGGATGCGTCTACACCTAAAATAACTCAACAAAATAATTTCACATTACCAGAAAGTACTGTGAAATATATTAAACTAAGACGAAGCTTTAAAAGAAAAAGCCAACGATCTTCAAATATAGCCGAGCAAACTTTTTATAATCAATGTACTAAGTTTCTAAGTAACATGATTGATAAATGTATTAATTCGGAACGCAATAATAAATGGTGTCAATTATTATCAATTTAAAACCAGGTGATAAATCATTTCGGAGAATAAGCAGGAACTTGCGAGGAAAAGGAAATCATCAAATCTCTCACCTTGAGGTTGGAAATACAAGGATAACATCTGATAAGGACAAGGCTGAAGTCCTGGCAAATACATTTGTCAAAGCAAATAACCTCACTTCGAATTACAACCACTCAGCGGATATAGTAATAAATACAACAGTAAATAATTTTGAGAAGGAAAATCCCAGTTCTGAGTCAGCAATTTATACATCTCTAGAAGAAGTAATGAATATTGTCTCATTAATAAAACCCTCAAAATCTCCTGGTTTTGACAATTTTCCCAACCTGCTCTTAAAGAAACTACCACTCAAAGCTCTAAAATTACTGGTTATAATATTTAACAGCTGCATCAAACTCAACTATTTCCCAAACCATTTCAAAAACGCTAAGGTTATAGCTATCAACAAATCTAGTAAGCCAAAAAATAACCCAAATAGCTATAGACCTATTAGTTTATTAAGTAACTTAGGTAAAATATTTGAAAAAATACTACATTCTCGTCTTAGTGAATTTTTAACGACCAATTCTATTGTTGCTAAAGAACAATTTGGATTTAAAAAGGGCATAGCACTACTCACCAAATAAACAGAATTAAAAATCAAATAATCAGCAATAAAAACAATAAACGTTCAACGGGTCTAATATTGTTGGATATCGAAAAAGCGTTTGACACCGTTTGGCATAATGGCCCAGTATTTAAACTTCTTGATGCAAATATACCAAAATATTTATGCAAACTTATTTCAGATTTCATTCACGGCAGAAGCTTTAAAGTTGCGATTAATAATGAAACATCATCTCCAAAACCATTACCACAGGGTTACCTCAAGGATCAGTCTTGTCGCCATTGCTTTACTCGATATATACATCCGATTTCAAAGTTCCGAAATATATGAAAGTTGCTTACTACGCAGATGATACTGCGTTAATTTCTTCAAACAAACTTACAAGTGCACTCCTGAAGAAAATGGAAAAGGGACTTGTTAATTGTAGTAAATATTTTCACAAATGGAAAATTAAAATTAATCCAAACAAGACCCAAGCAATTATTTTTCCGTTCAACAAATCTCCCAAAAGACTGCCAAGACGTCATCTTCATATTGGAAATAATACCATAAATGTACTTAATCATGTCAAATATCTCGGAGTTGTCTTGGACAAAAAGCTTACTTTTAAACAACATATTATGGCTACGTGTCAAAAAGCTATAAAATCATTTAAAGCATTATGGCCACTACTAAATAGAAGGTCAATTCTAAACCCCAAAAACAAAAATCTACTCTTAAAAAGTGTTATAAGGCCGATATTAACATACGCGTGTCCTATTTGGAGTGACGCTGCCAACTGCCACCTAAAACGTTTACAAATTATACAAAACAAATGTCTGAAAATGATAAATAAAAAGCCCTGGAGGTATCCTACAAATCTTCTTCGTGAAGAAACAGGTTATGAAAAAATTATCGATTTCATAACAAGGATTAACAATAATTACTTTGCCAAAATTGAAAATTCCTCTTACCCACTGATAAGAGAATGTAGAGAAATAACGTAAAATTAAAAAGAAATCACCAAATTGAAAATTATATGCGTATAGAGGTCTATTATTTCTAATAAACCTTCTATAAGCATATAAATATTTTCAGAGAGTATTTGAATTTATTAAATCATATAAAGGTTTTTTTCCTCCCATTTTCCATTAAAAATCATTAAAAAATAAAATAAAAACTATTTAATGTCTTTAGATCCTATATATTATTTGTTGCAATATCTTTATGTAAAGATAAGATCCCATATGTAAATATCAAATTTGTTAAAATATCTAAATAAAGGAAGAATATACAATTGAAAAAAAAAAAAAAATATTAATATTAATATGATAATAAAAAAAATTCAAATTATTACATCCTTTTCACTCGACGTTTCGTTGACGGTATTTCAACTTCTTCTGGAGTGTGAACTTTATTTATTTGATTTTATTTTATTACATTGTCAAGTATTAAATTTGTATAAAAAACTGGACATCACGACACAAAATTTTAATAAATTTAATAAATAATTACAATTTTAAAAAATCACAGTTGAACCTAACAACTAGTATCACAGACAATTGGAATTGATACTATTTCCAATAATTTTAGCCTACCTACTATAAAAGTTGACTATACATTAAGGATTCTATATAAAAGAATATTCCATGTATTTCAAAAATTTTGTTAAAGATTATATATTTTCTTCAGAGGAGTATACTAATTCTTTTTAACTTTTATTTATTAATGAAATCGAACGAAATCTAAAGCGAAAAAAATTTCAAAAAGTATGAAAACGGAAATTGGCTAAAAAAAGAAAAATTTGTTTAGTTTTAAATTTGAAAATATTAAATTTTGCTTTATATGTATATGATAAGAAGTTTGAATTTGCCTACAGAAACTTTTACATTGTATTTTGGAAGTAGGTTTATTGTTTTGAGACCCCAAAATTCACGACTTTTTTTCAAGGGGCTCTAATATACATGTTTCTTTTTTAAATTAATATTGATTGAAACGATTTTCAATAAACTTACCTGTATTGTATCATTATCATCGTTTTGGTTGGTGTTTTGTACATGTTTTCCTAAAAACTGTAAATTTAATTAGTAAAGAGTATTATATAGGTATTTTTTTTAAACTTACCCGTTTAAAGCTGGAGAAAATTCTCAACCGTATTTTCTTATTATTTGTAAACCTTATGGCATTCAGATCCCCTAAATGATGGTTTAATTTTCCAATTATCATTTCGAACTTTGCATGCGAGCTGTTGGTGGTGCCAAAATCATTGGCGTCAATTAATCCCTCGTCCCATGCATCGTTGAAAACTTTGTATATTTAAATTTTATGTTTTCTGTAAAAAAAATAACACAAAAAATTCTTACTATATATAAAATAAATGCATTCTTATTATATTACTTACCTCTCCATTCTTAATTTGCTTGGAATTTTATGTCTGTGGAATGAGAATAATAAATTAAATAGTTAATATAATTAAATAAATTTTTACATCACTTTCCTTTATTTTTTCGGTTTATAACTAATTCCAGTTAGGAAAAAAAACCCGTTTTTTTTACCAGAGTTGCACAGAAAAACTAAATATTTTTATTCACCCAAATACACGCAAAGAATAAAAATAAAAGCATTATAAAATCCAAATATACTTAGAGAAAATAAACACAGATTTTTAAGTAAGAAATTATATATAGGACTAGATATGCAACTTTATTAACGAAATTCGTTCGTGAAGAAGCTTAAATCCCTTCAGTTATTAATTAATATTTAAAGGCCGAGTTCATAATAAAATAAATACAAGCATGTAAAAATTTATTTAATTAAAAACAATTCTACTTACCAAAGCACCAGGGTAACAATAACAGACAAGAATTTTGTATGAGTTATATATTTTAATTGGTCTGTACATTTCATTTATGTACACTGGCTAGTCCATATAAACCTATATATAGACTACAGCTCGCATATGTCATATGGGTCAAATATGGGCGATCGCTATCAAAATTATTGGAAACCTGAAAACGCATGATTTTTTTTAAGAAAAAAAATATATGTGGTCAAAAATATATGTAGGTGATCCCAAAATAAAGCACATTTTGCTCTACCCTGCTTAGTTTTCGAGAAAAACGCAATTATAAGAAATTTTCATATAAAATTGGATTTTTTGTTTCGAGAAAAACGCATTTTTATGAAACTTTAATTATAGATGATTTAAAATTAAAGCCATTTTTTGCTCTATCTTGCTTAGTTATATAAGATATGGTAGAAGACTTAAGTTGTTGAACCTGTTGAATATATATACGTTGAAGAACCCGAAGGAAATGAAGATATAGATCTTGTAAAGGATGTAGTTTTTAATAAGACATACAATATGTATAAGAACAGTTAAAATGATACAACTATTTACATTGTAATACAAAAATCTCCATCTGCGCCATATCTATAGTTGTGTCACTTATAGTTTGATCGATAACATTCCAGAAGTTTTCTATTGTTTTTAGCAAATTAATTTCTAGCCAAGAGACTCATTAGAAATGTGTATAAAAACCGAATGTAACACTAATCATTTGGAACGAGCAACAAATAAAAAGGCATACATAAAAAGAGGAACAAATATATATAATAGGAATTTTTACTTTTATTTAACATAGAAAAGCAGCTTTATTTATAAAATAATTTATCACAAAGAATTCTTTTCTTTTCATCGTAATAACAATAACTAGCAATGCTGTGGATTGGTTAAAGATAATGTGTAATAACTTTTTTTGAGTTTTGAGTTTTTCTAAATTGTTGTTTTTGTGTGCTATATATTATTTATACCCTCCACTCCAGTGTGCAGAGGGTATATATAAGTTTGTCATTCCGTTTGTAATAATTAGAAAAAAAAATTTGGACCCCATAAAATATATATATTTGTGATCCTTATAACAACCGGAGTTGATATAGCGATGTCCGTCTGTCCGTCTGTCCGTCTGTGGAAATCACGATGACGGCATCAATCGGGCAGCTAGGGTGCTCGTTGGCATAAAAAATGATTCATTAACATCCTGAAAAGTTTGCTATTTAAAATCGTCCAAATCGGTCAATTAGGGCCCGAGATTTGAATGAAGAACTAAAAAAAGTCTTGAAAAAATATAATTTTCTATGTTGTTCTTGTCACGATCACGCCCTCAATAGGATAGCTAGGGTGATAATTTTTAGTGAGAATGATTCACCAAATTCATGGGAAGATTTCTACTTCAAAAATCATTAAAATCGGTGGAACAGGTCCAGGTAAATCTATGAAAAATTAAAAAAAAAATGAAAAACATGATGTTTCCATATTGTTCCTGTTGTTATTCTAAATGTTGCATTGTTGTCATAGCTGGACTTGTTGTTTTTGTGGTCGTTGTGGTAATAATATAATAAAAACAAACCCTTTGTACATTTTTTTGTGAACTCTGGTAGAAAATTTTAAAAGTTTCCATTGTTTTGGCATCACTAAAAAAATTTGTTAGGTCATTTCTGTCATTGCCACGAGCCTGCATGCAAAATTTCAGATCGATTGGCTCACGGGAAAGGGGCTAAAAATCGATCCAAAATTTTGTCGACAAGCAGACACTACCAGTTAATATAAAGGCAGTAAGTAAAGGGAGTAAAAGTTCACCAATAATTTAAAAAACAAATTTTTATGTATTAATTTATTTAAAGAAAAAAATAATTAAATGAAATAGTAATAATAATAAAAAAAAATAATATACAATACAAAAAAAAAGAATATATAAATAAAATAAAATAAAGATAAATGCATTCATAGCATTATAATACATATAAAAGGTCAATGTTTTCTACCCGTAATCGTAACGAGTCAGTTGTTTTTTTTTACATGAAAATCATTTAAAACAGTTACCGAACGTAACCGGAACGTCCCAATACTTTTCATGTGAAAAAAAGGCTGACACGTTACGTAACAGTTACATGTCGCTAACTTGTTCTTTACACAGGCTACTGCTTTTGCAGCCAACTTCAAGTCTATTTATATAGTTTCGTAAGCATAACTGATAAAATTGTTTCTATTATTTTTTGCTGTAAGTAATAAATTATAAATATACTGAATTTGCAAACTAAAATGGATACATATATTGGAGGTGCTTTAATACAAAAGAGTTAACGAAACAAAATCAAAAAAAAAAAAACAACTCTACAACATCAACAATGGCAGTCATATGTTCTTCAAATAGAAAAAAAAAAACTGCAAGTGTGTTTTGTTGGCTACAAAACAAAAATAGTGTTGACAATATAACAAAATATGTAAAAGAAGTTAGTGCTATGAAATATTTTATTTTGTTTAAAAAAAAAATCGCAAAATGAAAGGCTATAATTCCATTAATAATCAAAAGGCGTTAAACTAATTTATTTATTTTTACGTTGTACTAATGCATTTTAAATAAGTAAAAGTAATTGTATATTTAAATAAAAAGCATTTGTATTATATGTTGCTGTCGTATTCAGAAAAATCAAGTAGCTGACTATACGACTACAAATGCTGCTGCCAGCAGTCGTCTATGTGTTTCATTCATGATGTTGCATTTTTTTGCGAGCAATACTTACATATATTCTAAATAAAGAAATAATAGTTCTTTTCATACTGCGAAATCTATACAAATATATGTACAAATACTATATGTCAAATTTCAAATTTGCAATAATTGATACATTTTTGAAAGAAAATTGTATAATATGAAATGTCTTTAATTTATTTCATAGAAAACAATTTTTTGAGGTGCGTGGATTTTCCATATTTACTGTTTTACTATTTTCGTAATGAGGTTAAATGAGTTAAAAAGAATTTAAAATATTTGAAAATATTAGGTGAGGATCCTCAAGATGTAATATACGATCGGTCTAAAACTTTTCACTTAGAGCCACAGTTAAATTCGAAACAACAAAAACCCATATATTTTGTGCATAAAGTTTAATATTAAATGTGCTTTTCTAAAATGCCTATATATTTTTTCTCATTCATTTCTGACCATCTTCAATGTAAATTTACCAAAGTTTTTTTTATTGCAATATGTATATAAAACTTAAAAATTTAATATTTTTTATTGTGTATTAACTTATTATTCTGCGATTTTCATTACATCACAAAATGTTACAAATTGGCACTACTGTTTCAAAAACAGAAAACTTCTAAATCAGTTGAAAACAGTTGATCTGTAAAACTGTGTGTGAAATTGTGTCAAATAAAATTACAAATATTAATAAATATAATAATACATATATATATATATATTATTAATTTTGTTAAGAATTAGCACAAAATTGATTTTCCATTTTGCATTTCATTTATAAAGAATTCTGCCATATTTTGTTAAAGGGAAAATCCATTTTTGTTATATTAAAAAAAACAGACTTGCATTTAATTTTTCCGTGACTGCCTCAATAATTGCGTAGATGCCACCACAATATTTTTTCTAATTAAAACAGTTGATCTGTAAAACTGTGTGTGAAATTGTGTCAAATAAAATTACAAATATTAATAAATATAATAATACATATATATATTTTATTAATTTTGTTAAGAATTAGCACAAAATTGATTTTCCATTTTGCATTTCATTTATAAAGAATTCTGCCATATTTTGTTAAAGGGAAAATCCATTTTTGTTATATTAAAAAAAACAGACTTGCATTTAATTTTTCCGTGACTGCCTCAATAATTGCGTAGATGCCACCACAATATTTTTTCTAATTAAATATTAACCAATATCTAACTAGAATTATGATTTATTCTGACTAAAAAGTTCCAATTAAAAGTTATTCATCCCAATTATGAATATTCTCAAGGAATTTCTTTCTCACGGAAAATACATTTCTCGAGAAAAAAATTCCTCCAATTATAAATTCCGCGTGAACAAAAAATGATTAACTGGCATCATCGAATTTCGAAGCCACTTGCTTTGCTTATTGACAATTTATTTTCTATTTTTTGTGTGTGTGCAAACGACCCTACAATAAATGTCCCAATAAACATTTTTGTTTGCTATCAACTTGAGGTGCATTTGAGATCAAATACATTTTTCAAATCTCCAACGTTAATTCTCAAATGCCCTCAATAGTTCGAATATAGTATTCTCAACTTAAAAGGCACATTTTTTATATGGCGATTTTCATAGTTATCAAATTGAGAAATTTGTGATTCTCAACTTGATAGCAAAGAAATATTTCCAATCGGTATCAAATGGAAGGTACGGAATTGCCATATTAAAAAATATTATACTAATTTTAGAAATGAAAACAATGTACTTTTTTTAATGTTTCAATTTAATTTCATTATATATTTAACATTACTATGTACATATTTAACATTAAATGTACATATTATGTACATTTTTTAAAATCTAGAATTAAAAATAAATGAATTAATTAGTTGTACATTTTTTGAAAAATTTGACAAAAAGCAGAAATAATTAAAAATATATCAATGATTTATTTGTACTTTTTTGGCATTTTTTAATTTAATTTATTATTTATGACATATTTAAATAATATCTCAGACTTAACACAAATCGTATTCAAGTTGAAAAAATGTTTGGTCTCAAGTGGAGAAAAGTGTTGGATATCCAATTGAGAGTAAAAATGTTTCTCAAAGATTGGAAAAAATGTTAAGTCTCAACTTGATGTCAAGTTGAAAGCAAACAAGGAGAAAAATTGTTCAACCCAAGTTGAGAATTACATTTGGCATCAATTTAAGAACTTAACTTTTCTCCAACATTGGCGAAATAATATTTCAATGCATACTGGGGAATGACCGAAACTAACACATAAACAGTTTTTTCCTATTTGAAAAACATATGACTCATTGTTGCTGTTGTAGAGTTGTTATACCCTCCACTCCAGTGTGCAGAGGGTATATATAAGTTTGTCATTCCGTTTGTAATAATTAGAAAAAAAATTTTGGACCCCATAAAATTTATATATTTGTGATCCTTATAACAACCGGAGTTGATATAGCGATGTCCGTCTGTCCGTCTGTGGAAATCACGATGACGGCATCAATCCGGCAGCTAGGGTACTCGTTGACATAAAAATGATTCACTAACATCCTGAGAAGTTTGCTATTTAAAATCGTCCAAATCGGTCGATTAGGGCCCGAGATTTGAATGAAGAACTAAAAAAGTCTTGAAAAAAAAATAATTTTCTATGTTGTTCTTGTCACGATCACGCCCTCAATAGTGCAGCTACAGTGATCATTTTTAGTGAGAATGATTCACCAAATTCAATAGTTGCAATAGTTATTTCTATTTTAACATGAATGTTAATATTTTCAACTAGATATCATACAGAACAATGTTAAGAGTATACACGGGTTGGTCTTTTATTTCATACGTTTTTTCATTATTCTTTTACAAATATGAACATAAGTTTGGCATATTACCCACCAATCTCACATCACACTGCAAGTTCGAAAAACTCAATACACTCACATTTTTTTTACTAATACACACACATTTTCCGCAGTGGTCACACTAATGGCACCAAATTTTTCGTGCGAATAGTGGCAGACACTAACGATGATTAATGTTACCCTGTTATAAATTTAATGCAAATTTACTGGCTTCTGTAAAATTGTAATTAAAGTTTTAACTTGTTAAATCTATTATAATGATTTATTTTTTGAAATGCGCATACAAAAACGCAAGTTTGTTAATTATAGAGCATAAATATTATTAACTATTATTAAAATAATACTAATAATAATAAATGTAAACATTTTCCCTCAAACATGTGCCTGTATAATAAACTTGGTAACTCTACTTAAAATAAAATAAGAGAGAGAAGTATACAAATGTTTTCAAGTTTACGCTTCGACAACATTTTAAAAATGAGATTGCAGTCAGATGTTTGAGCATAAAATTTAATGGCGATGGATTCGACTAATTCGAACAATTTTTCGTTGATAATACGTACACAACGATTTTACAATTTCAGTGTGATGTGAGATTGGGGGTTAACTTTTTGTTGTCTTTACAAAATAGAGTTACCGAGTTCGTCAATGAGTTTTTTGCTTACAAAACAGTTCTACATAGTTATATAGAATTATTATTCTGCTTTACCTATAAAATATCTGATTGCGATTACATCTAATTTTTAAAAATTGTTTATAATTAATAAAGCATTATTATTCACATAAATACAAAATTTCACTTTTTAAATTTTCCATTCAAATTTAAGAAAATATCAATTATAATAAAAACTGAAAATAAAATTTCCAATTATAAATTAGAAAATATTAATTGAGTTTCAGAAAATCATATCAAAACGTCGGAAATAATAATTTTAAATTTAGAAATATCTTTACATTTAAAAATGTTTACATTTAAAAAAAATATTGCCATTCAGGAGATATTAATAACTTTTCAGTACCGCGATTCAGTAACTTCTTTTAACGATAGTCGAATTGTAAAAAAAAAGAAAATTGCAAAATTATCAGTAAAATTTTGAAACGATATTCGCTATTGTTAAAGTCAGCTGTTGTTGTTATCTAAACGACAACCATTTTTGTGTTGTTTATCCAATCGATAAAAACTTAAATTTTTAGGTTGAAATGTCGTCATACATAAATAAAAATCATGATATAGTGAAAATATTTTGCTTTAATTAAAAAACTTTTTTATATAAATAAAAAAATTAAATAGCATATTCAATTCATTATTTCATTTTCAAATAAATAAACAGAAATATTAGTAAAAAAAATAAAGATATTAAACATAAACATAAAATCATCCTGTCAAACACGAAGTAATTTGTTTTTTTCTATTCTTTGTGTTTTTCGCTTATTTTGACAGAGATGCCACTCCTTTACAATTTAAATAAATAGAAAAACAAATTTGTCGATATTAATTTAAATTCAATGAATTTAAGAAAACCTCAAATGATATTTAAGAATTGCTAACATAAAAATTGTTACATAAGTAAACGTAATTTTATGAGAATGTTATTTTTTATATATAAATTTTCACAATTTTTTTTGGATGAAAATTTGAAGTTTTTCAGAAAATATAGATAACATTAAATTATTTTATTTAAAATGTTTGGGACTTTTCGTTTTTTGCGTTTTTCATCCCTAATTTGATTATTTATTATTATAAATTTATTCTCTATGTTTTCAAAATATGGCAATATTTAAAAAAAAAAGTTGAGAGAGCTTTTTTTTTTGGTTATTATTTTGTTACTCCATCCGACCTATATGGCCACAATGAAGAAATATTTGGCCAGTTAAAAGAAACTATACAGCCATCTCCAATTAGCACGATTTAATGCATATAGCCACTCTACACAACCATTACCTTTGCAATGGAGGTTAGGGCGAGCTATTTAATTAGCAAAAACTAAATTAAACGAGAAGTTATGTCATATAACCGGAAACGCATGCATATAGGTATATAACCAAAATGCATGCCGATCAGCAACCACGATGACCAAAAAGCAAACACCGAAATAAATCCGAAATAATAGAAAAGAAGAAAACCAACCCAAAGAATTTGCTGAAATAATTTGGTATTAAGTTTAACAAATTGTTTACTTTTTCATTTACATTTATTATCAAGACTCAAACCGAGGTGGAGGGTATCAAAGATTCGGCACAGCCGAATTTAACACTCTTACTTGTTTTTCACTCGTATTGGCATTTTAAAGTTGGGTGCTGCCTGCAGCTGTATTTGATAATCATATTTGTATTTGAAGCCATAAAGTCTTGGAACAAATTAATTAGTAGGTCTTTTAGAACGATGACATGGTGTACCATAAAAAAACACTCTGTTGCGGATGAGTTTTCAGTAGATGTGTGGCCTAGAAGAAAATAAATAAATATAGAGGGATGTTATAAAAAAATGCGTATTTAAATACCTGCGTTACTGGTCGTAGTGGTGGTGTCACCTTGATGTGGTGTGGCTGTGTAATTGGGGTGTGTTTTTTGCGATGTGGGGTTTATTTAATGTGTGGTGGTTTGTTTTTGTTGCTGTAGATGGATGTTGTTGAAGTGGCGATATGTTTTGTTTATTTTTCTGTAACGTTTTTTTGTAGGTTGCGAGATGTTGTATTTAATTGGTGTTGGTTTGTTGTTCTTGTATTGCGGTAGATGGAGGTTGTTGAATTTGCGATGTTTTGGTTCTATAGAGGTAGGGCTTATTTAGTTGGGGTTGGCGTGTTTTTAATTTGGTTTGGTGCTGTGGTTTAATTTGCGAGATGTTTCGGTTGGATTTGTTTTTTTGGACGTTGGTTAATTTGCAATGTGTTGTGTTTGTAAACGTTATTTATGTTGCGGTATGTTTTGTTGGGTAATGTTTCTGTGGACGTAGGGTTTATTTAATGTGGTTATGGTAGGTTGTCTTTAGCGGGTGGTGCTGCGGATTAAAGTTGGGGTGTTGGACCTGAAAAAGAAGAAGGAAGATTGAGTAAGAGGGTATGGATAAATATTTAATAGAAGTATGGTGATGAAGGTGTGTTTTTTTGGGTGTTTTTGCCGTGGACTTGAGTTTTGAGGCTGTTTTTTTTTGTTGTTGTGCGTGGATGAAGTCTGGAACTCGTGGGTTGATTTCCGGTACGGATGAAGGTTGGATGCAGTTTGTTTTATGTTTGTTAGTACTTTTTTTTGTTGAATTTATAATTTACGATGTGTTTTGTTTTTTTTTTTTTTGGTAATTTAGCGTGTTAGCGGGTTTGGTTGATAGTAGGAAATGAGTAAAATAAGAAGCAAATTGTCATTCACAATGGGAAAAGGTGAAGTGATGCCCAGTTGAGAGTTTTTTTTGTATGGGATAACAGTGATGTATTTTCATGTCATACCCATTCATAAAAACTCGGCAACTGGGTGGAATTGCCAACGATGTTTAGGTGTTTTGTTTTATGTCATGTCCGTTAGATTTTTAGTGGAAATATTTGGAAAATGTCAGCGTAGTGAGTTTCTGATCTGGAAGAAAAACCGAAGGTATATTTAGGGCTGGATAGGCAAGACAGTAGCCATTATGAAAGTTATTGGTGCATAAAAGTGAGCATTGTTTAAACTCGTCCGGAACGTTAATTATTTGTTTTATCTTTATGTACGTGTGCAAAAGTGTAAAGTGAAAAGTGATCATAATTTTTTTTTTTGGAAAATTATAAGGCTATTGCGTGAAAGGGGCGAACTAGTGGTGAGGCTGCCCACTCAAAATCGAGGTAAGGGAGTGTTTAGGAGTAGTGGAACGTTTCTGTGTGTGTTTTTTTTTATGTGTGTGGTAGTAATGAAATCTTCGTATATTAGGAAGACCAAAGTGCGAGGTGGTTGGTGAGAAGATCGTCCGAGGCGATTGGTGGAAAAAGGGAGAGTCACAGAGGGGTAGCCCGTATCCTAAGCCGAACGAGAAGAAGGCAAGGGTTCGACCGGAAAGCTCACGCTGAAGAAAAAAAGTATAAGGTAACCAATATATTTGCCGTTTTTTTGTGTGTTCGTGCGAGGGTGACATGAACCACCGCTGAGGCACCACTCGAGAGAAGTTCCAAAAATTTTGTGAAGGGGTATATGGAGTTATTTGTGTGAAAAAGAAAATAAAGGCGTTCGTATTCAGGAAAGTTTAAATGCGTTAGAAAAAAAGTAAAAAAAAGGAAAAAAAAAAAGGGTATATATAAGTTTGTCATTCCGTTTGTAATAATTAGAAAAAAAAATTTGGACCCCATAAAATATATATATTTGTGATCGCTATAACAACCGGAGTTGATATAGCAATGTCCGTCTGTCCGTCTGTCCGTCTGTGGAAATCACGATGACGGCATCAATCGGGCAGCTAGGGTGCTCGTTGGCATAAAAAATGATTCATTAACATCCTGAAAAGTTTGCTATTTAAAATCGTCCAAATCGGTCAATTAGGGCCCGAGATTTGAATGAAGAACTAAAAAAAGTCTTGAAAAAATATAATTTTCTATGTTGTTCTTGTCACGATCACGCCCTCAATAGGATAGCTAGGGTGATAATTTTTAGTGAGAATGATTCACCAAATTCATGGGAAGATTTCTACTTCAAAAATCATTAAAATCGGTGGAACAGGTCCAGGTAAATCTATGAAAAATTAAAAAAAAATGAAAAACATGATGTTTCCATATTGTTCCTGTTGTTATTCTAAATGTTGCATTGTTGTCATAGCCGGACTTGTTGTTTTTGTGGTCGTTGTGGTAATAATATAATAAAAACAAACCCTTTGTACATTTTTTTGTGAACTCTGGTAGAAAATTTTAAAAGTTTCCATTGTTTTGGCATCACTAAAAAAATTTACTAGATCATTTCTGTCATTGCCACGAGCCTGCATGCAAAATTTCAGATCGATTGGCTCACGGGAAAGGGGCTAAAAATCGATCCAAAATTTTGTCGACAAGCAGACACTACCAGTTAATATAAAGGCAGTAAATAAAGGGAGTAAAAGTTCACCAATAATTTAAAAAACAAATTTTTATGTATTAATTTATTTAAAGAAAAAAATAATTAAATGAAATAGTAATAATAATAAAAAAAAATAATATACAATACAAAAAAAAAGAATATATAAATAAAATAAAATAAAATAAAAATAAATGCATTCATAGCATTATAATACATATAAAAGGTCAATGTTTTCTACCCGTAATCGTAACGAGTCAGTTGTTTTTTTTTACATGAAAATCATTTAAAACAGTTACCGAACGTAACCGGAACGTCCCAATACTTTTCATGTGAAAAAAAGGCTGACACGTTACGTAACAGTTACATGTCGCTAACTTGTTCTTTACACAGGCTACTGCTTTTGCAGCCAACTTCAAGTCTATTTATATAGTTTCGTAAGCATAACTGATAAAATTGTTTCTATTATTTTTTGCTGTAAGTAATAAATTATAAATATACTGAATTTGCAAACTAAAATGGATACATATATTGGAGGTGCTTTAATACAAAAGAGTTAACGAAACAAAATCAAAAAAAAAAAAAACAACTCTCCAACATCAACAATGGCAGTCATATGTTCTTCAAATAAAAAAAAAACTGCAAGTGTGTTTTGTTGGCTACAAAACAAAAATAGTGTTGACAATATAACAAAATATGTAAAAGAAGTTAGTGCTATGAAATATTTTATTTTGTTTAAAAAAAAAATCGCAAAATGAAAGGCTATAATTCCATTAATAATCAAAAGGCGTTAAACTAATTTATTTATTTTTACGTTGTACTAATGCATTTTAAGTAAAAGTAATTGTATATTTAAATAAAAATGCATTTGTATTATATGTTGCTGTCGTATTCAGAAAAATCAAGTAGCTGACTATACGACTACAAATGCTGCTGCCAGCAGTCGTCTATGTGTTTCATTCATGATGTTGCATTTTTTTGCGAGCAATACTTACATATATTCTAAATAAAGAGAAATAATAGTTCTTTTCATACTGCGAAATCTATACAAATATATGTACAAATACTATATGTCAAATTTCAAATTTGCAATAATTGATACATTTTTGAAAGAAAATTGTATAATATGAAATGTCTTTAATTTATTTCATAGAAAACAATTTTTTGAGGTGCGTGGATTTTCCATATTTACTGTTTTACTATTTTCGTAATGAGGTTAAATGAGTTAAAAAGAATTTAAAATATTTGAAAATATTAGGTGAGGATCCTCAAGATGTAATATACGATCGGTCTAAAACTTTTCACTTAGAGCCACAGTTAAATTCGAAACAACAAAAACCCATATATTTTGTGCATAAAGTTTAACATTAAATGTGCTTTTCTAAAATGTCTATATATTTTTCTCATTCATTTCTGACCATCTTCAATGTAAATTTACCAAAGTTTTTTTTATTGCAATATGTATATAAAACTTAAAAATTTAATATTTTTTATTGTGTATTAACTTATTATTCTGCGATTTTCATTACATCACAAAATGTTACAAATTGGCACTACTGTTTCAAAAACAGAAAACTTCTAAATCAGTTGAAAACAGTTGATCTGTAAAACTGTGTGTGAAATTGTGTCAAATAAAATTACAAATATTAATAAATATAATACATATATATATATTTTACTAATTTTGTTAAGAATTAGCACAAAATTGATTTTCCATTTTGCATTTCATTTATAAAGAATTCTGCCATATTTTGTTAAAGGGAAAATCCATTTTTGTTATATTAAAAAAAACAGACTTGCATTTAATTTTTCCGTGACTGCCTCAATAATTGCGTAGATGCCACCACAATATTTTTTCTAATTAAAACAGTTGATCTGTAAAACTGTGTGTGAAATTATGTCAAATAAAATTACAAATATTAATAAATATAATAATACATATATATATTTTATTAATTTTGTTAAGAATTAGCACAAAATTGATTTTGCATTTCATTTATAAAGAATTCTGCCATATTTTGTTAAAGGGAAAATCCATTTTTGTTATATTAAAAAAAACAGACTTGCATTTAATTTTTCCGTGACTGCCTCAATAATTGCGTAGATGCCACCGCAATATTTTTTCTAATTAAATATTAACCAATATCTAACTAGAATTATGATTTATTCTGACTGAAAAGTTCCAATTAAAAGTTATTCATCCCAATTATGAATATTCTCAAGGAATTTCTTTCTCACGGAAAATACATTTCACGAGAAAAAAATTCCTCCAATTATAAATTCCGCGTGAACAAAAAATGATTAACTGGCATCATCGAATTTCGAAGCCACTTGCTTTGCTTATTGACAATTTATTTTCTATTTTTTGTGTGCGTGCAAACGACCCTACAATAAATGTCCCAATAAACATTTTTGTTTGCTATCAACTTGTGCATTTGAGATCAAATACATTTCTCAAATCTCCAGCGTTAATTCTCAAATGCCCTCAATAGTTCGAATATAGTCTTCTCAACTTAAAAGGCACATTTTTATATGGCGATTTTCATAGTTATCAAATTGAGAAATTTGTGATTCTCAACTTGATAGCAAAGAAATATTTCCAATCGGTATCAAATGGAAGGTACGGAATTGCCATATTAAAAAATATTATACTAATTTTAGAAATGAAAACAATGTACTTTTTTTAATGTTTCAATTTAATTTCATTATATATTTAACATTACTATGTACATATTTAACATTAAATGTACATATTATGTACATTTTTTAAAATCTAGAATTAAAAATAAATGAATTAATTAGTTGTACATTTTTTGAAAAATTCGACAAAAAGCAGAAATAATTAAAAATATATCAATGATTTATTTGTACTTTTTTGGCATTTTTTAATTTAATTTATTATTTATGACATATTTAAATAATATCTCAGACTTAACACAAATCGTATTCAAGTTGAAAAAATGTTTGGTCTCAAGTGGAGAAAAGTGTTGGATATCCAATTGAGAGTAAAAATGTTTCTCAAAGATTGGAAAAAATGTTAAGTCTCAACTTGATGTCAAGTTGAAAGCAAACAAGGAGAAAAATTGTTCAACCCAAGTTGAGAATTACATTTGACATCAATTTAAGAACTTAACTTTTCTCCAACATTGGAGAAATAATATTTCAATGCATACTGGGAAATGACCGAAACTAACACATAAACAGTTTTTTCCTATTTGAAAAACATATGACTGTCATTGTTGCTGTTGTAGAGTTGTTATACCCTCCACTCCAGTGTGCAGAGGGTATATATAAGTTTGTCATTCCGTTTGTAATAATTAGAAAAAAAATTTTGGACCCCATAAAATCTATATATTTGTGATCCTTATAACAACCGGAGTTGATATAGCGATGTCCGTCTGTGGAAATCACGATGACGGCATCAATCCGGCAGCTAGGGTACTCGTTGACATAAAAATGATTCACTAACATCCTGAGAAGTTTGCTATTTAAAATCGTCCAAATCGGTCGATTGGGTCACTGGAAAATGGTTAAAATCGATCCAAAATTTGTTCGACAAGCAGACACTACGAGTTAATATAAAGGGAGTAAAAATTCACCAACGTCTAAAGCAAATAATGCTAAAATACCTAGTTGTTAATAAAAAAAACAATTGGGCAATTCACAATGGGTAATGTATCGTTGTATCTCTTGTATCGTGTATCACTTTACAATAGTGTAAAATTGTTGTTGGTAATTTTCACTGAAAAATCTGTTGTATATTGTATCATAACATATCAGTTCCAAGTGAATGCCAGTTTTTATGAAAAAGAAAAAACAAATACATAGAATATTATCAGCATAAATAATTATAAAATAAAATATGGCAAATAATGCAAATAACGCAAATACATCGATAAGTTTATTTATATAAAAATTAATGTTTATATTTTTAGTATGTATTTTCTCTTTCAGTACCAACCAAAACATTTAACATTTTTTTTTTCATTATAAATTAAAATGCAAGAGGTACGTAACTAAAACTCCAGGGTATATCTCACGACCAAAAAGCAAACACTGACAAGTGTTTTCTCTTATACAAAATAGCAGAAGCGACGAAGCGATCTTTCCTCGTTGGATCGAAAATTACTAAAGAAAGCGTTTTACAATATGAAAATACAACTGAGTGTTCACAACAAATGATTGTATTGTGTATTTCAATACAACATACAATATACAACACCTGTTGTGAATTGCCCAAATGTAAATTTAGCAAAAAAATTTATGTATTAATTTATTTAAAGAGAAAAACACAAAAATAACGTTTGATGTTGTATTTTTTGTGTGTAATATTTAAATATACATACATACACATATTAAATAATACAAATAATGTACATATATTATATATATCTATGTATGTATATTCATAGTAACTGCATGTTAGAAATAAATCGGTTATTTTATTTACATAAAATTCTGCAGTATTTTGTTGTGGGGAAAATACATTTCTTTTGTATTAACAGAGTGTCACTTCATTTTGCTCAGCGTGACTATGCCACAGTAGATGCCGCCATAATTTTTGTTTGTTCTAATTATACCCTATACCACTATGTGGTTTGGGTATAATGACTTTGTGCTGCTGTTTGTAACAACCAAAAATATTTGACCTACACCCATCTTTAATTATACCGATCGAATCAGAATCACTATCTGATCCGATTTAATGATGTCCGTCCGTCCGTCCGTCCGTCCGTCTGTGTGTCCATGTAAAGCTTTTAATCAAACTGCAGGTCACAAATATGAATATATTTTGATGAAATTTGGTATTTGATCTTTTATCGGCCATGGGATGAACGCTATTGAAATTGGTGAGAATCGGTCCATGTTCAGACCTAGCCCCCATACAAATTACCCATATGAAATCGACATAAATTGCCATAAGATCCAAATTGTCATATAGATCTTACTCAAATAGGGTTTGTATGCGTTCACTACATCCATTAATGAGTAGTCCAAAATAGATCCCTTTGACCCCATATAGAGCTGCTTCCCGATCTTCACTTAAATCTATTAAAAAACAAAAATATTGCACTGATTCTTCTCAAATTTTGTTTGTATATATTTTTGCAAAATACAAGAGACTTTACCAAACGTGATCAGGATCGGTCCATTTTTGGACCTAGTCCCTATATAGATATAGCATCCGATATTAACTTTTTCATATTTGCAGCCAAAAAAATTAATAAAATCCCACTCAAATTTGGTTTTGGTTATTTTCTATGTCCAGTTAGTTGGGCCTAAGAGATAGGGTTTCTAAACGCATGGTATAGGGTATCGTATAGTCGGTCTAGACCGACTATAATTTTCTTACTTGTTAGCTTTGCAATAGTTATTTCTATTTTAACATGAATGTTAATATTTTCAACTAAATATCATACAGAACAATGTTAAGAGTATACACGGGTTGGTCTTTTATTTCATACGTTCTTTCATTATTCTTTTACAAATATGAACATAAGTTTGGCATATTACCCACCAATCTCACATCACACTGCAAGTTCGAAAAACTCAATACACTCACATTTTTTTTTACTAATACACACACATTTTCCGCAGTGGTCACATTAATGGCACCAAATTTTTCGTGCGAATAGTGGCAGACACTAACGATGATTAATGTTACCCTGTTATAAATTTAATGCAAATTTACTGGATCCTGTAAAATTGTAATTAAAGTTTTAACTTGTTAAATCTATTATAATGATTTATTTTTTGAAATGCGCATACAAAAACGTTTGTTAATTATAGAGCATAAATATTATTAACTATTATTAAAATAATACTAATAATAATAAATGTAAACATTTTCCCTCAAACATGTGCCTGTATAATAAACTTGGTAACTCTACTTAAAATAAAATAAGAGAGAGAAGTATACAAATTTTTTCAAGTTTACGCTTCGACAACATTTTAAAAATGAGATTGCAGTCAGATGTTTGAGCATAAAATTTAATGGCGATGGATTCGACTAATTCGAACAATTTTTCGTTGATAATACGTACACAACGATTTTACAATTTCAGTGTGATGTGAGATTGGGGGGTTAACTTTTTGTTGTCTTTACAAAATAGAGTTACCGAGTTCGTCAATGAGTTTTTTGCTTACAAAACAGTTCTACATAGTTATATAGAATTATTATTCTGCTTTACCTATAAAATATCTGATTGCGATTACATCTAATTTTTAAAAATTGTTTATAATTAATAAAGCATTATTATTCACATAAATACAAAATTTCACTTTTTAAATTTTCCATTCAAATTTAAGAAAATATCAATTATAATAAAAACTGAAAATAAAATTTCCAATTATAAATTAGAAAATATTAATTGAGTTTCAGAAAATCATATCAAAACGTCGGAAATAATAATTTTAAATTTAGAAATATCTTTACATTTAAAAATGTTTACATTTAAAAAAAATATTGCCATTCAGGAGATATTAATAACTTTTCAGTACCGCGATTCAGTAACTTCTTTTAACGATAGTCGAATTGTAAAAAAAAAGAAAATTGCAAAATTATCAGTAAAATTTTGAAACGATATTCGCTATTGTTAAAGTCAGCTGTTGTTGTTATCTAAACGACAACCATTTTTGTGTTGTTTATCCAATCGATAAAAACTTAAATTTTTAGGTTGAAATGTCGTCATACATAAATAAAAATCATGATATAGTGAAAATATTTTGCTTTAATTAAAAAACTTTTTTATATAAATAAAAAAATTAAATAGCATATTCAATTCATTATTTCATTTTCAAATAAATAAACAGAAATATTAGTAAAAAAAATAAAGATATTAAACATAAACATAAAATCATCCTGTCAAACACGAAGTAATTTGTTTTTTTCTATTCTTTGTGTTTTTCGCTTATTTTGACAGAGATGCCACTCCTTTACAATTTAAATAAATAGAAAAACAGATTTGTCGATATTAATTTAAATTCAATGAATTTAAGAAAACCTCAAATGATATTTAAGAATTGCTAACATAAAAATTGTTACATAAGTAAACGTAATTTTATGAGAATGTTATTTTTTATATATAAATTTTCACAATTTTTTTTGGATGAAAATTTGAAGTTTTTCAGAAAATAAAGATAACATTAAATTATTTTATTTAAAATGTTTGGGACTTTTCGTTTTTTGCGTTTTTCATCCCTAATTTGATTATTTATTATTATAAATTTATTCTCTATGTTTTCAAAATATGGCAATATTTTAAAAAAAAGTTGAGAGAGCTTTTTTTTTTGGTTATTATTTTGTTACTCCATCCGATCTATATGGCCACAATGAAGAAATATTTGGCCAGTTAAAAGAAACTATACAGCCATCTCCAATTAGCACGATTTAATGCATATAGCCACTCTACACAACCATTACCTTTGCAATGGAGGTTAGGGCGAGCTATTTAATTAGCAAAAACTAAATTAAACGAGAAGTTATGT
This sequence comes from Cordilura impudica, assembly GCA_963682025.1. Taxonomy (NCBI): domain Eukaryota; kingdom Metazoa; phylum Arthropoda; class Insecta; order Diptera; family Scathophagidae; genus Cordilura; species Cordilura impudica. Next base: position 218,722,102 of record OY821520.1, read on the forward strand.
CATATAACCGGAAACGCATGCATATAGGTATATAACCAAAATGCATGCCGATCAGCAACCACGATGACCAAAAAGCAAACACCGAAATAAATCCGAAATAATAGAAAAGAAGAAAACCAACCCAAAGAATTTGCTGAAATAATTTGGTATTAAGTTTAACAAATTGTTTACTTTTTCATTTACATTTATTATCAAGACTCAAACCGAGGTGGAGGGTATCAAAGATTCGGCACAGCCGAATTTAACACTCTTACTTGTTTTGTTTTAAGATAGTGTTAAGTTTTAAAAAAAATACGTTTAATTGTGTTAGTGCCGAAATTTTTAAATATTTCGTTTATGTTTACGCGTTTGTTAAAAGTGTGCAAAGGTCGGTTGATGTAAGTTTTTTTGTGGCGTGTTTGCCCGTGTTTTGTGAGGATACCTAGAGAGCTCGTTAGGTAGGCCATTTTTTTTGTTTTTTTTTGTATGGAGTCGATAATATCTTTGTAGGCTTTTTCAGTTTTTTTTTTGTGGTTAAGTTTGAAACCAAATTAAATTTTTTTTTTGTGATCTACAAATTTGAGTTTATTAATTTCGGCACCGTTTTTTTTAGGGTTCATACTCCGTGAAGCCCATTAGTGTATGTTTTTTTTTTGGTATATTAGTTTTTATATTTTTTTTTATTCTTAAATATTTTTATTATTTTTTTTTTTATTTTTTATTTTTTTTGAACATTTTGCTTAAGGAAATAAATTATGTGAACATTTGTACTGATTTGTAAAATTAATGTGTTGCTAATTTTTTTTGCTAAGGGTTAGGTCTACGTCATGAGGCAAGTGTGGTGAGCGTAAGTGTGTGTGTGGAACACGGGGTCACCTAAAATTTAAATTTGCAAGCAGTCAGTGACCATGGTAGGGAGGGGATGTGGGAGGTAGAGCACCGTATCTCCCCTCTGAATTGTTCAACCGTTTGTTTTTGTGTTTGTAGTTTTTTTTTATATTTTTTTTTGTTAGTTTTGTAATTGTGCTTGTCCCTGGGCTGTAGTGGTGGGTTGGAACCAGACCCGTTGCTTTAAGCGAGCTAGCCGGCAACGCCACTACAGTGCCTTTGGGGGCAGGTAACAATATGGCGCCCAAACTAAATGCAGAAGGACATTAAATATATGTCCTTGAAATGTGATAGTATATATTCCGACAAAATATACTAGCAATAGCCCATTTAAATATGAAATAGCCTAATGACGAATGCTTTAGTTTCGAGTTTTCCAAAGTTTTGGGTCCTCTAAACCTTTAAGGCACAAATTAAGACCAAGTCTTAGATTTGTGTATAGGTCCAAAACGGAGGAAACTCGAAACAAAAGTGTCCGTTTAATCAGTTCATCGTCAATCAACCCGGTAGCGTGACGTGTGTAACGTTTCATTGGTAGGGTGATTGTCAAACTTGTTATGTTAAATGTAGTTTCTGATTCGTTTGATTATATGATGGAAATATCTTTCGATCAGATGAACTGGAGGATACCCGTTCGAAAAGGAGTTTCGAAGGCAGGAATATCCACTGTTTATCTGACTTTCCTGTAACTTGCAAATATCATAGGTCGGATAATGCATCGACGTGGAAAGGCACAGATAAGGAGTTGTTTTTTTTTGTTAATTTTGTGTAAAGTAATTTTTGGTCTTGTTGAACAAAAGTAGGAGGCCTGGAAAACAGGCGCATGAAAATAAGTCTGAGACCACACACACACCCACTTATCCTCGAGTAATATGTGGACCTAACCCGTTTTGTAGAGCTGAGTAAAGTGTATTTTTTTTTTGTGTTTTGGCGAAAATTCTTGGTTATTGAAAAGAGAAAAAAAATATATAAAGAAAAGTTTCAGTTTATCTTAATTTTTTTTTGTCAGAGTATCGAAAAGTTGAGTGAGCATTTGGACCAATTTTGAAGACTATAAAATTTTTGTTTTAGTCCCGTGACATATATTTTATTTGCAATTTTCATTTATACAACTAGTACCTCGTTTTTTTTTGGTGTGTTTAATATTATTATTTCTTTAATTTTTACAATTTTTAATTTTTTTTTAATACAAGTTTTGTACGTTTTCCTTGTGATTGGTGATTAATTTTTTTTATTTTTGTTTTATTTATACACTAAGTGCTCAGTTTTTTTTTTGTACATTCACATGATTTTTATTTTTGCATATGTTTTAAGCTTGGCATAATCCTTTTTATTACCTTTTTTTTACTGTTCAAATATTTATGTATTATAGAGTGTACGTAGGGCTTTTTTGGTCAATTTTATTAAATGTAAAATAAAAATTCTTTATTTCATTATTTCCCGACGTTTCGTTGAGTTTTTCTCAACATCTTCAGGGGCATTTTATTTTGAATCTAACCCAAAGAAGAAAAAACAATCAATATAAAGACATAAAACATTAAAAATAATTTTCCTTTACATGAATTTTTAACTTATAACATTAATAAAAAATTATTGGTGTATTTTGACATCACAAATTGATTGGTTTTAAAACCCAGTATATATAAATAAACAAATAAGTAAACTATTGAAAAACTAAAACATTTATATCACAGAATTTAACTTTAGTATCACAGTGCAAATGAATATATGAAGTTTATGTTGTCTATGTCTTCCTTGTTGTTTATTGTCTTGTCTATTTTTTGCTGTATTCTCAGGCTTTCTATTGTATATCTTGTGTTGCTATTTTTTTCCTTGTCTAATATTATAACTTCGGTTAGATCAGCTGTATGATTGGATTCTCTTATATGTTGTGAGAGTCCAGTTGTTTCTCTCCCTTTTTTGATTTGTTTTTTGGGTTTAATGCTCGGCTTTTGTTTTTTTTATTATAATTTTTCTTACTTTATATTTTTTTTTTTACTATATATCTTTTATTTTCTATATATTTTTTTTTGATATATAAGTTCAAACTTTATAGAGTTTTCTTTGTTAGTATAATATTTTTTTTTACTTCCCACAAATTTTTTTTAGTATTTTTTTTTTGCATGGTTTTATTTTTATTTCTGTTAATTTTTTTTTACCTATCTATCATTTTTGAGTTCTTTTTTTATATAAATAATTTTTTTTTATATTTGTTTTAGTTTTTAGTTTTCTTAATTTAAAATTTGTCATATTTGAAAAATTCCTATTTCTTTTATTATCAAAAATATTTTTTTATATTTTTTTTTGGCGAGTTGTTTTAACAGTTTTTTTTAGGAAGTTAAATAAATTTTGCTTATATTTTTATTCATTAATTGGTATAAGAGTCTAGGTGGTATTGAATATTTTTATAGATTTCTTGTTGGTGATTCGGAAGCGGTATATGCTCTGTTGGGATTTCATTCACAACTGTGTGTTGCATTTTTTTTAACTAGTCAAATTTTGAGTTTGTGTTTAGATTTTAGGTTGAAGGGCCTTTTGTTTTTTTTTTGCGTAAGATCTATTTTGACGACACACATTTGTGCGTCGCGAGATTTTTTTGTTGATTTTGTTGTGTGTATGTCCGTACCGGAGAAGACTAAATTGAAACGGCGGCGTCAAAAACTAAGAGACACGTCCTTTGACCTGAACAGATCCTCTCCCCAAGTTAAAGAAAAATACGCAAAGGACAATAGGGAAAACAGAAGAATGCCTCCCCCAATAGGTTCCGAAATAATGGACATGTCACAGACCATTATAACGGGCAAGAATACAGGCGCGAAACCAAAAGTTCCACAGTCTATCAGGGAAATGGTCCAGGATAGCGTAGGAGATATGAGGAAATCTCTGGACCAATCTATTCAAAATATCGTAAGCGAAAATATAAGCAGAGAACTTGGCAGAGTCCATAATAGCATTGCTATGTTAAGCGACGCCATTCGGACTCTAACAGTCAGGGATGCCAGTAGGGAAAACGTGGGTCAAACAAACGTCCCTAGGTCCGATGCAGCATCGAGCAACCCAAACGCTGCATATAATCCCTACAATTTTCCCCCGCCGGGCATTAACAACATCCCCCAAACAGCCCCTACATTTTGGTTGGCAGGAACCGCCCCTGTTGTGCATGCACCGTACTACGGGAATAAATCTAGAGTAGATAGGTTCGGGTTAAGGTTCGATGAGAACGAAAATCACTTGTCCATAGAGTCATTCGTGTTTCGTCTCGAATACTGTCAGTTGCAATATCAAGTCCCATGGAAGGAAATTTTAGATGATTTCCACTTATTAGTCACAGGGACAGCTTCGGACTGGTATTGGCTACATGTAGAGACGACACGAGTGACTCAATGGGAAGATTTGCGACACGCAATGCTAAGTCGTTTTAGAGCCCATTGGACCAACCTCGATATCATGCACGAGCTTGTAGAGAGGAAACAAAATGCCGGAGAGAGTTTAGATAGTTATTTCCATCAAGTGAACTTGCTACGAGCTAAGCTACAAACCCCTATATCGGAATATAAATTAATTAAACTGGTAAAGAGAAACCTCCGAGAGGCCATAGGGCGAATAGTTTACCCGATAGCGGTCTCATCTCTCGAGCAGCTAAGGATAGAGTGCCTAGAGGCAGAAAGAAATTTTCCGCGCAGGGAAGTGAAGAATTTTCAGCCTCCACCTCCAAGGCGATTAGTAAATGAGATTGAGTTCGAAGAGGAGAGCGAGGACTTCGAGCGCGACGAAATCGAAGAAATAAGCCACGCACTTAAGTGCTGGAATTGCCAGGAACCTGGCCATATTTTTATTGATTGCCCATCACCGCAGAGAAATTTGTTCTGCTATAGGTGCGGTAACCCGGAGGTGATTTCACCGAATTGCCCAAAATGTAGGACCCGGGAAAACTCGAAACGGGGCGTGATGTCGACGGGGGAATCACGTCCTTCGAGAAGCGCCCCGAACCAGCCACATAACCCATTCAAGAAATAAATACCGAAAATTTTTCGAAAATGCGACACTATTTGCCGCAAGAAGTGCGTAGGCAAAATTACGAAGTAGTTCGAAATAGAATCTTTCGCGAATCAGAATGCGCCGATCGGGGGGCAAGGCCAAATAAACAGAAGAACCCTACAAATTACAAAGGTTAGCAACAAAATAAATCGGGGGCATCAACAAAAACAGAGTCACGAATATATAAACAGTGTGTTAAGTTGAGAGCAGACTATAAAAAACGCCGATTAAATAGAAAATTAATGGCAGCCTCTATAAACCATCTAAGAGGCAAAACAGATTCACGACCATATGCTGAAATCCTAATTGTAGGCAAGTCGTACCGAGGATTGTTGGACTCGGGTGCCTCAGTGAGCGTATTAGGGAAAAACTGTAGGGAAATGCTAGAAACCTTAAATGTGAAAATGCAATCACTTTACGCGAATGTGTACACAGCCACTGGTCAGTCTAGTAGAGTGTTAGGGAAGGTGAACATTAACGTTAAATACAAAAAGGAGACCGAAATTATCACTTTCTATCTTTGTCCAGATTTGGATCAAGAGATTTATCTGGGAGTGGATTTTTGGAAAAAGTTTAATATCGCACCTGAAATAATATCCATAGATGAAATAAATTTAGACATGATAAAGGGTCTACACATGAGTAATGATACGCATAAGTCAAAAATGCATGAGCTTACAGAGCAACAACAACGACAATTGGCGAAGGTAATAAGCACTTTTCCGTCGTTTGAGGAGAAAGGTTTAGGGTGCACAAGTTTGGAAAAGCACGAAATCAAACTTGCTGAGGGAACAAACCCAATCAAAGAAAGGCATTACCCTATATCGCCAGCAGTGCAAGAAATTGTGTATGCGGAAATCGATACCATGTTGGCGTTGAAAGTAATCGAGGAAAGTGACAGCCCATGGAGCAATAGGACGAAAGTCGTTAGAAAGCCCGGGAAAAATCGTTTCTGTCTGGATGCGCGTAAACTTAATGACGTCACAATAAAATACGCCTATCCCCTGCAGAATATTGAGGGTATTTTGAGCCGCATAGACCAAACTCACTATATCAGCAGCGTCGACCTGAAATATGCCTTCTGGCAAATTGAGTTAGAAGAAAACTCTAAGGCCTGTACAGCCTTCACGGTTCCAGGTCGACCGCTGTATCAGTTTCGGGTGATGCCGTTTGGTCTATGCAATGCGGCTCAACGATTGTGCAGGTTAATGGACAAGGTTATTCCGGCAAAGCTCAAGTCCAACGTTTTCATCTACCTCGATGATCTACTGATAATATCCGATGAATTTGCAACTCACATGCGCATACTGAGTGAAGTCGCCGAATGGTTGAAAAAAGCAAATCTGACAATAGGTTTAAAAAAGTCAATGTTTTGTTTTAGGGAGTTAAGGTATCTGGGGTTTATCATAGGAAGTGGAATGCTGAAAACAGATCCCGAAAAGGTCGCAGCGATACAGCGAATTCAATTGCCTAAGTCACCGAGGGAGGTTAGAAGCTTTTTGGGGACTGCCGGATGGTACAGGCGTTTTATACAAGATTTCGCGTCAATATCCTCAGCGCTGACCGATACGTTAAAGAAAGGTAAAAAGTTTAGTGTTACCCCGGCAGCGAAGGAAGCTTTTGAGACCTTAAAATACGCTCTCACGACTGCACCTGTATTACGCCACCCAGATTTTTCCAAACAATTTTTTATTCAGTGTGACGCTTCGGATTTCGGGATCGGAGCAGTTCTTTTTCAGAAAAACGACAGTGGGGAGGAAAATCCTATTGCTTTTTATTCACAAAAGCTGAACTCCTGTCAAAAGAACTACTCCGTGACCGAAAAAGAATGCTTAGCGGCTGTTTTAGCGGTAAAACGATTTAGGCCTTATGTCGAAATGATGAAGTTCACTGTCATCACGGACCACGCTAGCCTTAAATGGTTAATGTCCTTAAAAGATCTGAGTGGACGTTTGGCTAGGTGGTCGTTACAACTTCAGGCTTTCAATTTTGATATCGTACACCGAAAGGGTGCTGAAAATGTGGTTGCCGATATGCTGTCGCGAATGGCAGTTCAAGTCGATGAGATTGGCGATGATGTTTTTGACTTTGAAACCAACGAGTTTGAAAGTGAGGAATATGTGAGCCTAGCGAAAAATATTCAAGAAAATCAACACAAACTCCCCGATTTGAAAGTAGAAGACGGAAAAATCTTTAAGAAGACAAATTTCGATAGAGCGGATAGTTTAGAGGAATGTGTTTGGAAATTGTGGATCCCTCATGAAATCACACAAATATTAATTGAAAAGGCACACAATGCGACCACCGCGGCTCACGGAGGCCTCTATAAGACTTTAAACCGGCTAAAACAATTATATTATTGGCCGAAAATGACGATTCAAGTCCGAAACTATGTATCCAATTGCCAAGTGTGCAAGGAAGCGAAACCTTCGAACCAAAATTTAAGACCGACGATAGGGAATGAAGTACAAACCGAAAGGCCCTTCCAGAAAATATATATAGATTTTCTCGGTAAATACCCAAGGTCAAAAAGAGGCAACGCCTATATATTTATCGTAGTAGACCATTTTTCAAAATTCACTTTTATTAAAGCAATGAGGGAGGCTACAGCGAAAAATGTAGCGCAGTTTTTGGTGCATGAAGTGTTTAATAAGTTCGGAGTCCCCGAAACAATACATAGTGACAATGGTCAGCAATTTGTTTCAACCATATTCAATCAAATGATAGACAGCTATAAAATAAATCATTTGAAAACCGCATTCTATTCACCGCAATCGAATGCCGCTGAAAGAGTAAACCAGTCGATTTTGGCGGCGGTAAGGACATATCTAGAAAATGATCATAGAGACTGGGATCTGTATCTATCTGAAATAGAATGTGCCTTGAGGACCGCCATACATACAGCAACAGGAACGACCCCATTTTTTTCTCTGTTCGGGTATCATTGGTATTCGAACGGAGCCGACTATAAACTAGCAAGAAAGCTTAACTCAATGACGGACCACGAAATTATATCTTTGGACAGAGAAGATCGGCAGAAACTGATTTACGAAAAAATTAAGAACAATATGCACGAAGCGTACAATAAAAGCGCAAAGAAGTATAATGAAAGGGGCAGGACGACTAAATTTATACCAGGACAGGAAGTGTACCGACGAAATTTTGCACAATCCGATTTTAAAAACAATATAAATTCGAAATTCTGTAGAAAATACTTAAAATGCAGAATTGTGAAACCAATCGGAAATAATATGTACGAATTGGAATCCCTACAGGGAAAAAACATAGGAGTTTTCCATTCGAAAGACATTAAAGTCTGAAAACATGTGTGCAATATTTAAAAAGTAAACTGTGATAAAATCTCGTCTGGTGCAATATAGGGTTAAACGTGCAAGATAGTTTTAAGTCTAGGTTAGTTATTCGTTCCATACAAAAGGCCTGTGATATGAAAACCTCGAGTGCAATAGCAATGGTAATTGTACCGAAATAAATAAATCTTCCCGTACCTGAATTAAAAGGTTGCGTTTGAATTTTTCTGATGGAGGCGGTAGGCAGTCAATAATCATTGCAATGATGAATTCGTTTTGGGCGTTCAACATAAGCCAACGTTTCTGAGCTGGTTACATGGTAACCGTCATTGTGCCATTGGTGCGACTTCGTTAGCGTTCTGGGGAACTATGCCATTAAGAACTGGAGGTCGTTAGTCACCTGATACAATGACATTCGTCTGAGCCCGTAATTACAGCGAGTTGAACGGCAAAAAGGAAAAAAAAAACGAATGAGTCTACAAACACATCAATAATGAAAATGTTTTGTATCATTGCTATGATCTGACTGTCACTGGCGACTACATCAAAGAAAGGGCGGGGTGTTTTTGTTTCGGGCAGAGGGGTAAGTCAGTCGGTCCCTGACAGCTTTCGTACCAATAGAGTTATAAGGTGATTTATATAATAAATAGAAAAAAAAAATAAAAAAATTAAATAAATAAAAAGAGTAAAAGAAATTATGACTCACGTGACAGTGGGTGGGTGCTGGTTCATACCAAGGCACGGTGGGCCAGCGGATGTGTTTAGGATCTGAAAAAAAAAAACCATTGAATCAGGTTAGCCGAAAATATATATACCAAATATTTACCTGAGTGCCCGGCTCTCTCAGGTGGTAGAGTTGAGACATCTCAGGGGTGGGAGTTCCCCACGTTGGGACTATAATGTCAAAGGGACAAGCCCGAAGTGACCTGAAATGATAATGTGTTTTGAAATCTGTGATATGAAATTTACCTTTTTTTTTAGCTGTGATATAATTTTTAAGTGCAATATAGAATAAGTAAATGTTTATGTTTACTTGTTCTGTACTGTTCCAGAAATTATCTTTAAGTCCACCAATGGTGGGAATAATAAAAATAGTAAAATTTCTATCATCTAAAACGTGAAACACTAAGTTTTGTTCTGGTAGTATTAAAAAAAAAAAAAAATGGATCTAAACCAGGGTATATGGAGTTTTGGTGCGTTTGGCGAAATTTATATTAGTTTCTGAACCTCTTATGATTAAGAGATTTAAGAGACGAAGCAGTCCGAGGTTTAGCAACGGTGAGTCCGAATAGAAGGAGCTGTAGAGGCTTTACCCGTTTTTTTTTTTTGCTGACATAGTGGTTCTAGATTTAAGAACGTATAGACGAGCGATTGCGATGCTTTCAGTTTGCACATAGGGTGCTACAATTGGTCCGAGACCAATTACATGAAATAGATTATTTTCGGGTTGGCCACTATGCTTTTTCTTTTCAGAAGAAAAACGCAGAAGTCGGCGTTTGCACAGAAACCATCGGATTTAAATGTAAATTTGGTCAAACGAGGCTCCCGAGGGGGAGCTTCATTGAATAGAGTTCAGGTTAAGAATAGGCAGCTCCCATTTAAATTACAGAGTTTAGTCCGTAGGACGCAGTTGGGGTGAGAGGTTCCCTACGTTGTAAAAAGTTGTGGGTTAGCCTTTAACTATGAATGTGAACCCTTCTCATTTTACTAATGAAAAAAATTTAAGTGAAAACCAGACATTATAGTGATGTGTTCTTTTTTAATTTAGACTACATTTTAGAAGTAACAAAATAAAAAAAAAAATTGTTTTGGTTATAGTAATTTCAATATACCTGGTACTTTATTGCACATCCCTTTCTCTTAGACAGGGTAAAATTTATCACTACCCCACACTGTAAAAATTTTTTTTTGTTATAGTCTCGCGAGGGATATATGTACATTTAATACTCACCCATGTTGATGGTTGAAGTTTGTTTTTTGTCGGGGGAAGCGAGGAGTTTCCGCACACCGTTGCTCCCAGCGATACCTTGGCAGCCTCGGAGTTTTGTTGCGGATGAGTTTTCAGTAGATGTGTGGCCTACAAGAAAATAAATAAATATAGAGGGATGTTATAAAAAAATGCGTATTTAAATACCTGCGTTACTGGTCGTAGTGGTGGTGTCACCTTGATGTGGTGTGGCTGTGTAATTGGGGTGTGTTTTTTTTGCGATGTGGGGTTTATTTAATGTGTGGTGGTTTGTTTTTGTTGCTGTAGATGGATGTTGTTGGAGTGGCGATATGTTTTGTTTATTTTTCTGTAACGTTTTTTTTTTAATAGAAGTATGGTGATGAAGGTGTGTTTTTTGGGTGTTTTTGCCGTGGACTTGAGTTTTGAGGCTGGTTTTTTTGTTGTTGTGCGTGGATGAAGTCTGGAACTCGTGGGTTGATTTCCGGTATGGATGAAGGTTGGATGCAGTTTGTTTTATGTTTGTTTGTACTTTTTTTTTGTTGAATTTATAATTTACGTTGTGTTTTGTTTTTTTTTTTTTGGTAATTTAGCGTGTTAGCGGGTTTGGTTGATAATAGGAAATGAGTAAAATAAGAAGCAGATTGTCATTCACAATGGGAAAAGGTGAAGTGATGCCCAGTTGAGAGTTTTTTTGTATGGGATAACAGTGATGTATTTTCATGTCATACCCATTCATAAAAACTCGGCAACTGGGTGGAATTGACAACGATGTTTAGGTGTTTTGTTTTATGTCATGTCCGTTAGATTTTTAGTGGAAATATTTGGAAAATGTCAGCATAGTGAGTTTCTGATCTGGAAGAAAAACCGAAGGTATATTTAGGGCTGGATAGGCAAGACAGTAGCCATTATGAAAGTTATTGGCGCATAAAAGTGAGCATTGTTTAAACTCGTCCGGAACGTTAATTATTTGTTTTATCTTTATATACGTGTGCAAAAGTGTAGTGATCATAATTTTTTTTTTGGAAAATTATAAGGCTATTGCGTGAAAGGGGCGAACTAGTGGTGAGGCTGCCCAAGAGAGAACGAGTGGAGTTTTTTTTTTTTCTCAAAATCGAGGTAAGGGAGTGTTTAGGAGTAGTGGAACGTTTCTGTGTGTGTTTTTTTTTATGTCTGTGGTAGTAATGAAATCTTCGTATATTAGGAAGACCAAAGTGCGAGGTGGTTGGTGAGAAGATCGTCCGAGGCGATTGGTGGAAAAAGGGAGAGTCACAGAGGGGTAGCCCGTATCCTAAGCCGAACGAGAAGAAGGCAAGGGTTCGACCGGAAAGCTCACGCTGAAGAACAAAAGTATAAGGTAACCAATATATTTGCCGTTTTTTTTTTGTGTGTTCGTGCGAGGGTGACATGATCCACCGCTGAGGCACCACTCGAGAGAAGTTCCAAAAATTTTGTGAAGGGGTATATGGAATTATTTGTGTGAAAAAGAAAATAAAGATGTTCGTATTCAGGAAAGTGTAAATGCGTTAGAAAAAAAGTAAAAAAAAAATCTTAGTTAAAAAGAAAAGTAACAGAATTAAATTGAAAATTTTTGCTTTTTAGTATAGAGAGAAAACATATATGTAAATTATGCTAAGATTAGGGTAGATATTGGTATAATTTTTTTTTTGTTTTAAGATAGTGTTAAGTTTTAAAAAAAATACGTTTAATTGTGTTAGTGCCGGAATTTTTAAATATTTCGTTTATGTTTACGCGTTTGTTAAAAGTATGCAAAGGTCGGTTGATGTAAGTTTTTTTTGTGGCGTGTTTTGTGAGGATACCTAGAGAGCTCGTTAGGTAGGCCATTTTTATTTTGTTTTTTTGCATGTATGCGTGACTCGAAATGGAGTCGATAATATCTTTGTAGGCTTTTTCAGTTTTTTTTTGTGGTTAAGTTTGAAACCAAATTAAATTTTTTTTTTGTGATCTACAAATTTGAGTTTATTAATTTCGGCACCGTTTTTTTAGGGTTCATACTCCGTGAAGCCCATTAGTGTATGTTTTTTTTTTTGGTATATTAGTTTTTATATTTTTTTTTTTATTCTTAAATATTTTTATTTTTTTTTTTTTGAACATTTTGCTTAAGGAAATAAATTATGTGAACATTTGTACTGATTTGTATAATTAATGTGTTGCTAATTTTTTTTGCTAAGGGTTAGGTCTACGTCATGAGGTGTGGTGAGCGTAAGTGTGTGTGTGGAACACGGGGTCACCTAAAATTTAAATTTGCAAGTAGTCAGTGACCATGGTAGGGAGGGGATGTGGGAGGTAGAGCACCGTATCTCCCCTCTGAATTGTTCAACCGTTTGTTTTTGTGTTTGTAGTTTTTTTTTTATATTTTTTTTTTGTTAGTTTTGTAATTATGCTTGTCCCTGGGCTGTAGTGGTGAGTTGGAACCAGACCCGTTGCTTTAAGTGAGCTAGCCGGCAACACCACTACAGTGCCTTTGGGGGCAGGTAACAACTCTTGTGTAAAAAGCACCACCCGTGTGATGATTTTGGTGTATAAACATCAACACATTTTGGGCAATGTTCTTTAACTATTGCCTCGCCAGGAATATCAGATGAACCCAATGGCTACATTGGTTGACTTTCGCAGTATACACGTGAACAATGTCCGAAATCTCCAGTTTGATATTTTTCAATAATTTGTGCAATGCGTTTGAACGGTTGTATAAAATGTATACCTCATACCACATTTTAATTTACAGCAGCGTTGCACAAAATACACGCCAAAAAATAAAACAATAGTCATTGAACACACCCCATCATTTACATAGGCTACACAAAGAAGTGAATATATCTCGAATTTTACCTATTAATTTATGTATTATAAGAAAATAATTTTATTAATTGAATAAAGATTTTGAATTTTTCCACAAACGTGCACGCAAATTTATTGCACGGAAAACTTTTTATATCCGCCTACGCCTAAGCTTCAATTTGACATGCCGTGCCCCTTGTTTGTCCAAAAAGTGGGTTTGACCACACAAATGAAGACTCCCAGTTTGTCCAGAAACGTGCTGGCAAATTTATTGCACGGAAGACTTTTTATATCCGCCTACGCCTAAGCTTCAATTTGACATGCCGTGCCCCTTGGTACGGAGCTTAGTTTGTCCAAAAAGTGGGTTTGACCACACAAATGAAGATTCCCAGTTTGTCCAGAAACGTGCTGGCAAATTTATTGCACGGAAGACTTTTTATATCCGCCTATGCCTTAGCTTCAATTTGACATGTCGTGCTCCATGGTACGAAGCTTAAAAAGGTGGGTCTGGCCAAAAATAAAGATTCCCAGTTTGTCCAGAAACGTGCTGGCAAATTTATTGCACGGAAGACTTTATATATCCGCTTATGCCTAAGCTTCAATTTGACATGCCGTGCTCCATGGTACGAAGCTTAGTTTGTCTATAAGGTGGGTCTGGCCAAAAATAAAGATTCCCAGTTTGTCCAGAAACGTGCTGGCAAATTTATTGCACGGTAGACTTTTTATATCCGCCTTTGCCTAAGCTTCAATTTGACATGCCGTGCCCCTTGGTACGGAGCTTAGTTTGTCCAAAAAGTGGGTTTGACCACAAAAATGAAGATTCCCAGTTTGTCCAGAAGCGTGCTGGCAAATTTATTGCACGGACGAAGCTTAGTTTGTCTAAAAAGTGGGTCTTAATTAGTGGGTCTGGCCAAAAATAAAGATTCCCAGTTTTTCCAGAAACGTGCAGGCAAATTTATTGCACGGAAAACTTTTTATATCCGCCTATGCCTAAGCTTCAATTTGACATGCCGTGCTCCATGGTACGAAGCTTAGTTTGTTTAAAATGTGGGTCTGGCCAAAAATAAAGATTCCCAGTTTGTCCAGAAACGTGCTATCAAATTTATTGCACGGAAGACTTTTTATATCCGCCTATGCCTAAGCTTCAATTTGACATGCCGTGCTCTATGGTATGAAGCTTAGTTTGTCCAAATAGTGGGTTTGGCCACAAAAATAAAGATTCCCAGTTTGTCCAGAAACGTGCTGGCAAATTTATTGCATGGAAGACTTTTTATATCCGCCTATGCCTAAGCTTCAATTTGACATGCCGTGCCCCTTGGTATGGAGCTTAGTTTGTCCAAAAAGTGGGTTTGACCACAAAAATTAAGATTCCCAGTTTGTCCAGAAACGCGCTGGCAAATTTATTGCACGGAAGACTTTTTATATCCGCCTTTGCCTAAGCTTCAATATGACATATCGTGCTCCATGGTACGACGCTCCATTGTGCTGGAAGCTTCCTTGGAGTATCCCGGCCCCAAGAAATCCCAATAGAAAACAAGAATTTAGGTTCTATAAATGTTCTAATATTTATTTATGTATTATTCCTGTTAAAATTAGTTATCCTAAACTTTAGAATCCACTCCCATAAGCATTGGAATACATTTTAAAAATTTCGCGTTGCCAACTATTCATTTGAAATTCGAGGCTATTTTTTCGAGGCTATCGGCACGCACGTTAAAAACACAGTAGTATTATTTGGTAGTGCCCAAGTTTGACAAGATTTTGTGAGATTTGCACAAAGTGGAGTAACGAGCTAGATTTTGTTTTGTATGGGAAATCTAGTAAAAATGAGCTAGATTTCGCTCGAAATCTCGTATATACTAGATTTTGCTTAGATGTAAACGCACTATCAAACATATGTTAAACAACTGTTTCTACAGTGTGAAAAATCTATAACATTCAAGAGTTAACGACTCTTACGCCCGTCCTACACAAGCCACTGCCTCTACAGGTGTATACATATTGTAATGATGTTGTGTATGCACAATATAGAGTACCAAAATGTACAAACATTTAAAATGATATTTGAGCATACACAATATCATTCATGTATTGCAGCGTGTGAGGGCACAACAAAGTAAATTAAAACAACACAAAATTTAACAATAAAATATATTGATCCAAGTGTGTCACTGGTGTAGAAATAAATGTATTACATTTATGAAATTGATTTTTGTTTATGCCAATGAACCACCAGTGATTTGGGGCACTGGGATTATAATAACAAATCGAACTACGGACTGACAAATGACCGCTCAAACACACATGCAAACATGAGAAAATAGTTTGTAAGCTAGTTGTAAGACAAATTATGTAAAGAGTAATAAATAGCAATTAAGAGAATTAGAATAATATGTAAAATAGATATATAAGAAAGAACTTGAAAAAATAAAGACATTCGAAAGATTAGAGTCAAGCAAACAACATTAGTATTTTTATTTAAAAAACATTCATGTTGTTAACATCATAAATTATATGATAACATTTTAAATCATATAAAAACCTTATATGGCGATCCTGGGACGATCCTGCGACAATACTAAGGACTTAATCTAGGCATCAATAGCAGGGGTATTGATATGCTTAGCTATTGAGGTACGAAAGGAGAAATTTTTTTTGAAGACGCAATCAATGGCAAGGAGCAACATTTTTCTTAGGCCAAAAAGCGTATCAAAGGCGTATCCGAGTAATCATCATTGCATCACTACATCCAGAACGACTTCAAGGAATGTTTTCCAAACACCAGATATACAGAGCATGTAAAATACTATAAGTAAATAAGTGAATAAAAATCCAGAAGGTGCAAAATTATTATATATTTGATAAAATGTTTAAAAAAATTTTTTATGACAGTGCTTTGTAAACAAAAAAAAAAAAAGAGAATAAGTGATAAATTGTTAAAATGTGGAATTTTTTTTTTAACAAATTAAGAACAGAATGTATTAAATGTTTGAATTAAGTTGAAAAACAAAGAAATTGTTAAAATATTGAAAATTGTTAAAGAGTGAATTTTGTGTGATTTTAGTCAACCATTTTTTTTTGTATTGACATTTTTTTTTAGAAAGGATAACATACGGGCATTTTTTTTAATTTAATAGTGGAAATGGGAAACACCCACAATAAGGTACAGCAAGCTGTTGCAACTTCAGTAAACGCACCCACAGCGGTCAGTATTAGCATAGAGGTAGTAATATTAATATGCATAGCAACAACTTTAATATTATTAGTCAAATACCTTAGACGGTACGTGAAGGAACAAATCAGAAGACTACAGGTCAGAAATAATTTAGGAAACAATTAACACTGAAAGCGAAATTTAAAATTATAAGATTTATTTAAAATAAATATAATTAAATGGAGAAACGATTGGAAGATGTATTAAAGGAAATAAAAATCACTGAGGAAAACTGGAGAAAGAAATTAAAGGCTGGAGAAAGGTTAGAGAGACCAGAAATTTTAAAAATTGGCCCGAGGCCAATAAAAACCTTGAATAGGAATAAAACAGACAGACTTGTAGACATACCGAAGGTAGATGTTTCGATAGTAAAGAAAAATAGGGGCGATTTTGCAAGCCGCATAGGAGAAAATTGAACATCTTAAAAAGTGAATTAAGTTACGAAGAAGAAATAAGTAGAAAGAAGCAACTAGAAGAAAAAATAAAGAATACAAGAAAAGAATTGAACATGTTTTTGAAGAACAAAAAGAAAAACAAAAGAGTTTTAGAATCACACAAAAATGTCACTAAATAAATAGATATTATTGTAAGCAAAACAAAAAAAAAAAAGAAAATGATAAGATGAAAATATAATAGAAATTGTCACTAGAAACTTATATACAAATAAAAATATCACTAAATAATTAGATATTAAAAAAAAAAAAGGATAACATGAAAATATAATGGAAATTTTCACTAAAAACTTATATAAAAACAAAAATTGAATAAATAAAAAAAAAAAAAAAAGGAAAACAATCGAATAAAATTTTTTTTCTATATGGAAGCCCTATTGGAAAAACTAAAAGCTATAACAGTGAATGCTAGGAAATCACTAGGTAGACCTTATTCTTTAGAAACAGTAGAATTAAAAAGAAAAGAGATAGCAGAACTACAGAGACAATTAGAAAAATATTTAATAGATCCTGAATTGACACAGGAAAATAGACAAAATATTTCTGACTCATACAAAACACTAAGGAAAGAAGCGTTAGAAATTTTAGAAGCTCACACAAATAAAAAGAATACAGGGAAACTAACACAACAGGAAATGACGAACAACATAATGGACATGAACGAAATATCGGCAATTTCAAAGCTGATACCAGTATTTACAGGCAAGAAAGAGGAGTTACATAACTTTGTAACGAATCTCGAAATACTGCATGAGACAGTAGTACCTGAAAAGCAAAGGTTTTTCTTTACATTTGTATTCAAGTCACGTCTGGATTTAAAGGTACAGAATAGAATAAAACAAGAAACAGTTCCGACAAGTGTTAGTGAGTTGGTGTTGGCATTGAAAAAAGCCTACAAACCCACTAAATAAGATAAGATAGAGTATCTGATAAGCGAGTTAAATGAAGTGCAAATTGGGGAGATTGGCGAAGCAGACAGATCTGCAATAAGCAGAACAAATAATGCTTTGGTATTTAACGTTTTTAAAAGTGGCTTAAGGGATCCACAAATCATATCAACTATCGAAGCAAGTAGAATAAACACCTTTTCAGAAGCACTAAGAATTGCAGAAGATTCGTCAGCTAGAGTACGGGAAAGGCAAGTACTATATCAGAGCGTAAACAGTAGAGCAAATGGAAATCGTGGTCGCAATAAAAACGGAAATTCGCGTCAAAACTTCAATAACAACAGATATAACATCAACAGATCTAACAACACTAACAACAGTTACAATAATAATAGATTCAATGGTAATAATAACAATTATAACAATATCAGATACAACAATAACAGCAATAGCAATAATGGCAGTAACGAATTTAGAAATGGTAGCAACAACAGAAACACATATTACAACAACAGAAACAATAATAATGGCTTTAATAGAAATAATAATAATTTTAGAGGAAATAACTACAGAAATAGAGGAAATTTTAACAGAAGAAACTATAATGTAAACCATATACAGAACCAGGGAAACTCCCGACAACCGGAGTTCACCCAAGAAGAACTTCCGGTGATCAACCAATAGATGAAAACAAAATATTCAGCATATCTCCAGATCTTAAAAATTACGTTAAATTACACATACTAGAAACAGATTACCCATTAACATTTATGATAGACACAGGAGCGGATGTCTCACTGTGCAAAGAAAATTTTTTATACAGTTACCAAGAGGATCCAGATGATTATTGTTGCCTAACGGGAATTTCGAAGGAACAGATACACTCATTGGGTTCAGTAGATGCGAAAATAAAATTTAACAACACAACTATCAAACATAAAGTACATTTAGTTGCAAGTGATTTTCCGATAAAAACCGATGGAATACTGGGACGAGATTTTTTGTCCAGATATCGATGCAACATTGACTATGACAAATACATTCTAACGTTTGATATAACGGATGATAACATCGTGATACCGATACAAAATGATGCTTTCAGCATTAATCACGTTAGAATACCGCCACGAAGTGAAATCATAATACCATTCGAAATAAAATTAACAGAGGACAGCGTAATCCTAAATAGAGAGATAAGGAAAGGCGTATACCTGGCGAATGCAATTATCCCTAGGGATGGAAACCAGCATATAAAACTGTTGAACGTAACGGATAAAGTCATAATAGTAAATAATTTAAAAATAGAAACCATAGCATTGAAGGACTATGTCATATGCTCTATAAATGAAAATAATAATGAATACACGTATGAGCAATTCAAAAAGTTACTGGTCCATTTGAAGCCGGATAATAATGATGAGGAATTAATGAAAATTTTAGAAAAATACCAATCAGTTTTTCACGTAGAGGATGAGGAATTAACAACCAATAATTTCTATGAACAGCATATAGATTTACACGATGAAACACCGGTATACATAAAGAACTACCGATTACCACAGGCACAGACAAGCGAGATAAATGAACAGGTACAAAAACTTTTAAAGGATAATATAATTGAACCATCAATAAGTCCATGTAACGCACCATTGTTACTGGTTCCTAAGAAAGGACAAACGGATTTAAAAAGAAGGAGACTGGTCGTTGATTTTAGAAAACTGAATGACAAGATTGTTAATGATAAATTTCCATTGACACGATTGGACGATGTTTTGGACAAATTAGGTAGAGCTAAATATTTTTCTACGCTGGATATGACAAGTTCATTCCACCAGATTGAATTAGATCATCAATCACGTCCATACACGGCATTTTCAACACCCGACGGTCATTACCAATATACAAGATTGCCTTTTGGTTTAAAGATATCTTCAAATAGTTTTCAACGAATGTTGACGATAGCATTATCAGGTTTAGAGTCTGAAGCTTTTCTATATGTTGATGACATAATAGTTTTCGGATGCAGCCTGAGACATCATAATACAAATCTGATAAAGGTTTTGGACAGATTACAAAAATATAACCCGAAGTTAAACGCAAGTAAATGTTGTTTTTTGAAACATGAAGTGGTATACCTAGGACATCTCAATTACACCAAATGGAATAAAACCTGATCCAGAAAAATTTGAAGCAATAACGAAGTACCCAATTCCGACAAATGCTGACGAGGTAAGGAGATTCGTAGCATTTTGTAACTATTACAGGCGATTTATCAAAAACTTCGCAGACATGGCAAGCTGTCTAAATCAACTATTGAAGAAAGGAATGAAATTTGAATGGACAGAGCAATTTCAAAATGCATTCGAAAATTTGAAACGGAAATTAATAAGTCTATTGTGTTAATTAAAAGATGTTATTAAAGATGACTTTCTTATTAAAAGATGACTTTATTGATTGTACATAAAAATATATAGAGATGATGAAATATACATATTTGTACCAAGTAGTACTTATGGTTACTTAGTATAAATACCAGTTACATTACATTTAAGGATTGCCATTAAGTACTTACTAAATACTATTAGGGTCGTTACAATAACAGTAGGGTGATTACCATAACATCCCCCTTTTTTTATAAAGATATAAAATTATTAAAATTAAGATACGTAAAAATATTTTACAAATTTAATCTATTGGGTGGCATTATTTTCCTCCCATATTTTGAAGTATACATATCGTTATTGTTCCTATTAGTATTAACTTCATCGATTACATTTTCATTGTTACTAATATTAACATTCTTATTACTAACATTAGCACTAACATTTTCATCATTATGATCAGTTCTTACACTTTCATTATTTACATTTCCGTTGTTACTCAGGTTTTCACACCTGGTATTAAAATCATAATAAACATTTTCATTATTACTAGAATTCTTTTCTCTAATTTTCTCCTTTGTCAAATTGTCTAATTTTCTACCGATATTCATTATGTGCTGCCTGTTCCTTCTATAAACTACACCATTTTCATCCTTTACCAAAAATGATCTAGGCTCTCTACATTTTTCAATAATTTTACCTCTGAACCATACTGATGTTGGACTTTTCTTAAAATAAATTTGTTCATCTACTTCGATTGGTTTTAGATTAACTGAATTCCTATTGTAGTTTTTAGAGGCATTTAATTGTCTTTGTTTAAATTGTTCGTTTACTTTTTTCGAATTTACTAATTTTGGCTTTAAGTCATTTGAAAATGAAGGCAATTTCGTACGTAATTTTCTGCTCATTAGCAACTCCGAAGGACTTGGCAAACTATCCTTGGATGTTGTTCGATGCTGTAAAAAAGCTATATATGGGTCTGTACCAGAATCCTTGCATTTGTATAAAATCTTCTTAATTGTTTGAATGGATCTTTCCGCGAGACCATTTGAACGAGATAAATAAGGACTCGATGTTACACCGTCAATACCCCAGTCAATACAAAATTGTTTAAAATCGTTTGAATTGAAAGGCGGTCCGTTATCCGAAATTAAAATAGTAGGAATGCCGTGCCTTGCAAAAATTGATTTAAGTTTCGTTATCACCTGTATAGATGAATAACCGGAACTCAAAAGTTCTACTTCAAAAAATTTTGAGTAATAGTCTACAACTATTAAATACATCCTCTTATCAAATTCAAACAAATCACATCCGACTTTGTACCAAGGAATGTTACAAATATCATGAGTTTTCAGACTCTCTTTAGGATTAGCATTTCTGAATTTTAAACAAATGCTGCAGTTAGATACCATGTTATAAATATCATTATTTATATTGGGCCAATAAATTGAAGCCCTTGCCAAACTCTGGCAACCTTGAATTCCCATATGACCCTCATGTACATAGTGTAACATTTTCGATCTTAAACTTTTCGGCACTAAAATACGTTTATTTTTAAATAAAATACCCTTTACCACACTTATCTCATCTTTAATGGGATAAAATTGTTGTACCTCCACATCAACTTGTTTCTTATTAACCGGCCAACCTTCTCTCACATAGTTCATAATTTTCTTAAAGGCTTGATCATTTTCAGTTTCCTGTTTAATCTTCTCAATTTGATTTTCAGGTAATGCCAATTGGCATATTAATGAGTTGCATTGTAAATCAATGTCTTTGTCTAAATCAGAAAGAATTTTTTCCTTAAGCGGTGCCCTAGACAAGGTATCAGCAATAAACAAATCCTTGCCTGGTTTATACACTACATTTAAATTATACGATAACAACCTTAACATGAATCTCTGAAGACGCGTTGGAATATTATACAAAGGTTTGTTAAACAGTGGAACAAGAGGTTTGTGATCTGTTTCAACAGTCACACTTCTACCATAAATATACTGATGGAAACGTGTGCATCCAAACAATATAGCAAATAGCTCCTTTTCAATCTGTGCATAATTTATTTGACTGTCTGTCAGGGACGCAGATGCGTATGCTATAGGGTTTTCACCATGCATTATAACTGCACCTACCGCAAACTTTGAAGCATCCACTGATAGTGTAAGAGGTTTCTTCGTATCATAGTACGTTAAAACTGGAGCTTTCGTAATCTCCTTCTTTAAGTTCTCAAATTCAATTTGTTGTTCATTGTTCCAACTCCAAACAGAATCATTTTTCAAAAGATCTCTCAAATGCTTGTTCTTATTGGACAAATTGTCAATAAATGACCCTAAATAGGTAATCATTCCTAAAAATCGTTGTAATTCCTGTTTATTTTTCGGTACGGGCATTGCTAAAATCGATTCTATTCTTTTGTCATCGGGTTTTACACCTCTGTCACTAAATATATGACCAATAAACTTTATTTCAGTTTTTAAAATTGCTGACTTTGCTTTATTAAATTTTAAACCCACTTTCTTTCCCCTTTCTAAAACTTGATTTAAAATTTCATTATGCCTTTCCACACTTGATGCATGTATTAAAAAATCATCCATATATATCACTAAACCTGATATATCACCAAAAAGTCTTATCATTTCAGCATGAAACATCTCAGGTGCTGAACTTACGCCAAATGGCAAACGTAGAAATCGATATCTCCCAAATGGGGTGTTAAAGGTACATAGCCTAGATGATTCATCATCCAGTTTTACCATCCAAAAACCAGAATTTGCATCTAGCAAACTAAAAATTTTAGAACCACTCATACGAGATTTACATTCATCTATTGTAGGAAAATCAAATCTAGGTCTCACAATTACCTTATTTAAATTCCGCGGATCTAAACACAATCTCAAACTACCATTTGATTTTGTTACTAACACGATTGAATTTACCCAATCTGTAGGTTCTTTCACCTCAGTAATAACATTCAATTTAACCATTCTCATAATTTCATTTTTCAAAGGTTCATGAAGGCTAAACGGTACACGACGTGGCGGATCTATTACCGGTTGACAATTTGCTTTAATTTTCAAATGACACTCTTTCTTAAGCTGCCCTAACCCATTAAACATCTCTTTGTACTTTTCCAAAATTGTCTCACAATTTATTGTGTTGACTTTTCTAATTAAATTCATTGTAGTGGCCAATTCAAGACCTATAATATTGTTACATTTCATGTTCACAATATAAAAAGATGCAGCATAAATTACATTATTATATAAAAAATCGACAAAAATCTTCCCAACTACCGGTAATCTTTCCCCACTAAACGTAAATATATTATTATATACTTTATTATCTACCTTACTGATACCTAAGGTATTGAACGTGTTGATTGACATCAGATTCGTTTGGGCTCCTGTATCCACCTGGCAAACTACTGCTTTTCCATTCAATTCTACGTTGACATTCCAAATATTTTTACTAAGCTTTTCACCAATAGTTCCAACAAATAGACTTTCTTCATCATCTTCTTCTTCTTCAGTATTATCAAAAACATTTTTTACGTATTTGTTCTTATTCAAATAACCAGCATTTCTTGAAAAACACATCCTAGCATAGTGATTTAATCTCCCACATGCATTGCATGTAACCCCATAAGCAGGGCACTTGTTGTTGTGTTTTTGGCCACATTTATTACAAATGGCCGACGATTGTTGCTGCTTTTGTTGTTGTTGATACTGCTGCTTTTGATATTGTTGTTGTGGTTGCTTCTTTTGTACACGCTGGATTGCTGCTACCACTGGTGCTTCTTCTTCTTGGACATTTTGCATACTGGCCAAATTTTCCTTCGCCATCTCTATACTTTTGGCAATCTCCAAAGCTCTCTTCCAATCGATATTACCTTCACTTAGTAAACGTTCTTTGATATTTTTGTTGTTTTGCGACAGACCACAAATAAAAATATCCTTCACCAAGCTTGAACGCAATGACCCAAACTCACAAGAATTACTTAAATTCTCTAAAATTGTCGCATATTGCCCAATAGATTCTTCGTTCTTCTGCTGTCGCGTAAAAAACGCATGACGCTCCATGGCAATGTTAACTTGAGGAATAAAATACGCTTCAAATAACTTATGCAAGTCATTGTATTTAATTTTGTCCAAATCGACATTAAAAGAATTGAAAATATGCAGACACGCCGGCCCCATATGATGCAATAGTAACGCAACTTTCCTTTGGTCAGATTCATTTACTAAATTCGAAGCCAACAGAAAAATCTTAAACTGCTTACTCCAATTAGCCCATTCTGTTGCAATATTACGAGCTTTAACGTTAAAAAATGGCGTTGTTGACAAATATGACGTTGCATTTTCTACCACTTGAGGCTTGTTGTCCGGCATTTTGTATATTTTTATTTTTCCTTAATGCAAAAACTACCAAACTGATTTTGTTTTGCTTAGATTTTTTTTTTTTTTTTTTTTTCGTATTATTTATCAAGACTTCCCAATTATAACTTTCTTTAATTTTCCTTTAATTTTGGTTCGCTACCTGACACCATATTGTGTTAATTAAAAGATGTTATTAAAGATGACTTTCTTATTAAAAGATGACTTTATTGATTGTACATAAAAATATATAGAGATGATGAAATATACATATTTGTACCAAGTAGTACTTATGGTTACTTAGTATAAATACCAGTTACATTACATTTAAGGATTGCCATTAAGTACTTACTAAATACTATTAGGGTCGTTACAATAACAGTAGGGTGATTACCATAACAAAGTCCACCAATTTTACAATATCCTGATTTCGAAAGACCATTCATATTAACAACAGACGCATCTGATTTTGCATTGGGAGCAATATTGTCACAGGGAGAAATTGGTGAGGACAGACCGATATCATATGCCAGTCGCTCACTTAACAAACACGAACGAAATAAACCAGTAATAGAGAAAGAGTTACTCGGAATACATTGGGGTATACAATTTTTCAGGCCATACCTATTTGGCAGAAAATTTATAATGGTGACTGACCATCGACCACTCGTTTCGTTATTTTCACATAAAAATCCGAGCTCAAAATTGACAAGGATACGCATAGAACTATCCGACTATGATTTTGATATAGTATATAAAAAGGGCAGCAACAATACGAATGCAGACGCACTGTCGAGGGTAAAAATAGACTCTGATATTCTAAAAAGTATGATACCTCCTATGATTGACGAATCAATGAAGAAAACGCTAGTGATGACTAGAGCAATGACAACGAGTAAAAGTGATACAAAAAATAACAAAGCTGTAAATGAGGACAATGGTGATACATCTCCTATTGGGACTGGCCGCCTCAAGATGTGGGAATGTACATCAATTAATGATATAAAGCATGCAAGAAAAATTAAATTTATATTTGAGAAGAAGTCGACTAATAAAAATAATAGAAATGGAAATAAGAATATTAATATGCGCATAGGATATAGTGACAATTCACGCTACTCAGGTACATCGAAGAAACTAGAATCCAATAAGAAGCTGTACAGGGAAGAAAATGAAAATAATATAATTGAAATTGAAGACGATAAGGTCATAAATGAAACGCGCGTCAGATGTAGCGAAAATCCATTTTACTTGGATAGAATCTTGGAGAAACTACCATCTATTTTGACAACATTAAATTACAAAACATACGCACTAGAGAAAGGTGACGAAGTATTTAAAAGGGTACCCTACGAAAAAATTAAACAAATATGGAATAAAAATAAGAATATCGACGTCGAAATATTGGTATACAGCAATCCTCAAAAGATAATGAACAACGACAAAAAGAAAGAATTAATAGAATTGTATCACAACACGCCATGCGGAGGACATTTTGGAGTTAGAAAAACTACACTCAGATTGAAAAAGAAGTACATATGGAAAAATATGTCAAAAATGATAAAAGAATATGTAAAAACGTGCGATCTATGCCAAATAAACAAACAAACAAGACACACAAAAGAAACATTATGTCAAACTGACACACCAAAACAAAGTTTCAACACACTTGTCATTGACACAGTAGGTCCACTAAGGCCATCAGAACAATTGTAGATATATACTTACCGTACAATGCGAATTGACAAAATATATCATAGCATGTCCAATGGAAACTAAAGAGGCGAAAAACATAGCCAAGTCTTTAATTGAAAACGTTGTATTGAAATATGGAATGTTTAAAGTGCTAAAATCTGATAGAGGAACCGAATTTGTGAATGAACTGATGAAGGAATTATGTGAATTTTTGAAAATAGAACAGAGATTCTCAACACCATATCATCACAAAACACTGGGAACTGTGGAAAGAAATCATAGAGTTTTAAATGAATATTTTCTTTCATTCGTGACTGATGACAATTGGTACTCATGGGTTCCATACTATACATTTGCTTATAATACTACACCTCATGTAGACACAAATTACTCACCTTTTGAGTTAATTTTTGGAAATAATAAATAATAATAAGAATAGAAAATAGAAAGAAACACGAATCACCATATCGCGGTCCATATGAGATTGTTGATATTGATGGTGTGAATGTTAGCATTAAAGTTAAGAATATAGTTAAAGTATTCCACAAAAATTTATTGAAAAAATACAATAAATAATAAACAAGAACAAAATTTTATGAATGAATACAAAGTTTTTAATACAATGTTACTATAGTAAAATATACAAAAACAAAATGCATTAACACAATTAGGCTAATATTAATAACAATAAATATGTAATTTGAATAATGAAAAAAAAAAAATAAATAAATAAATAAATTAAAATAAAAATACTACTTGAATACGTACTTACGTACAAGCATACCACTATAATATTGTAAACATATATAAAAAAAAAAAAAAACAACATACAATAATTTTAAGAAATTTTATTTATATGTAAGTACATTTACACTTTAAGAACATTTTTTTTATATTTATATACAAATATGCGCATATGACTAAGATAACCAATAAGTAACAAATAAAAATAAAGAAATAAAAGGAATAATGTAATACTTAAGAATATGATATTTCATTAAAATAAGAAATTTTTTTTATAGCTCAACATCAGACATCGGATTAACATAAAGAAAAGAAACCATCCAAATTCGCAATTAAATTGGATGATTTCTCTCTTGTGCGTTGGGGGTGTAATGATGTTGTGTATGCACAATATAGAGTACCAAAATGTACAAACATTTAAAATGACATTTGAGCATACACAATATCATTCATGTATTGCAGCGTGTGAGGGCACAACAAAGTAAATTAAAACAACACAAAATTTAACAATAAAATATATTGATCCAAGTGTGTCACTGGTGTAGAAATAAATGTAAAGGCTTTATGTTACATTTATGAAATTGATTTTTGTTTATGTCAATGAACCACCAGTGATTTGGGGCACTGGGATTATAATAACAAATCGAACTACGGACTGACAAATGACCGCTCACACACACATGCAAACATGAGAAAATAGTTTGTAAGCTAGTTGTAAGACAAATTATGTAAAGAGTAATAAATAGCAATTAAGACTTTTTATATCCGCCTTTGCCTAAGCTTCAATATGACATATCGTGCTCCATGGTACGACGCTCCATTGTGCTGGAAGCTTTCTTGGAGTATCCCGGTCCTAATAAATCCCAATAAAAAACAAGTAAGAGTGTTAAATTCGGCTGTGCCGAATCTTTGATACCCTCCACCTCGGTTTGAGTCTTGATAATAAATGTAAATGAAAAAGTAAACAATTTGTTAAACTTAATACCAAATTATTTCAGCAAATTCTTTGGGTTGGTTTTCTTCTTTTCTATTATTTCGGATTTATTTCGGTGTTTGCTTTTTGGTCATCGTGGTTGCTGATCGGCATGCATTTTGGTTATATACCTATATGCATGCGTTTCCGGTTATATGACATAACTTCTCGTTTAATTTAGTTTTTGCTAATTAAATAGCTCGCCCTAACCTCCATTGCAAAGGTAATGGTTGTGTAGAGTGGCTATATGCATTAAATCGTGCTAATTGGAGATGGCTGTATAGTTTCTTTTAACTGGCCAAATATTTCTTCATTGTGGCCATATAGGTCGGATGGAGTAACAAAATAATAACCAAAAAAAAAAGCTCTCTCAACTTTTTTTTTTAAATATTGCCATATTTTGAAAACATAGAGAATAAATTTATAATAATAAATAATCAAATTAGGGATGAAAAACGCAAAAAACGAAAAGTCCCAAACATTTTAAATAAAATAATTTAATGTTATCTATATTTTCTGAAAAACTTCAAATTTTCATCCAAAAAAAATTGTGAAAATTTATATATAAAAAATAACATTCTCATAAAATTACGTTTACTTATGTAACAATTTTTATGTTAGCAATTCTTAAATATCATTTGAGGTTTTCTTAAATTCATTGAATTTAAATTAATATCGACAAATCTGTTTTTCTATTTATTTAAATTGTAAAGGAGTGGCATCTCTGTCAAAATAAGCGAAAAACACAAAGAATAGAAAAAAACAAATTACTTCGTGTTTGACAGGATGATTTTATGTTTATGTTTAATATCTTTATTTTTTTTACTAATATTTCTGTTTATTTATTTGAAAATGAAATAATGAATTGAATATGCTATTTAA
Organism: Cordilura impudica; assembly: GCA_963682025.1. Taxonomy (NCBI): domain Eukaryota; kingdom Metazoa; phylum Arthropoda; class Insecta; order Diptera; family Scathophagidae; genus Cordilura; species Cordilura impudica. The sequence continues at coordinate 218,750,663 of OY821520.1, forward strand.
TTTTTTTATTTATATAAAAAAGTTTTTTAATTAAAGCAAAATATTTTCACTATATCATGATTTTTATTTATGTATGACGACATTTCAACCTAAAAATTTAAGTTTTTATCGATTGGATAAACAACACAAAAATGGTTGTCGTTTAGATAACAACAACAGCTGACTTTAACAATAGCGAATATCGTTTCAAAATTTTACTGATAATTTTGCAATTTTCTTTTTTTTTACAATTCGACTATCGTTAAAAGAAGTTACTGAATCGCGGTACTGAAAAGTTATTAATATCTCCTGAATGGCAATATTTTTTTTAAATGTAAACATTTTTAAATGTAAAGATATTTCTAAATTTAAAATTATTATTTCCGACGTTTTGATATGATTTTCTGAAACTCAATTAATATTTTCTAATTTATAATTGGAAATTTTATTTTCAGTTTTTATTATAATTGATATTTTCTTAAATTTGAATGGAAAATTTAAAAAGTGAAATTTTGTATTTATGTGAATAATAATGCTTTATTAATTATAAACAATTTTTAAAAATTAGATGTAATCGCAATCAGATATTTTATAGGTAAAGCAGAATAATAATTCTATATAACTATGTAGAACTGTTTTGTAAGCAAAAAACTCATTGACGAACTCGGTAACTCTATTTTGTAAAGACAACAAAAAGTTAACCCCCCAATCTCACATCACACTGAAATTGTAAAATCGTTGTGTACGTATTATCAACGAAAAATTGTTCGAATTAGTCGAATCCATCGCCATTAAATTTTATGCTCAAACATCTGACTGCAATCTCATTTTTAAAATGTTGTCGAAGCGTAAACTTGAAAACATTTGTATACTTCTCTCTCTTATTTTATTTTAAGTAGAGTTACCAAGTTTATTATACAGGCACATGTTTGAGGGAAAATGTTTACATTTATTATTATTAGTATTATTTTAATAATAGTTAATAATATTTATGCTCTATAATTAACAAACTTGCGTTTTTGTATGCGCATTTCAAAAAATAAATCATTATAATAGATTTAACAAGTTAAAACTTTAATTACAATTTTACAGAAGCCAGTAAATTTGCATTAAATTTATAACAGGGTAACATTAATCATTGTTAGTGTCTGCCACTATTCGCACGAAAAATTTGGTGCCATTAGTGTGACCACTGCGGAAAATGTGTGTGTATTAGTAAAAAAAATGTGAGTGTATTGAGTTTTTCGAACTTGCAGTGTGATGTGAGATTGGTGGGTAATATGCCAAACTTATGTTCATATTTGTAAAAGAATACTGAAAAAACGTATGAAATAAAAGACCAACCCGTGTATACTCTTAACATTGTTCTGTATGATATCTAGTTGAAAATATTAACATTCATGTTAAAATAGAAATAACTATTGCAACTATTGAATTTGGTGAATCATTCTCACTAAAAATGATCACTGTAGCTGCACTATTGAGGGCGTGATCGTGACAAGAACAACATAGAAAATTATTTTTTTTTCAAGACTTTTTTAGTTCTTCATTCAAATCTCGGGCCCTAATCGACCGATTTGGACGATTTTAAATAGCAAACTTCTCAGGATGTTAGTGAATCATTTTTATGTCAACGAGTACCCTAGCTGCCGGATTGATGCCGTCATCGTGATTTCCACAGACGGACAGACGGACATCGCTATATCAACTCCGGTTGTTATAAGGATCACAAATATATAAATTTTATGGGGTCCAAAATTTTTTTCTAATTATTACAAACGGAATGACAAACTTATATATACCCTCTGCACACTGGAGTGGAGGGTATAACAACTCTACAACAGCAACAATGAGTCATATGTTTTTCAAATAGGAAAAAACTGTTTATGTGTTAGTTTCGGTCATTCCCCAGTATGCATTGAAATATTATTTCGCCAATGTTGGAGAAAAGTTAAGTTCTTAAATTGATGTCAAATGTAATTCTCAACTTGGGTTGAACAATTTTTCTCCTTGTTTGCTTTCAACTTGACATCAAGTTGAGACTTAACATTTTTTCCAATCTTTGAGAAACATTTTTACTCTCAATTGGATATCCAACACTTTTCTCCACTTGAGACCAAACATTTTTTCAACTTGAATACGATTTGTGTTAAGTCTGAGATATTATTTAAATATGTCATAAATAATAAATTAAATTAAAAAATGCCAAAAAAGTACAAATAAATCATTGATATATTTTTAATTATTTCTGCTTTTTGTCAAATTTTTCAAAAAATGTACAACTAATTAATTCATTTATTTTTAATTCTAGATTTTAAAAAATGTACATAATATGTACATTTAATGTTAAATATGTACATAGTAATGTTAAATATATAATGAAATTAAATTGAAACATTAAAAAAAGTACATTGTTTTCATTTCTAAAATTAGTATAATATTTTTTAATATGGCAATTCCGTACATTCCATTTGATACCGATTGGAAATATTTCTTTGCTATCAAGTTGAGAATCACAAATTTCTCAATTTGATAACTATGAAAATCGCCATATAAAAAATGTGCCTTTTAAGTTGAGAAGACTATATTCGAACTATTGAGGGCATTTGAGAATTAACGTTGGAGATTTGAAAAATGTATTTGATCTCAAATGCACCTCAAGTTGATAGCAAACAAAAATGTTTATTGGGACATTTATTGTAGGGTCGTTTGCACACACACAAAAAATAGAAAATAAATTGTCAATAAGCAAAGCAAGTGGCTTCGAAATTCGATGATGCCAGTTAATCATTTTTTGTTCACGCGGAATTTATAATTGGAGGAATTTTTTTCTCGAGAAATGTATTTTCCGTGAGAAAGAAATTCCTTGAGAATATTCATAATTGGGATGAATAACTTTTAATTGGAACTTTTTAGTCAGAATAAATCATAATTCTAGTTAGATATTGGTTAATATTTAATTAGAAAAAATATTGTGGTGGCATCTACGCAATTATTGAGGCAGTCACGGAAAAATTAAATGCAAGTCTGTTTTTTTTAATATAACAAAAATGGATTTTCCCTTTAACAAAATATGGCAGAATTCTTTATAAATGAAATGCAAAATGGAAAATCAATTTTGTGCTAATTCTTAACAAAATTAATAAAATATATATATGTATTATTATATTTATTAATATTTGTAATTTTATTTGACACAATTTCACACACAGTTTTACAGATCAACTGTTTTCAACTGATTTAGAAGTTTTCTGTTTTTGAAACAGTAGTGCCAATTTGTAACATTTTGTGATGTAATGAAAATCGCAGAATAATAAGTTAATACACAATAAAAAATATTAAATTTTTAAGTTTTATATACATATTGCAATAAAAAAAACTTTGGTAAATTTACATTGAAGATGGTCAGAAATGAATGAGAAAAAATATATAGGCATTTTAGAAAAGCACATTTAATATTAAACTTTATGCACAAAATATATGGGTTTTTGTTGTTTCGAATTTAACTGTGGCTCTAAGTGAAAAGTTTTAGACCGATCGTATATTACATCTTGAGGATCCTCACCTAATATTTTCAAATATTTTAAATTCTTTTTAACTCATTTAACCTCATTACGAAAATAGTAAAACAGTAAATATGGAAAATCCACGCACCTCAAAAAATTGTTTTCTATGAAATAAATTAAAGACATTTCATATTATACAATTTTCTTTCAAAAATTTATCAATTATTGCAAATTTGAAATTTGACATATAGTATTTGTACATATATTTGTATAGATTTCGCAGTATGAAAAGAACTATTATTTCTTTATTTAGAATATATGTAAGTATTGCTCGCAAAAAAATGCAACATCATGAATGAAACACATAGACGACTGCTGGCAGCAGCATTTGTAGTCGTATAGTCAGCTACTTGATTTTTCTGAATACGACAGCAACATATAATACAAATGCTTTTTATTTAAATATACAATTACTTTTACTTATTTAAAATGCATTAGTACAACGTAAAAATAAATAAATTAGTTTAACGCCTTTTGATTATTAATGGAATTATAGCCTTTCATTTTGCGATTTTTTTTTTAAACAAAATAAAATATTTCATAGCACTAACTTCTTTTACATATTTTGTTATATTGTCAACACTATTTTTGTTTTGTAGCCAACAAAACACACTTGCAGTTTTTTTTTTTTCTATTTGAAGAACATATGACTGCCATTGTTGATCTTGTAGAGTTGTTTTTTTTTTTGATTTTGTTTCGTTAACTCTTTTGTATTAAAGCACCTCCAATATATGTATCCATTTTAGTTTGCAAATTCAGTATATTTATAATTTATTACTTACAGCAAAAAATAATAGAAACAATTTTATCAGTTATGCTTACGAAACTATATAAATAGACTTGAAGTTGGCTGCAAAAGCAGTAGCCTGTGTAAAGAACAAGTTAGCGACATGTAACTGTTACGTAACGTGTCAGCCTTTTTTTCACATGAAAAGTATTGGGACGTTCCGGTTACGTTCGGTAACTGTTTTAAATGATTTTCATGTAAAAAAAAACAACTGACTCGTTACGATTACGGGTAGAAAACATTGACCTTTTATATGTATTATAATGCTATGAATGCATTTATCTTTATTTTATTTTATTTATATATTCTTTTTTTTTGTATTGTATATTATTTTTTTTTATTATTATTACTATTTCATTTAATTATTTTTTTCTTTAAATAAATTAATACATAAAAATTTGTTTTTTAAATTATTGGTGAACTTTTACTCCCTTTACTTACTGCCTTTATATTAACTGGTAGTGTCTGCTTGTCGACAAAATTTTGGATCGATTTTTAGCCCCTTTCCCGTGAGCCAATCGATCTGAAATTTTGCATGCAGGCTCGTGGCAATGACAGAAATGATCTAACAAATTTTTTTAGTGATGCCAAAACAATGGAAACTTTTAAAATTTTCTACCAGAGTTCACAAAAAAATGTATAAAGGGTTTGTTTTTATTATATTATTACCACAACGACCACAAAAATAACAAGTCCAGCTATGACAACAATGCAACATTTAGAATAACAACAGGAACAATATGGAAACATCATGTTTTTCATTTTTTTTTTAATTTTTCATAGATTTACCTGGACCTGTTCCACCGATTTTAATGATTTTTGAAGTAGAAATCTTCCCATGAATTTGGTGAATCATTCTCACTAAAAATTATCACCCTAGCTATCCTATTGAGGGCGTGATCGTGACAAGAACAACATAGAAAATTATATTTTTTCAAGACTTTTTTTAGTTTTTCATTCAAATCTCGGGCCCTAATTGACCGATTTGGATGATTTTAAATAGCAAACTTTTCAGGATGTTAATGAATCATTTTTTATGCCAACGAGCACCCTAGCTGCCCGATTGATGCCGTCATCGTGATTTCCACAGACGGACAGACGGACAGACGGACATCGCTATATCAACTCCGGTTGTTATAAGGATCACAAATATATATATTTTATGGGGTCCAAATTTTTTTTCTAATTATTACAAACGGAATGACAAACTTATATATACCCTCTGCACACTGGAGTGGAGGGTATAAACAAGAATTTAGGTTCTATAAATGTTCTAATATTTATTTATGTATTATTCCTGTTTAAATTAGTTATCCTAAACTTTAGAATCCACTCCCATAAGCATTGGAATATATTTTAAAAATTTCGCGTTGCCAACTATTCATTTGAAATTCGAGGCTATTTTTTCGAGGCTATCGGCACGCACGTAAGTGTGATAGTGTAAACTAAAACTGTGGTCAAAATGTTACTACATTTTAAAAAATTATCAATCAGAAACTGTAGGACAGTCCTAGTAAAGACTTTTAAGAGAAGATTGAGTGTGTTGGGCATTGAAACATCTTGCGATGATACTGGTATTGCAATTGTTAAACATGAGAACGGGAACAGTAAAGTTGTGGCAAACGTACTACATTCACAACAAAATTTTCACATAAGGTAACCTTGGATGTTATTCTCTCGTACACTGCGTTTGATGCTTTTTGTTGTAACGGTTTCTAAGTTTTGAAGAGCAACCATAAACATTTATGCGGAACTTTTTTACCCACCGCATTGTATCACCCACCACCACATTAATTATCAACCATCCACCAAGAAATAATATTTTACCCACCAACCCATATACAATCAAACATCCACCAAGAAATATTAATTTTTAATTTATCAACCATCTATCAAAAATTATTATTTTTTATCCACCAAACCATCCACCAAGAACTTTTTTACCCACCGCATTGTACCACCCACCACCACATTAATTATCAACCATCCACCAAGAAATAATATTTTACCCATCAACCCATATACAATCAAACATCCACCAAGAAATATTAATTTTTAATTTATCAACCATCTATCAAAAATTATTATTTTTTATCCACCAAACCATCCACCAAGAACTTTTTTACCCACCGCATTGTACCACCCACCACCACATTAATTATCAACCATCCACCAAGAAATAATATTTTACCCATCAACCCATATACAATCAAACATCCACCAAGAAATATTAATTTTTAATTTATCAACCATCTATCAAAAATTATTATTTTTTATCCACCAAACCATCCACCAAGAACTTTTTTACCCACCGCATTGTACCACCCACCACCACATTAATTATCAACCATCCACCAAGAAATAATATTTTACCCACCAACCCATATACAATCAAACATCCACCAAGAAATATTAATTTTTAATTTCTTCATTGGACGGCCCACTTACCTGATTTTACCCTTTTGAGAAAGAACTTATTTAGTCGGGCTTTCACTTCTAAACAACCTTTAACCTAATATCACGAAAGGATATTAGGTTAAAAAATGAGATCCCAACCATTATCGGCAAGATTTTTAATGGACGTAGAAAATAGGGCTGAACGTAATTTCAGTCAGATTGTTGTTTCTTCGTTATCTTTTTTAAGCTCATTTTTTAAATCTTAATGGTCCAAAAATGACCATATCTAGTGAGTTCACTTACATACATACATATATGTATAAAATATTGCACATAGGGGCAAAATAATACATTTCGTGATACAATTCAACCGTAGACATTCCCAATAAGTTATTGGTATTATTGAAAGGAGCGTGATCTCTAGATTATAAAATAAGTCGCTGATAAAATCGATAATTTTCTGAGATTTAAGTATTTGATTGTGCAAAATTTATTATACTATTTAATTAATTTTATTAAATAGTATTATAATTAAATTATTTCACTATCTAATTTTTTCCCTACGAGATTGCCTTAAAATCTTAATAAAATTGATAACCTATACTACGACCTCAAGAAGACAAGTTATCTACTTCACTCCCTAAAGTCGATTTAACGCTGATAAATCTATCAATTTGAGTTATTCTGGAATAGTTCAAATTTTTAAGACGCCGACGTGCTGTGTAATTGTAAATTCCCCTCCCCGGTTTTGGCTTGTCACTTAATCTTCCTCGCCATTTATTTATACGAAGCCTATAAGCAATATGTAACAAACATTTAAACGATTTTATCCATCCGTGAAAAATATTCAGAAATCTAGAGTATGCAAAATGTTAAATTATTTGGAAAAAATATATATATCTGTATCACCATTTTAAAATCTAACTAAAAACATTGTTTTAACCTAACATATAGTGGAAATATGAAGTCAATCGAAAATACATTTTGAATATGAGCAAAATCAGACCATAAATAGATTTTAGTAAATATACAGACCACGACTCATGACCAAATCAAAACAAATTCTGAACATGTGTCCGTTCGAGCTTTTAATGCAAATTTATATTTCGAAATATATTTATAAATTATGTAGAAGTATTACTGAATCACCTTAAATAAATATAAGAAATAAAACAAGTTATAAGTGTTTGTTAACAGTTCAACGTTTTAGATTTTTTTTTTTCAAGTTTTAAAAACTATTTTATATATATTTATATAACTTATAATGCTAAAGGTCTTTAGAGTATAAAACATTTTTACAATTTCGAGTCATGCGATTTTAATATTGAAGAAAATATTCGTAATTTGTAACTAATGCACTGTTTGAAAGTTTCTTCTTATGATATCTAAAATTAATAACTCTTTAAGTGGTCGTCTTTTTTATAAATTTCTAGCGTTAACAAAAGATGGGTTCAAATAAATGAGAAAGAAGTAAATATGAGGCACATGTAGAATTTATACATAGGTCCCATAAAACTATTTTATTAAAAAAAAAACCGTTTTTAAAGTTAAATATCCATTTGGGTGCCTCAATGCGCATTTGTACCAAATATAGATGGAAGAGACAGACTGAAATGACTTTATAGACCTAAAAAGTGATACTGTGTTGATAGGTATAATAACAAACTGAAAAAAACCGATTTTAAATTATAAAAAATCAAACCTCAAAAAGCATTTTTTTTTAATTTTATGCTAAATTGTGAAATAGATATGGTGGTATTATACCACCACGAGCTCAGGATTTGCATCGATCCCAAATTGCAAGTGTGTTTAAAAAATGTATTCAAGAATCCAATATGAAACCTGAAGAAATTGATGCTATTGCAGTTACTACCCGACCAGGTGAGAGTGGAAAATGAAACATTCGAAGAAAAATTGAAAAATATAAAATTTTGTTAAGGTCTTCCTTTAAGTCTTTTAGTTGGCTTGCGATTTGCCCGTTATATAGCACGGTTATACAACAAACCTTTAATACCAGTACATCATATGAAAGCTCATGCATTACAGACTCGTATGGAATATCAGATACCCTATCCATTTCTATGTCTATTAATAAGCGGTGGTCACAGTCAGCTGTGCTTCGTTCGTACAGCTGAAGATTTTCTTTTGTTGGGCGAAAGTTTAGATGATGCTCCAGGTGAAGCTTTTGATAAAATAGCTAGACGTTTAAGACTGTATATTAATCCGAAATATAGTAAATGGAACGGTGGACAAATTATGGAAGATGCAGCTAAATATGCAACAAATCCCGATGCTTTTGAATTTCCTTTGCCTTTAGCTCGAATGCGTGATTGCAATTTTAGTTTTGCCGGCATTAAGAATAATTCATTTAGAGCTATAAAAAGACAGGAAATGAAAGAAGGTAAATGAAAAACATACAAAGAGCAATGCTTTTCCTGTATTGACCTCGTTATTATTTTTAAACTGTTTTTGTAATAATCATGTTTTTTATTTTATTTAATATTAAGGGTGTTCTCCGGATTCTGTTATAAATAATTATGCCGACTTTTGTGCAGGTCTTTTAAGTGCCGTTAGTCGCCACCTAATGAATCGTACCCAAAGAGCTTTGGAGTTTTGCATAGACCGTAATCTATTTGGCAAAATGCCCAGGCATCTCGTAGTGTCTGGTGGTGTTTCAAATAACGATGCTATATATCGTGATATTTCATACTTAGCCCAACAATTTCAATGTATAACATATCGTCCATCAAAGAAATATTGTTCTGATAATGGCGTAATGATAGCCTGGAATGGAATTGAGCAAATACTACATGATGATAGATGTCAGCGATGGGATTATAACGCCATAGATGTACAAGGTAAAGCATCGCTTGGTGAATCCTTATTAAATGATGTTGCAAAGGCAAGTATAAAATGTAAATGGGTACATCCCATCGGAAGTTAACAGAAATTAAATAAAATTAATCTTAATTAAACAAAAAAAAAAAAAAAAAAAATCATTAAATTTATGTGTGATACATTAAAAATGTGTTTTTTTAATCAATTTAAACTAAACATTTTATTTTATACATATAAAATAATACATACAATAATAAATATTATTTAATAATACATAATTTCGAACTATAAATGGGTTAAAAACAGAGTTTGCTAAGATTAAAAATAAAAAAATTAACGTTCATAATAAACACGATAGTATAACGTTTTCGAACGCCATATGCTATAGCTATTGTCAAATTTCAATAGATAAACGCCTTCACCCGGATAGATGTGGGAACCCACATAAACCTCATTAAAACATTCTCGTCGATATATTGGTACAATTATGGAAATAGGTGCTTTTATGGAGGAGTTAGTCGTTAAGTTATTGCGATCATTAGCCAAAGATCCACATTCCAAATCTTCGTTGGTCGATAAATAATCTTCATCTAAAAATTCATCATCATCGTCACTATCGCTGACATGAACTGTCACCTCTTGGGTTACAGGTTTACTCCATTCGAAATAAATCCCGAAACCAATATCGTAGTTGTCGGTAGCGAATTCCCAAAATATTGATTTGCCATTTAGGTTTGTGGGTACACGTACCTAGAGAAAGGATTTACAAAAAAATTTTTTTTTAGTTTTTCGAAAATTATTTTATATTTGTTTTTGAGGAACTTACTGTTACTGTATCGCCATGACCTATGGTTATAACACCATCACCATCTCCAGCTGATACGTCCACTTTGAATTCATCAATATCTGGCCTTGTCCAAATTTTCGCCGGTTGTATTAAAACATAATCATCTTCATCATCATGGTGATCATTTGGTGAAAGTTGATAATCATACTGTTGTTTTTGTTGGTTGTCTATAGATAATTTGGCTAATTCCTTATTTATGTCATCGGCAGCGTTCTGCTGCATGGATCCAGAGAAGGCATCTGAATTATCTCCTACTGTCGTTGCTACTGTGTTATTGTTTGTTGTGTGGGTTTTTTCAGTGGGATTATGATTTTGCATATGCAATTGCTGCATATATTGATGATAATGTTCCTGTTGTAATTGATGAATCAGAACAGCTTGTTGTTCTGGGTTACCAGGAAATTGTTTTCTAGCATAGGTCTAGAGATTAGATAACTTGAAGATTAGGATATATTTTATTTATTTATTTAATCTAGTTAATATTAAAGCAATTCATATTCGCCCATGATCTGTAATGCAAGTTCCAATGAAAGTTTTTTACTGAGTATATTGGTAGTACTATAAAAATATGTATTGATCCTATTTCAGATGAGTTTATTCCAATTCTATTTAATTGATTTTAGACAAGTTAAACGACAGGTTACGATAGCAACACATCTACATATATGCAGAGTTCAAACTGCAAGGACCATATATTAATACATGCTGAGCAGCAATCACGAGGAGCTCAAAGAATGGAAACAGAACCATTAGTTACTTTTAACAATATAACAGGAAAAATGAGATTACCTATATACCTCTACCTATATTGCTAATGTTCGGGAATCTTAAAAAAATTAAGGTTTATTATTTTTAGACCGCAAAAACGTTTTTTTGAGGCACCCTAAAGTACAGCTATGGACATACAAATGGCACATTTGTTCATGTATTTTTTCTTACACTGATTTATCCAAAATATTGTTAACAAAAATCAAGTGTTTGGTTTTTTCTAAGAATAAACCTTTATATTCAATAATAATACAAACTTAAGTTAGAATTAATAAAATAACAAAAATTATGAAAATGTAAAACAAAAGAAATGTGCTGGACACAGAAATGGCAAATTCTGAAAAAATTAAAAAAATGTTTTCAAATTGTATTTGTTACTATTTTGGAATATGCACAAAAATGTAAATCATGTCAATTTCATACCTGCAGTCAATAATCTCTACCAGTTTATGTCATTTTGTTTTGGGTATGGCATACCAATCTTTCTGTGTAGCAGCTAAAGTTCGTCCTTGTTTTCATAATTTCAACCTTGGCTTAATTCCACAGCTTTTCTATTAGATTTCAGATCGAAACTATCGGTCTTTTCACACAAAATCAATTTATGTTACTAGTTTCAAGGAATGTTTGGGTCATCCTGCAGATATTTCCACTTTGGCATATAATCGAAGTCATGTGGTACGGTTTTTTAAAATGTTCAAATACTGAAACTTGTCAATTTTGCATTAATTTTTATGAGTGCTTGTACACAGACGTTTGGGATGATGAACAAAGGTTCTACCATCTCGTCCTATCCTATTGATTTTTTGTCGTTCCACAATACATTTTTCCAGATATTAATGCTTTTTAAAAGTTTTAAGATATATTTTTATGACAATAGTGGTTATTTTCTGAAAATGCGCCCAAACAAATTTACCTAGTTCAATCGCCTTCTGACAAGTCTGCTAGACATTTCTAAGTAGTACAAAGACTGATTAATGTCAGGTGCTATCCGCCGTGATGACTTGAATACATAATTTTTCGCCATTCTTCCGAATTTTGCCCATAATCAATACATCAGAGTTCTCTAAACATTATTTAATTGCATTGTACACTTTTTTTTTTAGAACTATGCATAAGTTCTTCCCTTTGTGCATTATTCATACTATGTTTCTCTCCTCAATTGCGGTGTTATGTTTACCTGTACCCAGTTTTAAAACATTTCACTTTAAAATACTTAAATTAGATAATTTTTCGACTACGCAAAATATCGCGCGATTCTATAGAAAGCTAATCGAGTACTGCATGTTTAATGTAATTAGTGCCATTTATGTGTCCACATTAAATAACCTTTATTTACAGAAAACTGAAAAAGGTAAGAACATAACGGAACCTTTGTGCGCCGTAATCAGGAAAGAAATTGAGGCTCTAAGCTGAACACAAAAAATTTACATTTTGATGCATTTATAGTTAACAAATTCAGTTCGAATCTAACTCTCTTTATGAACGGTTGTGTAAAAAATCGAAGCGCTTAGAGTACAACTATTTAAAATTAAAAACAAGTGTATATTTTTGTTTCTGCAATTGCCTATTCTTGATCTCATTTGAACTCACGTGGTAGACAATCCAGCTTAAAACAGGAATAAAAATTTGGCGATGGCCCGAGGGGCCAAATCTTCATCAAAAAGAAAACTTGTGAATAAGAAGATGACAAAACTTCCTCCGGGTTTTGTTAACCCGAACATGGCGTCAACTTCAAGCAACAGATTTAGCCTGCTTGCTGGCCTCAATATTAACGATGTTAAGGAACACAAACCTCCACCCATTGTTGTAGAAGCTAACGCTTCATTTACAGAAATACAAAAGCTGCTTGGTAAGGATTGCATTTTCAAACGTGGTACCAAAATTTTTGCTCCTAGTAATAAAATGTACGTATGCTACAAGCAAATACTTAAAGAGAATAAGATGGAGTTTCATTCTTATGGCTCCAAAGAAAATAGGTTATATACCACCTTTTTACGCGGTTTACCCCGCATAAGCTCTGAGGAAATCTCCAAAGAGTTAAAAAATTACCACCTATCCCCTTCTTCCGTAACTGAAATTGTCACCAAATTCAGTTCAAACAATAATGCAGTTTATAAAGTTCAATTTGTTCGTAAAAATTTTAATCCAACTGCCTTAAAACATGTACGAACAATTTCCAATATTATAATTTCTTTGAAAAAATACAAATCGAAATCCAAGAACAAACCAACTCAATGCTGGAACTGCTTGATCTATGGCCATGGCGGTGAACATTGCCATCGAAGTGTATGATATGTGCGTGTATGATATGTGCAGAACAACATCATACAAGTGTGTGTCCGTTTAACACAAATGAAACAAGTAAGAAAATTATAGTCGGTCTAGACCGACAATACGATACCCTATACCATGCGTTTAGAGACCCTATCTCTTAGGCCCAACTAACTGGACATAGAAAATAAGCAAAAACCAAATTTGAGTGGGATTTTTATTAATTTTTTTGGCTGCAGATATGAAAAAGTTCATATCGGATGCTATATCTATATAGGGACTTGGTCCAAAAATGGACCGATCCTGATCATGTTTGGTAGTCTCTTGTATTTTGCAAAAATATATACAAACAAAATTTGAGAAGAATCAGTGCAATATTTTTGTTTTTTAATAGATTTAAGTGAAGATCGGGAAGCAGCTATATATGGGGTCAAAGGGATCATTTTTGGACTACTCATTAATGGATGTAATGAACGCATACAAACCCAATTTGAGTAAGATCTATATGACAATTTGGATCTTATGGCAATTTATGTCGATTTCATATGGGTAATTTGTATGGGGGCTAGGTCTGAACATGGACCGATTCTCACCAATTTCAATAGCGTTCATCCCATGGCCGATAAAAGCTTATGTACCAAATTTCATCAAAATACATTCATATTTGCGACCTGCAGTTTGATTACAAGCTTTACATGGACACACAGACGGACGGACGGACATTGTTAAATCAACTCAGAAAGTGATTCTGATTCAATCGGTATAATTAAAGATGGGTCTAGGTCAAATATTTTTGGTTGTTACAAACAGCAGCACAAAGTCATTATACCCAAACCACATAGTGGTATAGGGTATAAAAAGGCCAGCTGTTTTTACATGCTTTAATTGCAAAAAACAAGGAAAAGAGAGAACTGATCACTCTGCAAACGATATCAACTGTCCGTTACGTTCTCTCTATTTGGAAACTAGAACAAGAGTTACTTCTAAAAGTCCGAATAAAAGCAGACAACTACAAAATAACTCATTTCAATTTAATGTGGGAGATTTTCCTAATTTAAGAAACAATAACACAAATTGTAACAATAACATCAATAATAACAGCAAAGCTACATATGCTAATCAGCTGAAAACAAACAACGATTTATTTAAGGTGTGTTTACACTATGTGTATTTTCCATGTGTAAATTCAGTTTTACGATCCATACGTAATTCCGTGTGTGTGTCAAAATTGCCGTTTTACATACAATTCATAATTTTTGCGTTCAAACGTACATATGTATTTCCGTATGACATAACCTCTAAATGTAAACAACAGCTGATTTAATTTGTGAATTTACAAAAAATTATTGTTAAAAATAAAGTTATATATTTTTTAATTGTTAATTAATATTAAACAATTTATTTTTCTCTCAATATTAATCTTTATAATTTACTCTGTTTTTCTTTCGCCACAAGCAGTGTTGTATTTTCATATGTTTATCTTGCAAAAATAGAACCTGCTCTAATTGAAAATTTTACATATGTCTTGCAAAATGTGGTGTACATAAACAATGTTTGAAAGGGTTCACACTATGTGTACAAATTACACGTGCTAAAAAAATAAGAAAAACACGAGCAAAACACGTAGTGTGAACGCAGCTTTAGTATTGATGAGCTTTTTGATATTTTCACTACAGCTATGGATGATTTGCATAGGTGCACTTCAAAAGTACAACAAATCAAAGTTGTAATGTCAATGGTAAAATACGCCCATGGATTATACTAATAATTTAAACGAATTCAAAATGCTTCACTTGAATGCTAATGGCATTTCAAACTTTTCTAAATTAAAACAATTTGAAATACTAATTGAAAGAGAAAATATTAAAATAGCGTCTTTGAATGAAACATTTTTTTCAGAAAATCATAGACCCTATTTTAAAAATTATTATTTATATAGAAGTGACAGAACAGATGCAAGAGGAGGAGGAGTAGCTCTGTTAATTCATAAATCTGTCGCTCATAAAAATCTCTTTATATCAAACACTTCATCAATCGAAAACATCTCAATTGAAGTTATAAATAACAGACCTATTGTTGTATCTTCGTTATATTCACCAAGATATACCCATAACTTCTGTGCTGATATCTTGAACCTAACACCTTCCACCAAAGAATACATAGTTTTTGGTGACCTAAATGCCAAACATTGCTCTTGGAATTGCCGTTCAAATAATACTGCAGGAATAGCACTCAACAATCTACAGCAATCAAGCAATTTTTTTATACAATATCTTAATAGTCCAACCCTATTCCCCCATCAACACAATCGCGAAGCATCCACAGTCGATATTATTTTAAGCAATACCGCTTTAAATATAGACGTAAAGACAATGGATTACGAAATACCATCAGACCATCGCCCCATTATGTGTACACTTAAAAGATCAGTGGCCTCGCAGGTTGACATCAACTATTATGATTATAGTGCAACCAACTGGAACATTTATATGATTTTTTAGAAAATAAAATCACGTTAAATTCGGATATATACAATACCAAGGTAGTAATTGCTCAGGAAATACAAAAATTTATAAATGTAGTCTTCGAAGCAAGGGATGTGTCCAAACTGTGTTAAACTAAGAAGCTTTAAAAGAAAAAGCCAACGATCTTCAAATATAGCCGAGCAAACTTTTTATAATCAATGTACTAAGTTTCTAAGTAACATGATTGATAAAAGTATTAATTCGGAACGCAATAAGAAATGGTGTCAATTATTATCCAATTTAAAACCAGGTGATAAATCATTTTGGAGAATAAGCAGGAACTTGCGAGGAAAAGGAAAAAATCAAATCTCTCACCTTGAGGTTGGAAATACAAGGATAACATCTGATAAGGACAAGGCTGAAGTCCTGGCAAATACATTTGTCAAAGCAAATAACCTCACTTCGAATTACAACCACTCAGCGGATATAGTAATATACAACAGTAAATAATTTTAAGAAGGAAAATCCCAGTTCTGAGTCAGCAATTTATACATCTCTAGAAGAAGTAATGAATATTGTCTCATTAATAAAACCCTCAAAATCTCCTGGTTTTGACAATGTTCCCAACCTGCTCTTAAAGAAACTACCACTCAAAGCTCTAAAATTACTGGTTATAATATTTAACAGCTGCATCAAACTCAACTATTTCCCAAACCATTTCAAAAACGCTAAGGTTATAGCTATCAACAAATCTAGTAAGCCAAAAAATAACCCAAATAGCTATAGACCTATTAGTTTATTAAGTAACTTAGGTAAAATATTTGAAAAAATACTACATTCTCGTCTTAGTGAATTTGTAACGACCAATTCTATTGTTGCTAAAGAACAATTTGGATTTAAAAAAGGGCATAGCACTACTCACCAAATAAACAGAATTAAAAATCAAATAATCAGCAATAAAAACAATAAACGTTCAACGGGTCTAATATTGTTGGATATCGAAAAAGCGTTTGACACCGTTTGGCATAATGGCCTAGTATTTAAACTTCTTGATGCAAATATACCAAAATATTTATGCAAACTTATTTCAGATTTCATTCACGGCAGAAGCTTTAAAGTTGCGATTAATAATGAAACATCATCTCCATAAACCATTACCACAGGGTTACCTCAAGGATCAGTCTTGTCGCCACTGCTTTACTCGATATCTACATCCGATTTCAAAGTCCCGAAATATATGAAAGTTGCTTACTACGCAGATGATACTGCGTTAATTTCTTCAAACTTACAAGTGCACTCCTGAAGAAAATGGAAAAGGGACTTGTAAATTGCAGTAAATATTTTCACAAAT
Organism: Cordilura impudica; assembly: GCA_963682025.1. Lineage (NCBI taxonomy): Eukaryota > Metazoa > Arthropoda > Insecta > Diptera > Scathophagidae > Cordilura > Cordilura impudica. The sequence goes on from OY821520.1 coordinate 218,767,932, forward strand.
GGAAAATCAAAATTAATCCAAACAAGACCCAAGCAATTATTTTTCCGGTCAACAAATCTCCCAAAAGATTGCCAAGACGTCATCTTCATATTGGAAATAATACCATAAATGTAGTTAATCATGTCAAATATCTCAGAGTTGTCTTGGACAAAAAGCTTACTTTTAAACAACATATTATGGCTACGTGCCAAAAAGCTATAAAATCATTTAAAGCATTATGGCCACTTTTAAATAGAAGGCCATTTTTAAACCCCAAAAACAAAAATCTCCTATTCAAAAGTGTTATAAGGCCAATATTAACATATGCGTGTCCTATTTGGAGTGACGCTGCCAACTGCCACCTAAAACGCTTACAAATTAATGCAAAACAAATGTCTTAAAATGATAAATAAAAAGCCCTGGAGGTATCCTACAAATCTTCTTCATGAAGAAAGAGGTTATGAAAAAAATATCGATTTCATAACAAGGATTAACAACAATTATTTTGCCAAAATTGAAAATTCCTCTTACCCACTGATAAGAGAATGTAGAGAAGTAACGTAAAATTAAAAAGAAATCACCAAATTGAAAATTATATGCTTGTAGAGGTCTATTATTTCTAATAAACCTTCTATAAGCATATACATAAATATTTTCAGATAGTATTTGAATTTATTAAATCATATAAAGGTTTTTTCCCTCCCATTTTCCTTTAAAAATCATTAAAAAATAAAATAAAAACTATTTAATGTCCTATATATTATTTGTTGCAATATCTATGTAATGCTGCCTACACACGAGGCAACCGGTTGAAGCAATGGTTGTATCAACAATGATATACACGTAGCAACGGTTGCCTCAATTAGCCAGAAATATCAAAAAGTTTTGATATTTTTCGTTGGTTGAGGCAACCGTTGCTACGTGTATATCATTGTTGATACAACCATTGCTTCGACCGGTTGTCTCGTGTGTAGGCCGCATTAAGATAAGATCTTATATGTATGTAAATATCAAATTTGTTAAAATATGTAAATAAAGGAAGAATATATAATTGAAAATTGAAAATAGTTAACAAATTTTAACATTATAAATCTTATTTTGTGCCATTTATATGTCCATTACTGTACATATGCTAAAAATTACATAAATTGAAAATTTCGACAATTTTTGTGAATAATTTAGTGAACGTATTACTGATTTCTTATTAGGAAATTTACATTAAAGATTTTTATTATATATACTTTAAACGATACAAAAATGCCCTTTCCAACGGACAATACTAAAATTACTCTATCACGCCAGCTGGTTATCTATGAATAATTGAAGAGGAATACGTATATACCATATTTTGTCTTGCGGTTTTACAGCAAATTAAATTGACCTTATTACATACAAAAAGTGAAAAAAATATAAAAGTACATTTACCTTGAACTGTTGATACGTTTGTTTATTTAACGCATCCTGCAATTGGCGCCTTTGCATTTCCTCCTTATAGCCCTCTTCGAGTAGTTCCTGCTGTTCACGATCTTTTTTTTCTTTTTCCAATTTTTCTTGTTCCATTCGTTTTAACTCTTCCTTTAATGTTTCGTCACGATTTTTTCTTACTGCCTCCACATACGGACGAAATGCACTGCACATTGTGCCTAAAAGATCGATAAAATCCTCCATCGCCTGTTCACGACTAATGCCACCCAACATTTGCCAATGTAGTCGACGATCTTTACCTATGACATCAAGTACACCCAACGCGGGTGCATCCTTTGAATCAAATGGTCCACACGATGCTTGTTGTTTAAATGCAATTAGCTTCAGATTATCCTCATACGATAGATGTATAGCCTTACCAGAATTTTCTAAACGCAAAACACAGAAATATGTGACACCAATGATAATTATTCTAATTATTCACTTTATGAACATACGTTTGTAAAACTGTAACGCCATTCGGTAAAGTTCTTGCAAAGGGAAGCCCCATTTCTCCAATTCTGATAAATTCTTATTCATTCTATACTTATTGTTTTTCTTATTGTTTTAAAAATAAATTCTAGGAATTTATGTTTTCAGAAAAGTATAAACAAACAGTACAAAATTTTATTCTGAGATAGCAACTGCCAGCAGTTCACTGTTGTAATGATTACTTAAGTAGTCGGTATTTTAAAATGTGTGCAGTGGGTGCTGTATAAAAAAAAAAAATTATGACAGTAATGGTAGTGACGAATTTATGATATTTTATTGTTAATTGATGGATTGTAAATTCTAAGTTAATTTTTGCGCAAAAAAATTAAATTACGATTTATTAATATTAATGTTAATTTTATTTATTTTACACGAACCCTCATATATGTTTTTATAAGAGGAGGTATTTAATTGTGGAGTGACAATGAACACCTCATTAGCAGGTGTGGCTGACCCAGCATCAAAGCAAAATTGCCGCCGGACAAGGGCGGGAAAGATGGCCGCAATTCTATCGGGGAATTAATGATACGAAGCGAAATTCCAACCGAATACGGGCTGGATGAGAGTGATATGGAATTTATCGAAGGCACAACATACCAACAGCAATCTATTGAAGGCAAACTCGCACACAACATTCATCAAAAGTGTAGAAGATCAGAGGTTCTATTGCCTCCAGCAAACATTGACGTCACCCAATTGGGTGAAAATAGATTTGCATTACTTTCTGGACTTGAAATCGAAAACATAGACGAAAGTCCCAATCAGTGGAGAGAGGAGAAAACTGCCAAAGCTAAAAACTTAAAAAATGTTAGCAAATCCTTCTGCCCCCCAACAGTTTTGTTTGTTAATAAGCATAAAAGTAAATTGTACCTTTCAGATGCTACTGTGCATTCTGAAATGATGGCCCTACTGAAGGAGAAGAATATTCACTCGTACTCATACACACCTAAAGAATTAAAACAGACTTCTTTTGTGTTAAGAGGACTTTATTATGGTACTGATGCAGAGGCGGTTAAGTCTGTCCTGGACAAGATCGTGCCAAATGTCGTCTCCAGAATCACACGTTTTAAAACTCCGTACTCCGTGAAAAACGCATATGACACAGGCCTGTTTTTGGTTACACTAAACCCAGGGAAATCACTTCAAGACATCGCGTACGTTAAATATATTTTTTAAGCCAAACCATTTGTTGGGAGAAGCCCAAATGGAAAGAAAAGGAAGTACAATGCCACAGATGCCAACGCTGGGGTCACATTGCCAAAAATTGCAACTCAGAATTTCAATGCATAAAGTGCGACAAAAGACACCCACAGGGAGAATGACAGCGTACAAATTCTGATTCTGAAACTTTAGCACCCCACTGCATAAATTGTGGAAAAAGTGGCCATCCTGCAAACTGGAGGTGATGTCCAACATACAGAAATTACCTTGCATCAAGAAGGGAACGCATAAAAAAGACCGAAGAAGTCAAGATTGTTGCCAAATCAAACCTAAACATAATATTGAGCCAATCTATTCGATCACCAGGCAAATCATTTGCCAGTCATTCCCAGGTAAATTCTAATCAAACTCCAACACAGAAACCGTCTATAGTACAAGAATTTTTAAAACTTTCCAATTTGTTTCTTACACCCGAGGAATTAACATTGGAACAACAAGTTATAAACTTTCTTAAAAATTTTAAAAACATGCCAAAAAATGAAGCAAAAGCAGAGTTCTTGCGGCTTCTAAAGGGTCCGCCAAATAAAAAAAAAACTACTGAATATTATCTCAAATTTCTTTTTTTATTTGAAAGTACAATCCTTCCGGTTAATAATGGAAAATAATTTCATTCAAATGGCTGCCTCGGCTGGCCATGCAGTAGCCTACATGATCGGTCCAATTTTTAAGCACATTATCGATTGTGTGCAGCTGTATTTCACCAATGGCTTTACGAATATTGTCCTTTAAAGCGTCAATTGTCTCTGGCTTGTTGACGTAACACTTATCTTTGAGGGCACCCCACAAATAATAGTCCAACGGTGTCAAATCGCAGCTCCGAGGTGGCCAAACGACATCAGCTCTGCGGCTGATAATGCGATCTTCAAAAACAGGGCGCAAAACATCGAGTGTAGCTTCGGGTGTGTGGCACGTAGCGCCGTCCTGTTGAAACCAAATGTTGCCAATATCCTCCTCTTCAATTTTTGTGAACAAAAATTCGTTCAACATGGCCCGATAATGATCGCCATTGACTGTAACGGCCACTCCTTGCTCATTTTCAAAGAAAAATGACCCAACTATGCCTCTGGACCAAAATCCGCACCAAACAGTGACTCGTTTTGGGTATATCGGCTTTTCAATGTATGCGTGCGGGTTTTCTGTGCCCCAAATGCGTCAATTTTGCTTGTTTACATACCCGCCAAGATCAAAATGAGCTTCATCTCAAAAGATGATTTTTTTTTTTTTTTGGCAAAATCGGCATCTTCTGTAAGTCGATCGCAGGCCCACTTAGCGAAGCGAAAACGCATTGGATGGTCAGTTGGCTTCAACTCCTGAACCAATTGGACTTCGTATGGCGTCATACCAAGGTCTTTATGCAAAATTCGTCTCAATGATGCCTCCGAAATGTTAAATTTTTGACAACGACGGTGAATTGATGTTGATGGCGCTTCGCTCACACTTTCTGCCACAGCAGCAATATTCTCGGGTGTACGTACTGTTTTTGGCTTTTCACGCTTTGGTTTATCGATGAGCATGCCAGTTTCTTTCACTTTTTTCACAAGATAACGAACATACGGAGCTGACGGTACTTCTCTTCTTCCAAAATCCGTACGCAATTTTCGCACACATTCTGCAACATTACCATGATTTTCAAAATAATGTCGCAATATTTCCCAGCGTTGTTCAAGCGTATGCACAACCATATTCGTTCAGCGGAAGGATAAAACTAATTATCTGTCAAATCAGACATGAGCTAAGTGTTACCATTCACGAAATAAGCACTAGTTGAAAAAAAAAAAACGTTAGATGGCGGACCCTTTAAAAAAAATGTAAATAATAAATATGGCCCATAGATCTATTTCATATATGACATTTAACGTCCGCTCCCTTGTAAGCAACTGTCAAATATCCTCCATCACAACCAAATTGATGTAGGATTCATACAAGAATGTCATCTACATGGATATAGAAAAGTAAAACTTAATGGATATAATTTCATTTACGACAACTCAGCCCTAGGTGTAGCAATTGCCATTAAAAACACATTACAGTACAATAAAATTACTTGCGCTAGAACAAAATTTAATATCTTTATTGAAATAGAATCGGTCACAAACAACGTGAGTAAAAAAATACCTATTAAGCTCTATATATATATACCTTGTGTATATGCATCCCATGAGTTAAACGACAGCTTAAACCAAATTCTTCATCTGGGCAACAATTATGACGGGTTTATATTCGGTGATAATCTAAATGCGAAAAACTCAAACTGGGGAGATACTGCTGATAACACCAACGGAAAAGTCTTAAGTGACTGGCTTCAAAACAACTGTTTGGATGTAACACGCATTTGCGATATATCCCCATCGATCCCAAACGGGTCATCTTTTTTGGATCACTTTTTATTAAGTGCCAGCTTAATTAACATTGTCCAACCTAATTTTCAGATCAAGAGTCTACCACCTTTCTCAGATCATTTCCCATTAGTTCTGAAAATTGAAAATGATGCAGCCTGTTTACTCTTAAGAAGTCCCCTGGTAATAACTTCATATAAAAACACCAACTCGAATGAATTCAAAACAGATTTAGAAGCAGCCTCCATTGCCATTTTACCTCCCGTCCACTGCAATTTAAACAATGATGAGCTAGATGAGCTTGTAAATTCATTTAATGATACACTTACCTCAATACATGACAACCACTCGAACAAAATGGAAATAATCGACCGAAAACGCCCGTATCCTGATAACATCAAGAAATTTTTTAAAGTAAAGTATGCATGGCAGAAGAACCTAAAGAAAATATACCATAGAACTGGCAATAAAATTAGCAGTGAGTATAAAATTCTTTCTAAACAAATACAACCGTTAAAAACCATTATTAATGAGCTTATAAATCTTGAAGATGCTAAAAATTTTAGAAATAGACTCTCAAAAATAAAACCTGTTCCTACTGCTTTTAAGGACGTATTTCAGATCATAGGTAAAACTAAGTCACCATTTTCCAGCAACTCATACACAATGATACCATCACTTCCAATAGTTCTAAAATCTCGGAGATATTTAGAACGCACTATACCGACGTGTTTCAAGAGGTAACTCCTGAAAGACCAGTCAAATCTCATCATGCGTCGATAGACTCCCACAACGTACATTTGATGAGACATTTAAGGCCGATGAAAATCATGATATCTACGATTTTACAAACGTGAGTAATATCAGAATGCACATAAACAACATTAACAGCAAAAAGTCTTTTGGCTTTGATGGCGTCTCCAATTTTTTAAATAAAAAATTTCCTGATGCAACACTAAAATTATTGCCAACTATTTTTAACAATTGCATTAATAACGGTTATTTTCCATCGTCATGGAAAAGTGCGAAGATACTACCAATGAAAAAAAAAACAAGACAGTAAAAACATTGAGGATTTTCGCCTGATATCTCTTTTATCCAACATTGGTAAATTATTCGAACACCTAATAAAGAAAAGCTAGAAAAAGAGTTCATTATGGAATCAATATCAGAATTCCAATTTGGATTTAGAAGATCTCACTCAATACAACATGCATTGTTGAAATTCCACAATGATATAACTAACAACTTAAGGGATAAAATATGCAGCGTGGCAATATCACTAGACATATAAAAGGCGTTTGATTCTGTCTACCATAAAAGAATTCTATATAAAATGATTAATCTTGGCGTTGACCCGTTTCTGGTAAAAATACTTTGCAGCTACCTTCCTAATAGGAAATTTGGCGTACAAATCAACAACATCACCTCAGAACTAGTATATGTGGAAAGTGGGGTGCCTCAGGGAAGTATCTTGGCTCCCTTCCTGTTCAACGTTTTCCTGTATGACTTTCCTCACCAAGCTGGAAATTCAAAGGCTATCCTATACGCATATGATTGCTTAATTTACGTACACAATAAATCACCAATACAAGCTCTGAATAATGTTGCATTTCACCTTGGAGAAATTAGTGCCTTTTACAAGAAGTGGGGCATTAAAATCAACGCAGCCAAATCAGAAGCTATCTGCATTAGAAACCCGTCTGGTAAGTTGTCTAGATAAGTAGTGCCAGAAAGTAAATCACTGCAACTCACACTAGATGGCATAAACATACCATTTAAAACCACCCTAAAATATTTCGGAATACACTTTGATAAACTATTAAAATTCAACGCCCACGCTAGAAGTGTCCTGGAAAAAACAAAAAAGATCTCTGGAATGTTCGCAACACTACTAAACAACACATACTTACCTAAGAACACCAAGCTTTTACTCTACAAGGTCGCCATCAGATCGGTTTTCAGCTATGGATTCCCAATCTGGTTTACTGTATCCCCTATAGGGGCCAAAGAATTGGAGATTTTTTAGCGAAAAATCCTGAGAAAATGCATTGGGAAGAATTATGAAAATTACATAAAATGATTCTCAAATACTTACGTGTACGAAAATTCCAAGATTCTACCCTTCTGTAGATACGCCATGTCGTTACAATCCAGATTTGTAGAAAAACGTGCACTCCACAGCAACACTCTAGTCAGCCAAATATACGACATCGAGAAAAACATAAACTGGAATGAGTCTACTTACCTGTCGCCCGTTGGTATCACCAACGCACACATTGGTGACGATCCAGTTCCTCCTGACCTCCCCTCATTCTATATGAGCTCATTCCCTGGCAATCATAGGGGCTGATAATAGAAGACCAAATATATTAATACTATAATTTTACATATAATGAACTTACTTTGCGAGTTTAACTCTCTCTACTGTGATATTCACAATCTTAACTTTGTACCTAAACAACTTGTTTTGTTTTGTCTAACTTACCTATATACATTTGTTTGTATCCTATATTTTGATTAATCTACATGAACTGTAATTCGAATATGTCTGTCAATTTGTTTGACAGAGCTCTGTAATATATTATTTAATTGTTATTTAGTTTTAGTAATGTTATTTACAGACTTTTGCTCTGTTAGCGAATCCAAAGGCCGAAAGCAAGCCTTGCGAAACTATTCACATTATACAATTTTATATATATCATCATACTTTAGCAATGTCGCTTTTACGCTTTCTTAGTTATTAGAGAAAGACACATATAGCTCTAAGAATATTAATATTCTCATCGTATGATCAATGTAATCGAAAAAGAAGAAGACTTAATAAAAATTTTACTTACTATTGTAAATTGATATTTCAATTATATATTCTTCCTTTATTTACATATTTTATCAAATTTGATATTAACATATGAGATCTTATCTTTGGCTTAAGTTGAGTTTACGGTCGATACCCCGATCCGTTCTAAATTTTTACTACTTGTATAACCTTTTATTCTGATTCTAGGGAAATAAATAATTTTTTTTCGGTCGAGCCTATTTTCGGAGCTACGGACCGGCAAAGTTTTGATTTGATTTCTATAAAACTTTGTTAGTTTTTTATAAAGCATTTTATGACATAATGCCACTTTTTCCGGAAAAAATATGAAAAAAATACAAAAACTCAAATAGGTTCATAACGGGTTAATGGATTTCGAATACCCAAAAAAAGGCACTCAAGCAAGCTTTCCAATGATTTATATATTGCTGAAATCTGATAAAAACTAACAAAGTTATATAGAAATCAAATCAAAACTTTGTCGGTCCGTAACTCCGAAAAAAGGATCGACCGAAAAAAAAATTTTTTCTCTAGAATCACCCCAAAAGCCCCTAACCACCATAAAAAATTGAAAAAATCGGGGTGTTGACCCTAAACTCGACTTGTTCCCTCTATTTACATATTTTAACAAATTTGATATTCACATATGAGATCTTATCTTTACATATAGATATTGCAACAAATAATATATAATAATTATTGGAATTATTGGAAACAAATTTTGTTGTGGCAACGCCACTACAGCAAACTGAAATTCCATGGGCATCAAAATGATGCCGGACCCCATGCAACCATGCGGAATTGCATGTGTTTGTTGTAAAATTACAGTTGATTTTATCGATCGAAGGAAAAAATTCCATCAACAATTTAATGGTAAATTTCATAATGTAAGTGCATGCAAAGCACGTACCCCTGCTGTTCTTCTCTCCCGTCAAGACTTTCATCAAGAAAACTTTCATGTGTAAGCCGGCACAAATCTAGCCTTTTTGTCTTTAAGCATTGGCAACCTTGGTTATAATATTGTGTTTAGAACATACCATAAAGTGAATGGAGACATCCCCGTTGGCTCCGGGTTGATCGATGTGGGTCTTCTTCAATGCTTTGCTGTACAGCGACTACGCTTTTTCGGTGCGCACTGTTTGGCATCTTAGTGCCGGTTTACACATGAAAGTTATTATTAATTATTTTTTTTTATTTTTATTGAAACCTTATAAAAAAGTTATTTACATGTTATGAGAATTTACTTAAAAGTATTACAACAATTAACATCTTATAAATTAAATAAAGAAACTATTAATATTACAGTATTAAGAAAAAGTTGTTAAGAAAAAACCTTGTATCTAATTGGCGTTATAAGGAATTTTAAAAACAAACACCAATTTATCCTCTTTAAGAACAAAAGTGGACGTTCTGCATTTTTCTTTAAATGATAGAGTCAGTTTTCTAGCAAATGAATTAAACATTGTGTGGTTAAAGTTACTATGCAGTTCGTTATTCGAATATCTCGGGTGTAGGTTGTGAATTATTTTTAGATTTTAGATTTTTATTTTGTAATTTTCTTGTATGAGTTTTAGCAGCTTTGTAGAACCAGACTTGGCAACCATAGGTCATAATAGGCCGAATACACATTTTGTAAATAAGAACCTTGTTTTATAGATTAAGTTTAGATCTTCTGTTAAGTAAGGGGTAAAGAGCACGACCGCAATTAATTGCCTTATTACAAATATATTCAATGTGCTGTTTAAATGACAATTTTTTATCTAACAAAATTCCCAGATATTTGATACTATCTTGCAGAGGAATAACAATTCCCTAGAATACAACTGTTTTGTGGCAGTGCGTTTCCGCGACCTATTATATGGGAATATAATAGCTTGGGTTTTATTAACATTAATTTCTATCTTCCATTTATCAAAATATTTTTGGGTAAATTCTAGACTATCTTCCATTTTCTTAATTATTGCGTTTAACACTTTACCGGTACAAATGAGAGCACTATCGTCTGCGTAAAAAGCTACTTCTTGATTCCTGCGAACGGATATGTCAGAAGTGTATATCGAATATAGTGTAGGTGATAAAACAGACCCTTGTGGCAGGCCCGCGGGAATTTGTCTATCACTAGATACCATGTTATCTATAGATACAACATATGAGCGTTGATCTAAAAAACTCTTTATTATCTTTTGTAAGTACGTTGGATAATTAAAGAAATTTAGTTTAAATACCAGGCCAGCATGCCATATTGAATCAAAGGCTTTTTCTATATAAAGAAAAATAACCCCTGTACTCTTACGGTTTTTTATGTTCAGTTCAAGAAAATTAACGACTCTATTTATTTGATGCACAGTAGAGTGTTCCTTGCGAAATCCAAATTGTTGAGGGTTATAATATTATTTTGATTAGAGAAGTCTAAAATTCTCTTTTGTAGAATTTTCTCAAACAATTTATCTAATTGGCTTAGAATGCTAATCGGTCTATAGCTGGACGGTAATTTAGGATCTTTGCCCGGCTTAATAATTGGGATGACTTTTGCACTCTTAAAAATCTTTGGAAAGTTTCCTTCAATTAAACAAGAATTAAAGAGTTTGCGTAGAGTTTCAAAAAAGTAGTCAGGCATTTTTTTTAAGTATAATACTATTTATGCCATCTAACCCAGGGGCTTTTTTATTTTTCAACAAAAGTACAATCGATTTAACTTCGGCTAAATTGGTAAGTTCGACATTCGAACTGTCAATAATTATGTCATTAAGATTATGTATGAATCTTGAGACACATGCGTCCATAGGTGAAGGGTTATTTAATGTAATGGTGTGTGAATTTTCAAAAACGTCTGCTATGTAGATCTGTAGAAGACATTTTGTTGTTCTTAATGGCTTTTGTTAATTTCCAAAATTTATTTGAGCCCGGAGGTAAATTTGAAATGAATTTGGACCAGAATTCGTTCCGGTTTTTATTAAGGTAGAAGTCAATTAATTTATCTAATTGTTTCAAAATGCTTTTAATTTGATTTTTAGAGTAAAAATCCCTACTTCTTTGAAATTTCCGTTTATATTTATTTCTCTGACTAATTAACATTTTACTAGTATCGGAAATTTCACGTTGCCATGATTTTTTACGACCTACAGGTATTTTTTTCAAAAGCTTCCTTTACTATAGATATCAATTTATCAAAATAACCATCTAGATTACCTGAATTAGCAACCGCTTGGTCAAAGTTCTGATCCCAGATTTCACTCTCTACCCAATATCCAATTGCTGACCAGTCTGCTCGATAATACAAAGGAACTGCATATGTCATATTTTGAACAAGTCCGGAAATAACACAAGATATTGGTTCATGGTCCGACTTTAGAGTATTTGGGTGTGTCTTAAGGTCTGAGAATAGGAGACACGAGTTTGTCAAAAGAATGTCTATTGTAGACGGCTGGACATTGTTGATATTTTGACCAAAGCGAGTATACTCGTTTGGGTAATATATATAGTAGCTGGATTGTAAGCAGTGGTTATAGAGTTATGTACCTGCTGAATTATTTGACACGCAATACCATTGTAGCATAATTGCATTCATAAATTGGAAGATAACTTTATTTAGTCACTAATAAATGTTATTGTCCAAAATATTGCAATCACAAACATTCGCTGACACGATAAAAGTACATTTAAGTTCATTGTCCATACGCTGTACTATGAACTGTTAATGTATAAACAATTGTCGATACAGCGAATGTATTGTGCAATGACAACTCAAACCATACCACGCAATTATTGTTGCGTGTTTTCTTGATTTCTGCTGTGTTATGAATTCGGAGTATAACACACAGAAATCATATGTAGGTCATTATGTGTATTTGTTAGTAGGTATTTTTTTATACACTATCCAATCAAGCTATGTAAACAAATAAATAATATAAAGAAAAAAAATAATAAAGAACAATCAATAATTAATAAACATTCAACAATAGTGGTGGTTTTACTTTAACGTTGGTTGAATTTTCATTTAATATAAAGACATTTTTCATTTATATGGCGATCCTGCCAGGAGCACGTCATAAGGTCCTGTTCCCATGACGTATATTAGACGCAAAAAAAAAATAAGAATAATTTAATACTAAATTAATTATTATTGGAAACGTTTCATGAACTAAAGTGTCGATATTCATAAAACTACAAAAATTTCACCATTTAAAAAAGTTCCGTGATCGTGACACTTGTATTTAAACTCCTGTTTAGAATAAAAATTAAAAGATTATTGTTAATACAGACATAAAATTTGAATCAGTGAGAAAGAAAATTTAATATAAACATTTAAAAAAAAAACTGCAAAATAAATAAATACTCTATAAATGTGTAATATTTACAAAACGACTTTTAAAGAAAAACAAAATATTTCGTAAAAATATTAATATATCATTGAATAGTGAACAGAGGAAACAGGTGTGGCCAAAACACCTGCAACAGTAGCAGATAAAACAGCAGCAACAAAATTAAGTGTATTATCCTGCAACCACAACAGCGGACACAACTACGCCAATGGCGATCCCGAAACAATATCAACATCCTCATAAATAAGTATTTATAGTTTTAGTTTTAAAGTTTTTATAATTTGTAAACAAGGAAGATTGCGGCCACAAGTGCTGCAATCAACCTAAATTTATCTTTTTTATTAAAGGAAGATCGCGGCCACAAGCGCTGCAATCAACCTAAATTTATCTTTTTTATTAAAGGAAGATCGCGGCCAAAAGCGCTGCAATCAACCATATTATTTTAATGTGTACTCATTAATAATTAATAATTGTTAATATTAATAATTGTTAATTAAAGGAGAATTTTATTTAAATATTTTGAATATTTTAATTTCGGTTATTTATGTGAGGTTGTTTGTTTTTCCTTTTTTGTGTACTCATTAATAATTAATAATTGTTAATATTAATAATTGTTAGTTAAAGGAGAATTTTATTTAAATATTTTGAATATTTTAATTTCGGTTATTTATGTGAGGTTGTTTGTTTTGTTTTTCATTTTTTTCTCATTTTTTTATCCCCATCAATTCTGCTATTAAATTTTGACCGCTTATATTAGCTAGTTTTCCTCTTCTTTTTTTATTGTGAAAATGGGAAAAACCCAGTCAAAGATCGATAAACCAAATGCTAGTGTCATAAATGAAATAGAAATGCACCAATCTTCTTCCAATACAGATACATATTTGATAATAATAATACTACTTATGACAGCGCAATTGGTTACGATCTTATGTCACTGAAGAAAAACTATTTCAGAAACGCTTCAATAGCTAACAATTTAGACAAAATACAATTATGTCAGGAAAGTAGAAAGAATAATATACATACATACATTATTTAATATGGATCAGGATAAATCTGGGCCGAAGAAACTAACAATATCGGAATATAGAAAAAGACAACCTGAGTATAGAAAATTACTTAAAGCAGAGGACAAACTGACAACTATTCCAAAAATAGGTTTTCCGACTATAAAGAAAATTCAAATAAAGAATTAAATGAACATAGAGAAGACACCTTTTGTGAGGATATACCCCGAGACTTTGTAGATATCAACAAAAGTAGTCCGAAATTAAAGTTGCTAAGGATTCAACTGCGGACAAAATTACACCTATAGCAGAGGACGCGAAAATTAGAAAAAAGAAAAATAAAAGAGGGGGTGTTATAAAACGCATGAGAGGCGAGTCGAAGAACCTGAGGCGACAAATTGATTTACTCAAAGTGGGAACTACTGAATACGCAAAAGTACAGGAAGAACACCTATTACTTAATATAAAATTGAAAACTATTAAGGAGATAAGAAAGAGTAAAGAAAATGCCTAGACGGACAAGAAAATATATAGAAGCCAAATTGAACAGAGCCTATACAGAATTTACGCCATTTACTAAGGAACAACATGACAACCATTCAAGAATATTAGATATAGTAGATAAAGAAATATTAAGATTAGCCCAAGAGGGATATTTCACCAACGGGGTGGAAGATTTTAAACCACCGGAATATAGACCCGAAAGATATAGGTCAAAAGGAGCGGAGTCAGTGGAAGACAATTAATAAATCTCTTAACACTACATTTAAATTTATGCTTTCATGTTTTATTATGAATAAAAGGCATTTTATACTTTCAACAAAAACTAACTAAATATATAGGCCCTAGAATTACGAGTAAAGTGTAATAGGGGATTATGACTTTCAAATGGGAACTAATTATAGGCAACATACAATTTTTTGATGAAGACTTCAAGAAGTCATATAAATGTATCAATAAGAATACTTATATAAAGGATGATACCATAAAGAAACATTTGAAAACATTAATAGAAAATTATAATAACATAGCAAGACTAGTTTCGAAATATAAACTAGATTACATGAAAGAGCATTTGAAAATAGTAGTTGACATATATTGGGACGTAAGAGATAGATTAGTGAAAATATATGACAAATATGGTATAAGAGAGAATATACCGCACGATTATACGGAACAGATTAAATTGAATATAGATAAGATAATCGTAATAAGTACTAAACTAGGTCCCGAAACAATTGAGGAAGAAGATTCAAATGATAAGGGTGACACAGAAACGGAAGGAGAACAAGTTAAGGATTTTATAGAAGAAGTAATCAATAAAGTAATAGCAAAAGAGGAACTAAATATGGCCCAAACAGTGGAACAATTCGTGGATACTGCGTCCAAATTCATTTCGGACTACGATGGAGACGTGAAAAACCTACAGAGCTTCATCGATGGTCTGATAATGATTGACCAACTAAAAGGAGCCCACGAAATGATAGCTATTTCACTTATTAAGACAAAGCTAAAGGGAACTGCCCGACAATTGATCACAGATGAAACAACTATAGTACAAATTAAAGAAAAATTACAAAGATCAATAAAAGGCGAACCTTTTGGTGGACTAATTGCCAAGCTTATGAACATACAGCAAAGGAATAAAACGGCCAACGCATACACTAGTGAAGTAGAAGATTTGGCGAAAAGGATTCATAATGCCTACATTTCGGACGGAGTACCACCAGCAGCAGCCAAAGAATATACCACAAAAGCAGCAATAAATGCTATAGTGGAAAATTGTAACAATGATAATGTCAAACTCATCGTGAAAGCGGGTCAGTTTTCTTCATTAGACCAAGCTATTCAAAAATTTATTGAAACATGCACCGAAACAACGGGAAGCAAGGATACTGTGTTGTACTATAGACAACAGAACAGATCATATAATGGCAATGGCAACAAAAATTTCCGAAATAATGACAATAATTGGCACCAAAGTCGCCAAGGTACCTATAAGGGAAATAACGATTCCAGAGGTAGAAATAGACACAACTACATGAACAATGGAAATCGAAAACAACAGGAAAATACAGAACATAACTATCAATTAACGAACCACTATAGAGGTCGGGACCGTGAAGTCCGACCAATAGAGAGTACAATCAATACGGGTTCGGAAAACCAGGAATAGCCTCTGGGGGAAAAAGAAATATATATATGTATAAATTAAACTTAAGCTTTGGTGTGTTTGTAAAATTTTACAATTATCATACAAAACAAATTCTTTTTTTACTTGTGGATACAGGAGCAGACATATGTCTGATTAAAAAAGAAAATCTTGGAGAAAATAATTTTATCAACAAACGGGAAATAACAACGATTAGTGGCATAGGCGAAGGAACCATTAAGTCAAAAGGTTTAACCGATCTGGAAATTTGCAGGGATGATTTCATAATACCTCATGAATTTCATGTGGTACACAATGACTTCCCAATACCATATAGCGGAATCATAGCGGAAAACTTTAAATTGTAGCATTGATTTCATGGAGAACAAAGAGTGTCTTGTTATGAGACCTAAAAATTTTCGAACCCTAACAATTCCGATACACCACACATACGATAATGATTACGTCGTTATACCAGCAAGGGCTCAGGTAATACGCAAGATGCAATTTAATACACAGCATGAGGAACTACTGGTGTTGAACCAAGAAATAAAACCAGGCGTATACATTGCAAATACGTTGGCTCAAGGCAATAACGCATATGTCAGAATTCTTAATACTAACAAAGAAAACATGACGATAAATATTAATAACATCCAAACGGAGAATTTAAACGAGTATGATGTTATATATCCTGTTACTGACCAAAAGAGAGACAATAGGACGGATAAAATTT
Organism: Cordilura impudica; assembly: GCA_963682025.1. NCBI lineage: Eukaryota > Metazoa > Arthropoda > Insecta > Diptera > Scathophagidae > Cordilura > Cordilura impudica. The sequence goes on from OY821520.1 coordinate 218,784,459, forward strand.
TGGAAAAATTATCGAAAAATGTCCCTAAGGAATTCGAGTGTGCACTGACAACATTATGCTCGTATTATTCTGATATATTTGCTTTAGAAACAGAAATGATAACCACAAACAATTTTTACAAACAACATTTAAGACTGGGTGATAACACACCAACATATATAAAAAATTATAGAATCCCACATTCACAAAAATTAGAAGTAGAAAAACAAGTTGGAAAGTTAATAGACGATGGAGATTGGTCGTAGATTACCGCCAGGTAAATAAAAAATTATTAGCTGATAAATTCCCTCTCCCAAGAATAGAGGGCATTCTTGACCAATTGGGTAGAGCAAAGTACTTTTCGTGCCTTGACTTAATGTCAGGCTTCCATCAAATTGAGTTACATGAGAATTCAAGAGACATTACATCATTTTCAACTGAAAATGGCTCTTATCGCTTCAAACGACTTCCATACGGGCTAAAGATAGCTCCAAATTCGTTTCAGCGTATGATGACTCTAGCATTCACTGGTTTAAGGCCATCCCAGGCGTTTCTATATATGGATGATTTAGTTGTGTTAGGCTGCTCTGCGAAACACATGTTGAACAACTTAACGGACGTTTTCAATCTTTGCCGAAAACACAATCTAAAATTGCATCCTGAAAAATGTACGTTTTTCATGCACGAGGTTACTTACCTAGGGCATAAGTGCACCAATGAGGGCATTCTACCGGATGATGGAAAGTACTCAGCAATTAAACATTACCCAGTACCATCGAATGCGGATGAAGCTAGAAGATTCATTGCTTTCTGTAACTATTACAGAAAGTTTATTAGCTTTTTCGCTGATTACTCCCGTCATATAACAGGACGAGAAAAGGTGCAGAATTCCGTTGGACGGCCGAATGCCAACAGGCTTTTGAATATTTGAAAACCGCTCTACTAAGTCCACAGATATTACAATATCCAGACTTCACTAAGGAATTTTGCATAGCAACGGATGCCAGTAAACATGCATGCGGTGCAGTTTTGACACAAGAGTATAATGGTAGACAGCTACCGATATCATATGCTTCTAAATCTTTTACAAAAGGCGAAAGCAATAAATCGACAATTGAACAGAAACTCACTGCGATTCATTGGACAATTCAATATTTTCGACCATATATATATGGTAAGCATTTTTTGGTAAAAACAGACCATCGGCCACTAACATACTTGTTTTCTATGAAAAACCCCAGCTCAAAACTAACTAGAATGAAGCTAGATTTAGAGGAATACGACTTTACAGTCGAATACCTCAGAGGCAAAGATAATTATGTAGCAGATGCACTATCATGAATAACGATAGATGATCTGAGAAATATAAATGTGAACAAAGCCGTTCTCAAAGTAACAACGAGATCGGCTACAGAAAAAATTAACTTAGACAAAATTAATAATGAAAATGAAAATAATCAGCAATTAACGTACAAGAAGCCCAATATATTTGAAGTCATAAGCCCATCTGACGTCAGGCGATACCATAAGATCGAGATGACTTCCGACCATTGTTTATTGAAACATGGCAAAATGAAAATAGGAAAAATATTAATAAATGATTTATTTGCTAAAGAGAAAATTGACTTCGGACAATTATTCTCCAGGTTAGAATCAGTAACCGGCAAATATAAAGTAAATAAAGTACGAATGGAACCTAATGAGAAAATTTTCGAATTTGTCTCAATGCAAGATTTTAAGGCAAAGGGCAATATATTTTTGGATAAATTAAGAGTAGCGCTACTCCCAAAGGTGACCAAGCTGAATAATAAAAATGAAATAAATAAGATATTGAAGCAATATCATGATGACCCCATACAAGGAGGTCATTCAGGCATAAGAAGGACAATTGGAAAGATTAGACGATATTTCTACTGGCCGAAAATGATCAAGTCGGTTTCTGATTACATAAGATCTTGTAGGAAATGTCAAGAATCCAAAACTATTAGACATACAAAAATACGAATGACTATAACGGATGCTCCGATCGATGCTTTCGGTACGGTCTTGGTAGATACGATTGGACCACTCCCAAGGACGGAAGATGGTTTTGAATATGCAGTCACCATTATATGTGACATGACAAAATATCTGGTAACAGTGCCAGTACGCGATAAAAGCGCGAAAACAGTATCCAAAGCTATATTTGATTCATTTATCTTGGCTTATGGCCCTATGAGGACGCTCATTACGGTACAGGGTACAGAATACAAGAACAGTATTTTGAATTAGATATGCAAATATATGAAAATTAAGAAGGTAACTTCTACGGCACACCACCATCAACACAACAAAGATAGAATAGATCCTATATATAATATAGAAGACTATAGTAAGGAAATAAAATATAGGTTAGAAGTAGCACGTAAGAGAGCTAGAGATAAACTCATTAGGAATAAGCAAAACAATAAGAATTATTATGATAAGAATATAAAAGAATTAGATATAAAAATAGGAAATAAGGTATTACTTAGAAAAGAAACAGGGCATAAACTAGAAAGTAAATATATAGGACCTTATACAGTAGAAAGTTTAGACAATAACGGAAATATAATAATAAGATCACAAAAGGACAACCAAAAACAATTAGTACACAAAAACAGATTAAAATTATATTCCTAAAATTAAAAAAAAAAAAAAGGAAAAAGTCATGTAATATCTAATCATTTGTAACTATCTCCAGAATCTAATTGAACACAAAATAAAATCTCCAATTAATTAATAAAATCACATATATACGTATTATTTAATAAACTATTACAATACCATTTTTTATATATACGAGAATCTTATAAATATAAATAATAATGATGTTTAACAAAATTTATATAAAATATTTTAAATCTCCAAATAACAATAATGAAAATTTAAAAAAATAAAAAAAAAATTTGTGTGTTATGAATTGTTTAATTTTAATTTTTAATTTTTTTTCTATCCAAATCAATTTGATTAGAACTAAGATAAAATTATTTTCTAAATAAAATATTTAATTATAATTAATAAACTCAAATATGTACGAGTATATACATATGTATGCATCAATTACTAAATTATTATAATTTAATTTGACAAAAAAAAATTTATGAAAAATTTAAAACTGCATAATTTTAAATAATAATATCGTAAACTATAACTTTAAACGAAACTAAATTAACTTATTTTTTTTTAAATAATGAATATTAACCATATACAAGTTATGAAGAAACGCGTCAATCTTTTTTCAGTACCAATTATCAACTAACTTTTATTTAGTATATTTTCTTTTTATAAGTACAATCAATAACTTATTCTAAAATACAATTATGCTTACTTGTCAATCACTCAATATTCCATACATTTTGTTTATTGTTGCACTTTTTTAAGTGCAATTAATTTAATATTTTAATTGGGTTTTACAATTATGCTTACTCGTCTATCTTGTTAATACGTTTTGTTATTGTTGCGCTTTTTTAAGTGCAACGAATTTAATGTTTTTTGTTCATTTTTTATTTGTCTAAATGTATTAAGTGTCAATTCATTTTGTTTATTGTTGCGCTTTTTTAAGTGCAATGAATTTAATGTTTTTTGTTCATTTTTTATTTGTCTAAATGTATTAAGTGTCAATTCATTTTGTTTATTGTTGCACTTTTTTAAGTGCAATAAATTTAATATTTTTTGTTCATATTTTATTGTATTATAGAATCTAGTGTATTTACTTTAAAATTGTGTTGTGTAAGCAAGTGTGTCGTTATGGAATTTGGAATAAGATTGTGTTGTGCAAGCAAGTGTATTAACTCCCCCTTTCTTAAGAATCAGCGTCTCGCTGATCGAAATGAAGTTTAATAATGAATTTTTTATGGGTAATTTATTTTTATCTTTGGAAAATTCGTGATTGTTGGAATATCTAGTGTTCCACGATTGCTTCTGTACTTGGTATTTAACTGAATTGCTAAAAAACCCAGCGAGCAATATGAAAAAATTTAAACCGATTGAAATAAATCCTTTATGCGAGAGATTACCTATATTTTCAATATTTTCGAGATGTAGGTGATGAAGATATTGTAAGTCTAATTTTATATTTTTTTCGGTTAGGTTACTTTGAAGAACTGGTGGAAGGATCTGAAAGGAGGTTGTTTGCCAGTTCGAATAGGCAACGTTATCAAGAGTGATCGTTTCGTTTAAGAAATTTATTATGTAAGTGCCATTTAGAATCTGTGTGGTATTGTCGTGTATGAGATCTCCATGATAGTTTGTTAGAAAGAGTGTACCTTCCGATATAAGTTCAACTACTGGTCGTCTTTCCATCTGGTACTCACAGATTGCTTTTCCTCCATTAAGAATATTAGTTACGCAATGGTCAGGGTTCAATTTTTCAATCTGATTCCTTCTACAGGCAGTTATGTCTCCAATGTTCATACAATTTTCCTTTATGCCATACCTTTCCTTTTGGGATATAAATAGGCTCGTATAGTTCAGGTAAATTCGTTTGTTATTTTTAATTGTTGAACGCAAGATCACGTTATTAAACAGAGTATCTTCCGTTTGGGGTAAAGAAATGATGTATAAGAGAAGAGAGTCCTTTACAACCATTGAAGGTTGTGCAAATTGGAGTGCCTGTAACTCATTCTTGTATGGAAGTGTTTCAGTCCGGGAGATTATATTGTCGATGTCTCCCTTGTTCAGTAGTTGAGAGTGTACTATACCCTGTTTTGCGAGTTGACCTGCCATTACAATTTGTGTTATTTCGTCCTTCAGCAATCCGAGCTTGTTGAAGAGCGTCTGTGCCATGTTGTTTGTATCAGCTTCAGTGATTATGTTGTTGTATTCATCCAATATGCTGTTGGTAGTCTTCATTAAGTATTCGTTAATGGTATATTGCTTATTGTTGTTGGCCGTAATTTTATTCGTTTGGCTTAGGATATGATCCCACTCGGTAGCATCTGGGTTGCCAGCTACCCATTTCCATGCAGAACCGATCCAATTTATCGATCTCTTAGTTTTTGTTGGGTTCCGAACATGGAGTTGGTCCAACAAATTTTCTATTTTATTAAGCTGATGTTGCATCTGTAGGCCCAGTGGTCCATCTTTTTTTTCTCGGTAACGAATCACTGTCTTTATCTCCGTTAAGGCTCGTTCATATTCTTCTAGGTGTATAGTGTGTATGATTTTATAATTTCCGTTAACGATTTTTCCAATACCCTGTTTCATGGTTACTATGGGGCTATTGTACTCGTAAATGTCCATAGTGGCATTCGTAAGGTGTGTCAGGAGTCTGAAAAGAAATGGTTTTGTTAGGGAAAAAGGGTAATATAATTGGGCATTAGTTTTTTAAGTGCGATTTATGAATTCTCTTATTGTCGGTTGTGCTTATTGTGATATTATTGTCTTTCCCAACAGTTTTCTTTTCAAATAGTGGTTTGTCTTTACCTTTGATCTGTTTATTTCTCTTAAATACCGTGTCCCCTGGCTCATATTTCCTCGGTTTTTGTCTTTTTGCATTCTGTCTATAGAGTTGAATTTTTTGGTTCCTAGCTATTTCATTCTTTAGGTTGTTGTTGACAATTTCCTTAAAATCCGCTAATTTCTGATAATTAATTCTCTCTGCTCGTCCGAAAAAATGTCAGCCGGCTTCTTTTTTGTGACAGAATGGACTGTATTATTGTATCTGTCAACTGTAATATTAATTAGTTCTTTAGTTGAGTACTCTGGATGTTCTTCTCGTAGGCCTTAACATTTCAATAATCGTAGAGTGTACCCTTTCAATTGTACCATTAGTCTCACTTTTCTGTGGAGGTGCGAAGTATGTCTCAATTCCCAGTCCTTCTATATAGTTTAAAACTATTGGGCTGATGAAACTGCCTTCATTATCCATCACGATTTCCTTAGGGGCAGAGAAGAAGTGAAGCAGTTTTATCATTTTGTCTCTGATGTGCAGAACCGACTTATTCTTAATATGAAAAAATTTTGTGTATTTTGAGAACTTGTCGACGCAGGTTAAAAATTTTTCGCCTTTTATTTCCATTATGTCAACGTGTAGAATCTCCGTGGGGTATGATGGAATTGGGGTTGGTTGAATTTCAGGATTTGGAGGATGTCTGTCGTACTTATTCTTACTGCAGACTTCACAAGACTTCGTATAATTTTTTATTAGTTTGGCCATTTTCGGGAAATAGTATTTTTCCAAAATTTGTTCCCTGTTTTCGGCGGAATTCCTGTGGGCCCTTTTGTGTTCGTTCTGGATAATACAAAATATCTGCTCTTCGTCTGTTACATCTTCTACCAGTCTTTGGGTAATTCTTATTCTGAATTTAGAAAAATGTTCTTTGTAGACCTCCTGTAACATCATAATTCTGTTCTCGGGTATTTTTATTCCATTAATGACATTTGTGTCTAATTTTTCTTTTTATATGTGAACCAATTTCGCTTTACTAAGTCTTCCAAGTTTTATAAAATTTCTTTTAAAATTTTTGTGCGGGATTTCCTGATAGCTAGAATCTAAGTTTTCCGAAAATATAATTTGATTCCGAAAGACGTTGATTGGGGCTTCACAGTGGTGAATGAGATGGGTGCTGTCTTCTTCGGCGCTGTGCTGAGAATTGTCATCAGAGGATGATAAGACATTAATTTCCGGGGGTAACCTCGACAGTGCGTCTGCGACAACATTTGTCCTTCCAGGTTTATAAATCAGAGTATAGTTGTACTCCTCTATTCTCGCTTTCCATCTCTTTAGTTTCGCGTTGTTGTTAGAGTTGCTTAGTGCAAACGTTAGTGGTTGGTGATCTGTAATAATTTTTATTTCCTTAGCTCCGTAAAGATAAGCTCGAAGTTTATCAAGGGACCATATAATAGCCAGCATTTCTTTTTCTATAGTCGAGTAATGTTCCTCGGTTTTATTGAGGGACCTAGACAAAAATATTATTGGGCGATCTTTTCCAAGTTCTCCTTGAGAGAGGACAGCTCCTATGGCAAAATTTGAAGCATCAGTCGTTAGGATAAATGGCTTCTCGAAGTTTGGGAACACTAAGATTTCGGATGACGTAAGAAGTTCTTTTAAGCCATTAAAAGATTTAAGGGCTTTATTGTCTAGATTTATTAGGATCTTCCTGGACTGGCTAGCTTTAATTTGGGCATTCGAACCTCTTGTCAGGTTCGTCAATGGTTTTGCTATTGCTGCAAAATCCTTTATAAATCTCCTGTAATAAGATGACAACCCCAAAAAGCTTTTCAGATCTTTTAGATTCTTTGGGGGAGGAATTTTTTGTATCGCAGAGATCTTTGCAGGATCAGGTCGTATGCCGCCTTGTGATACAACATGTCCAAGAAATTCGACGTTTTCTTTTAAGAATTTCGATTTCTCAAGGTTAATTCTTAAATTAGCCTTCTTTAATAGAGAAAGAACTTCCCTTAGATTATTGTTATGTTCAACTCGGTCTTTACCGAATACTATTATATCGTCTATGTAGACGTAGCAGGCTTTTCCAATTAACGAATACAGGACGTCATTCATCATTCGTTGGAAAATTGCAGGTGCATTTTTTAGACCGAAAGGTAGCCTTACAAACTCAAATTTACCGTTGCTTGTGGAAAAGGCTGTCTTCTCTATGTCTCTATCACTCATTCTAATTTGGTGGAATCCCGAGGTTAAGTCGAGAGTGGTGAAATATCTGCTCTCCCCAAGGCTAGAAAGAGTGTTATTAATGTCTGGAATTGGATAGGCATCTGAGATGGTTACCGCGTTTAAGCGTTTGAAGTCTACAACTACTCGATATTGTCGTTCGCCATTTGGTTTCGGTTTTTTTTCCACTATCCACAGAGGTGAATTGTATGGGCTTCTTGATGGCCTTACTATGCCGTCTTCAAGCATTTGTGCGACCTGTTTTTCTATTTCGCCCCTTAGGTGGCCTGGGAAAGGGTACGGTCTGGTATAAATTGGTTCATCAGTCGATGTCCTTATTTCTGCTCGAACACTTGTTCCAATTATTCTACTTCCGGAAACTGGGCCAAATAGTATTTTGAATTCATTTACTAGGTCCTGTATATCTTTGTCGAGTTTTTGATTGGTCTCGATATTATTGACCTGCTTAGCTATTCTGGCCTTAAGCTGGATTGTAATGCCATTGCACAACTGTAGGGTATTATTTCCACGGTCAATTACGGCTTTGAGTTCTCTGAGAGAATCGTCGCCTAAAATACCATCAAATGAACGGAGGCCAGGGAGAACAAAGAAATCAAAATAATTTGAAATATTTAAGCTTTGAAAAAATCTTCCTCTAACTTTATGTGTAATCAGAATATCGCCTCCAGCTGATTGAATTTTGAAGGGTTGATTTACGGGTTTGGAATTGAATGCTGTAGATTTGGAAATAAAATTCTTGTTTGCTCCCGTATCTACAAGAAATTTTAGAGTTTTCCCGTTCTCAAGCGTAGTTCTAGATAGGGTATGCTAGAGAGGCTCCTGTCATAAAATTTAATTCGTCTTGTTCATTTTCAAGAGCTGGTTCATCGTCATAGTCCTCGTTCTGTGTTTCATATTCTTGGCCAGGAGGCTGTTCGTAAGGTTCCGCAGTGTCGATATTGAAAAGACGTTGCTGCTTTCGAGGGATGTTGGAAGAGTAAGTTCCAGAATTAGGAAGAGGAGACTTTTCAGGTCTATTCATATAATTTACTTGCCGTGTTCTTATGGAAGGATCGACTTCCATTGGTACGGCTGGTTTTGGTTGAGTGGGTCTCGGAGGTAGATCATTTTGTGTGTATTGTTGATCCCGTCTTGCTGGAATTGGTCCATTATAAACGCGAACTTGTTCAGCTGAACTCAAGTTCCTATAGGGAGTACTAAATTTATTTCGATTCATTGGGCTCTGTACCTGATTAGTAGGTGTGCCAATATTATTGTGTCTGTTATTTCGCGGGTGAATCGAGGTATTCCTATAGTTCATATTTTGGAACTCGAGGCAAGAAGTATATGCCTCTGGAAGTGTCGTTGGTTTTTGAATTGCTAGCATTTTCGATATGTCACCGTTTATCCCCCGGATGAATACGTCCAAAGCTCTATTTCTGTGGCTTGAAATTAAAGCCTCGACTGTTTCAGCCGAATAATTATCTGACTTGATTTTGTTTATAATCAACGATAGTTGGTGGTTGATTTTCGCATAAAACTCGTCAACCGTATTATTACGTTGTGACATATCGCTTAGCTCGTATTCTAAGGTTCCCACATCCCGTTTATCCGCATAATGTAAGGACAAACAATTTTTGATCTTCTCCCAACTCTCATCGAATATATTATAAGATATTAGGGCCGTATCGGCAGGACCCCTTACTTTGTGTCTTATGTGTTGTAGGATTGCCCTATAGATCGGTTTGTCTCTAACTATCGAATAATCTCTTAATATGGATTCTACGCTGTGAATCCAGGAAATGTACTGGACGGGGTTACCGTCAAAGACTTGTAAATCCCTTACGCAATCGGGAAGTTTCCGTATTTCGACCAAATCTGCTTCGGTCCTTGGAACGGGGAGTGTTGCATCCTCAATAGGAGAAGGGTTGGATCTACTCTCCAAGTCAGTTAGTCTGTTGGTGAGTAGTCTTACTTGCTCTATTTGAGCGTTAAGGGCACCGGTAAGTTGCGTTATAGCATCCTGAACTCGGTCCATTTTAAAAATTTTTGCTTCGAGAAATATTCGTACAGCTTTGGTTTGTTGAACCAATGATCTATTCACAATTTTCCAAAAAAAAAATTTGTGTAGAAAGGTGTTTGTATAGGCAAAAAAGGTGTTTTCAATTCTTAATATTTTTACTTTTACAATAAGAAAGAAAATCTGTGTTTTCGTTTTCTAAAAAAAAATTTATAATATACGTTTTCTAATTTTTTTTTTTTTTTTTTACGAACAATAGTTTCAAATATTTTTAACTTTTATTTTAATATTTTTACAAAACTTTAGTATAGGCAAAAAAGGTGTTTTCAATTCTTAATATTTTTACTTTTACAGAAAGAAAATCTGTGTTTTTTTCTACAAAAAAAATTTTATAATATACGTTTTCGATAGTTTCAAATATTTTTAATTTTCACTGTAGGATAATAAAATATTTCCTACAAGGTTTATAATTTTTAAAAAAAAATTTTTTTATAGTCTTCACTTTCTTAATTTCAATATGACTTACAATATAATTTTTATGAGGATCCACATTCTATTGGAGATTCCGCTTCGTCCTTTTACGGATATTCGTCACTGTGTGGGTTCCTTTTATTCTTCCCTCTGGTATCGGTGGTGTTGTCTCTTCTTTTTTGAGTTTACTTCCACGTTCTTAAGGGTGAGTTGTGAGTTGTATGGTACAGATACTGATGAGTTTCCAGAATTGGTTTTCTAAATTTCTTTCGAGTGTTTTTAACTTTGTTTTTTTTTGACTCTTAAATTTGTGAATAGCTTTTTGTTTGTTAACTTCACTGTTCTTCGATAATAAAAAGAAATTGTTCGATTTATTTTAATTTTCTAAATTTTTATAGTTCACTCGGGTTTTTCTGAATTTCTTTTGTTTTTCAGGTGTTTTTAACTTTTTGTTTTTTGACTCTTTAATTTGTGAATCACTTTTTGTTTGTTAACTTCACTGTTCTTCGATAATAAAAAGAAATTGTTCGATTTATCTTAATTTTCTAAACTTTTATAGTTCACTCGGGTTTTTCTAGACTCTTATAATTCACTCGGGTTTTTATAAACTTTTATGATTTCGCTCGGGCGCCAGTTATGAAGAAACGCGTCAATCTTTTTTCAGTACCAATTATCAACTAACTTTTATTTAGTATATTTTCTTTTTATAAGTACAATCAATAACTTATTCTAAAATACAATTATGCTTACTTGTCAATCACTCAATATTCCATACATTTTGTTTATTGTTGCACTTTTTTAAGTGCAATTAATTTAATATTTTAATTGGGTTTTACAATTATGCTTACTCGTCTATCTTGTTAATACGTTTTGTTATTGTTGCGCTTTTTTAAGTGCAACGAATTTAATGTTTTTTGTTCATTTTTTATTTGTCTAAATGTATTAAGTGTCAATTCATTTTGTTTATTGTTGCGCTTTTTTAAGTGCAATGAATTTAATGTTTTTTGTTCATTTTTTATTTGTCTAAATGTATTAAGTGTCAATTCATTTTGTTTATTGTTGCACTTTTTTAAGTGCAATAAATTTAATATTTTTTGTTCATATTTTATTGTATTATAGAATCTAGTGTATTTACTTTAAAATTGTGTTGTGTAAGCAAGTGTGTCGTTATGGAATTTGGAATAAGATTGTGTTGTGCAAGCAAGTGTATTAACTTACATATAATTTATTAAACAGAATAACAAGATCATTCTAATTGAAAAGGGAGGTGGCATAGCCACCCCATTGAAAAATAATTAAATCATTTATTTGTAATGTTGAAATATAATATAATCAATTATTTATAGTTTAAATAATTTTAAACATAATTTTATTATTTTTTATAAAAATAAAAAATCTTATTTTCCATCTTTATCAATTTAATGATTGAGTTTGAAATTGTTCAGGCTCAAGATAAAATGTTTTTACTTTAAATAAAGCAAAAGCATTAGCACATTTATTTCAAAAATTGATCTATATTCTGCATGACAGGTTATACAGCTGTTTCGGGAAGAGCCACCAACCCTCATCAGTAACCAAAAGCAGTAGATAGTTTGTTTGGTAAAAAGCTAAATTCATATATATTTGCTGAAAACAACCAAATGAGAATTCAAGCAAAAGTTATACTATTTAAGCCTCTTCCAATATAACAAACTAAAATATAGAACAACTTTGAAACAAATATGATTGTATACGAGTATATATTGCATACTACAATATACATGTTTGTTTTTGTCTTGAAAAAACAAGAAAAACAATTTGTTTTAGCTAAACTTACATTTAGCGTTAACGGCGTGCCCTCCGTATTTTAATTTTATTATTTTTTATAAAAATAAAAAATCTTATTTTCGATCTTTATCAATTTAATGATTAAGTTTGAAATTGTTCAGGGTCAAGATCAAATGTTTTTACTTTAAATAAAGCAAAAGCATTAGCACATTTATTTCAAAAATTGATCTATATTCTGCATGACAGGTTATACAGCTGTTTCGGGAAGAGTCAACAACCCTCATCAGTAACCAAAAGCAGTAGATAGTTTGTTTGGTAAAAAGCCTAAAGTTTTCGAAACTATTGGCTTCGATTGCGTAAAAAAGTGGGTTAAACTTAAGGTGAATATTGACGGAAACACCCCAACCCTTCATTTTAAACGAGGTAAAAAAATGCTAGCACCGAGAATTAATATACAGAACACTTTTGCTAATGTAAATATTGATGTAGATCAATTTTTTCCAATTCTTGAAAAAGAAGCAATAAGTAGAAATTTAAATAAAATACAAATGAATTCGAATGATAACTTATTTAGCCTCGTATCAATTGAAAAATTTAAACAAAAAGCTAATCAACATATACACAAATTACAAATAGCGCTAACACCCAAAATACAGATAATAACTAACAAAAATGAACAAAAACATTTATTGAGAAAATTTCATGACAACCACCTTTTCGGAGGACACCCAGGAACAACTAGACTTCTTAAGAAACTTAGGCAATTTTACTATTGGAAAAATATCACTAAAGATGTGAGGCAATATGTAAAGAAATGTGTTCAATGTCAGATTAATAAGACCACGAAACACATAAAACCAAACCTTTTCAAACAGTAATAATAGATACAGTAGGACCACTTCCTATATCAGAAAACGGTAATCAATACATAGTCACTATAATATGTGATCTCACCAAATATCTAGTAGCAATACCAGTAATTAATAAAAACGCCAAAACCATAGCAAAGGCATTAGTGGAGCATTTTATATTAATTTATGGGCCTATGGTAAAAATACTGAGCGATATGGGTACTGAGTACAACAATCAAATTCTTTCGGAACTTCTAACACTTCTAAGGATAGAAAAGTCAACATCAGCCCCTTACCACCATCAAACAGTAGGAACAGTTGAAAGATCACATCGCACATTTAACGAATACATACGCTCATACATTCACGCATCCCGAAACGATTGGGATGAATGGATAAAATATTTTACGTATACTTTCAACACAACACCTTCAACGGTACATGGATACTGCCCATTTGAATTAATTTTTTCAAACGCACCAAATCAAAATCCACTGATAACACACGACAAGGTAGACACCATATATAATTTTGACGATTATACCAAGGAGGTAAAATTCCGTCTACAAACTGCATTGAATAGAGCGAAACAATTAATTGACAAAACGAAGACATACCAAAAGATTTTCTATGACAATAACATCAACAATACTGACATTACACTAGGTCAGGAGATATTCATTAGGAATCACACGTCACACAAACTGGAACCAGTTTACAAAGGACCATTTAAAGTGATTGAAATTGACGACAAGAATAATGTATTTGTAAAGATAAAAGGGAAAATTCAAAAGGTTTATAAGGGAAATATTAAAATTTTTAGTAAATAACTTTTATAATTTTGTATATAGAGCTGGCCAGATATATATACAATCTTAATAATAATTTGTAGTAAGTTTTGGTTTAATTTTTCAAATTCATTGTAATGATTACAAATTTATTTATAAGGAAAATATTATATAAGAAAATTATAAAAAAAGGAAAATTTAACAAAATTATTAAATTATTAAATATTACTAAATATTATTAAATATTATTAAAAGAAGTATATTATATAGTATTGAAGAAAGCTCTCATCGAAATCAGTTGATCACTGATTTCTATGGGATCTTTCTCTTTAAAAGGGGAGGTGTACCAACTTAATTAGTAATAATTAAACTCAATAATTAATAGCAATGACCGACAAATAATTCCAAATATTTAGTGCCAACGAACGATACATTTAAATACAAACATTTAATACCGTCGTTGGATCACCTTACACATACCAGTGTCTAGCCATTGAGTATTTTCATTTACCCCCTAATTCGCTTAGCTTTTAGTTATCATATAAGTTTAGCTTTTAGTTACCATATAAATTGATTATAACTATTCATATATATAAAAAAGGTTTTGATAATAAAAAAATCAATATAAAACAATACTTCAAACCGTGTACATCTTTTTATGGACAACGATTTTTAAAAGCCCAATAAAAAGTTGTGATAAATTATTATTTGTAAAAAGATTAAATCTTATAATGAAATAATGTAAATAATATTTAACAAATAAATAAGTTGAATTGAAAAATTAAAAAGATAATTTGAGTTTACATTAATTCATATATTTTTAATGCGAAAAATAAACTAAAGCAGATTAAAAAAGAAGACATGAAACTAAAAATCATCGTATGCATGCAATAGGTTTTTGGTAGCAGCTTCAAAAGAGAATTAAGAAAAAGCGCCTTAGGCTGTGACCTTCACTGTTCTTGTAGGGAATAACATGAGAGTGCATGGAAATAGTGTTGCCAATTTGAAAACGCAAAATAAGTATAAACTTTTTTATTTCGATTCAAAAGTGTAGCTAACAATAAGGGTATTCACTCTTGATAGTAATGTACCCTTTTAAGCCTTGTAAATGTTGTAGATATAGTAAAATTACTACTATTTACAACACCACAACAACAAAATGTATGAAATTAAAATATACTACGCTGTGTTAAAAGTACAAGGGTAAAAGCTACAGAACATCTACAAGACTAAACATTTATAAGACTGAAACAGCTGTTTGTTGAGCTGCCAAAACAATTGTTTATTTTTTATTTTTCATTTTGTGGTAAATGAATCAAAATAATAAAAAAAAATGTATATCAAACTAATGAAAAGCCCCTTCTCCAAATGACCCGAGTCTGTATAGGACAATTGCTAACTTGTACTCAACTGGAAATTGTTCACATGAACGGGGTTGGTTAAATTTTGTATCTCCAGAAATCATAGACACCAGTGTATGAGACTCAATTCGACTAACCCTCAGCATTTGCAAAAATCTGTTGTCATATAATTGGGATTACTGACCGCTTCATTGATTTTGGAACCGAATTGCAAGCTCCGCGGCGGTACACTTTAACTAAAATAATGTCATCAACTAATTCATCTAAAATGTGGTCAATGGCGTCATGTTCACATGTATCTACAGAAGGAGAGTAGTTATATTTTTGTATTGTTTTTATTATTGCAAGTAATACCGTACCTTCCACATCCAGAATCTCTGCAAATTTTATTTCGTCAACTGCATTTTGATCTAAAAAATTTATAATTTTTTCTTTTTCCGTAATTTTGGGCATTTTACTTATCTGCAAATTCTTGTTGATATTTTAAGTTTTCAAATTGATAAAAAAAAAAAAACAAAACAAAAGACAGCTTTGTAGTATAAAATCGTTGTAAATATAACAGGGTTGTAAATTTAACACCAAGAGTGAATACCGCTAATGATACAATAGAAAGTCTTTCTAGTTAAAAAGTGTCTTAAATTTTACTGATGTAATAGATTTTGTGGATTCGATTGGCACATATTTCCAACAGCAAATCTAACCACATCAAAAAAGCAATAAGCTATTATTAAAACAAAGAAAACCACACTACTTTTTAACATTATTTGCTTTCAGTTCTGATTAATAATATTTCCGTCTTCCTCAGATACAGTTTGAAGAAAAAATCCATTTATCAATGATGTAATTATAATCGAATCGTTTATCCTTTAAACTGACTTAATACTTATTGTTAATTGATTATTCACAAGATATGTCATTTAAAAATAACATAAATATTCAAAAAAAAAAAAATTATATATATATAAGCACACTTTTTACTCATTTGATTTAAAGCAATAATATTTCTGAGTTTAATTCTAAAAAACACCCACTTTAAAATGTGAAATTGTATACATAGTTAACCTAACATCACAGTTAGGATGTTTGTAATTATATACGGATTACCAAACTTGTGAAATTATTTTTGTAAAGCCTACTGGGCTTCCGAAAGGCAGTTTTATATCAATTCAATTCGTCTTTGGAACTCGCTACCTTCAAGCATATAGTTTAAATTATAATTTATAATTAATAACCATTATTCAATTTTTATTTTGATACAAACAGTATTTTATTATTTCTTAATAGAACACGTTTTCATTTAATTTTTCTTCTTTCTTCGATGATGGTTGATCAGTCAAGGATGGAGTGAAGTTGGCTGCATTACAATCAACCGTGTCTTTTTCACAGTTGCCAGACTGAATCGTTACAATTTCGGTCGACCTGACCTCACAATCGACCTCGATTGTGGCATTGATTACAATCCATCCTTTCCTCATCCAGAAATCCATAATCATTACACTCATCTTCTAAAAATTCATAATCTACACACTCATCAGTGTTGCCCTCAGAGCCTAACGAATCATTATTAACATCTAAAAATTCATAATCTACACCCTCATCAGTGTAGCCTTCAGAGCCCAACGAATCATTATTAACATCTAAAAATTCATAATCTACACACTCATCAGTGTTGCCTTCAGAGCCCAACGAATTATTATTAACATCTACTTGGGTCCCAGCCATTTTTTCAACCGAGTTGAGTCAATTATACCCTTATAAGGCATTTGAGTTACCTGCCAATTTTCCGTATCGGATCGTTGCCCACATACTTCTGAATGGTATAGGTCCACGGTATTTCGGAATAAACTTTTTATTAACACCAACGGTGTCCTTGATGCCGATGCCCTGACCTTATCCAGGTTAACCCTCTCCTTTTCAAACTTCGCCTGCAAATGTTCAGTCAGCTCGTCTAAAATCTCACCCCGTTGTTCGATTCCAAACAACATCACGCTCGGCGTCTGTCCAGTCGCACCATGGAAGGTGTTGTTGATAGAAAATTCTACCCTTGACAACTTGCCGACCCAATTAGCATGGCTAATGGGCTCCGTCAATTTAGCCAACATCGACTCAAGACCCGATTCACCTGCTTCACCTGTCCGTTCGACTGCGGTGAAGCGACCGACACCTTTACGTGAACAATGTTACGCTCCGATACAAAAGTCGAAAGCTCATTAGATGGTGCGTCTCGGTCCACTGTAGGTCCCAAAATATTTTGCGCAACATGCCTCCTTTGTCCCCGTGGAATTCACCGCGTACAACTTAACGAATTTCGTAAAAGAATCTACCACCACTAACACGTGCTTCCGCCTCGAATTTATGCCAGGCAACGGGCCAAAATGATCACTATGCAGGGTATCAAATGGGATTGGCTTCTTCTCTATACTATACAATTTTCTTCCCCCTTTGCGACTCGGTGTGGAATAGTAAATGCACTTCAAGTAATTACAGGTAAACCGATTAAGCTTCTCCCTCATATTAGGAAACCAATAATGCTTCTGGATTTGATTGAGACACTTTTCTATACCGACGCGGCCATATTTTTCATGCGTCAGTCTCATAATGTTATCCTCCATCCTCCCTAGGCACATACAACTGACTCCGTCCCTGTGCATCCTAATGAAACACCAAACCGTTTTCCAAACAATAACCTTCCAGCTCCCCTTCCTCCAGTTTGTCCCGAATCGTCCGAATATTCTCGTCCCTACTCTGAACTATCTGAATATTAAGATCAACATCAGTCTCATCCATAATAACCGCAATAGTGGCAAGAATCCATGCATCCACATGAGCCATCATCTCACCCCTTCGGTGACGTATTTCATAATCATAATTTACGAGCTCTAATGCCCATCGTGCAGTATGTGGATTAATAACCTTCTTCCCAAACGTGAGTGCCAATGAATTGCAATCGGTAACGATCGTGAATTTAATACCCTCTAAAAACATTCTAAACCTCTTCAACGCATGCACAATGGCCAAGGTTTCCAGTTCGAAACTGTGGTATCTTGACTCAGGCTCAGACGAAGATTTCGAGTAATAGGCGACGGGATGAAATTTACCATCCTCCTGTCTCTGCAGCAACACTGAACCAACACTGAACCAAACTGGCATCCGTATGCAATTGCGTCTCCCGGAAAGGATCGTATACCGATAACACAGGTGCACTGACCAGCCTATCCCTCAAAAAACAGAATGCTTCAGAGCAGGAAGCTGTCCATTCGAATACACTGTCCCTCTTGGTAAGGTCGGTAAGAGGCTTGACCACTCTCGAAAAATTTGGCACAAAACGTCGAAAATATGAAAACAATCCTAAGCAACGATGTACCTCCTTAGCATTCGTAGGGATAGGATATTCCCGAATCGTCCTTATGTGTTAGCCATTCGACAAATACCCATGTCGTTCATACAATATCCCAAATAATCAAATTCACAATACCCAAATTTGCACTTACCGAGATTTAACTCAAGACCGTGATCTCTCAATAAAAGTAAAACCCTACGTAAGACCTCAACATGTTCCTCAATGGTCCTATCGTTATGATGATATCATCGATATATACCATAATTTTCACAGCCTCGATCAATTCCCTCAATACCATGCTCATAAATCGTTGAAATACCGCGGGAGCATTCTTCAATCCAAACGGCATATAACAATATTCGTACTGTCCGAATGGCGTAACAAAGGCCGTATACCGTATCGACTCATCGTGAACTCTAACCTGGTGAAAACCATCCCTTAGGTCCAATGTACTAAAATGCCACTTATTACCCAAATATTCAAGACAATCCTTAGTCACTGGTAACGGAAAATTATCCCTCAAGGTAATCCTATTCAACGCCCAGTAATCGACACACATTCGTAAGGCCCCACTTCTCTTTCGGACTAATACTATAGGGAAAGCGTATGGAGATTCACTGGGTCTTATGATGCCCTGTCGCAATAAACGATCAAGGGCCTGCCTAACCTCAACGCACTCCCGATACGACAATCGTCGAGGGGCACAGAACACCGGCGTGTCATCAGTCAACCGTATCTTCATCGAGTAATCCACTTGTTACGGATTTTTTCCCTTTCTAATACAATATCACATGACTCGTCCTCCCTACCCACACTGTTCTTAATACTGGAAAGCAAATTTACAATTTGACGCTTATCATTTATGACTGGATTTCCCACTTTGTCCTCCCGAGGGCCTCTGAATATATTAAAAGACATAAGTGCACTTAAAGTCGATTTATTTAATTCATTTTTATTTGCACTTAAATTTAAAAGAGTATTCTTGTTATATTCTATTCTTATACGACGAAGTCGAATGTTAAATTTAATTAAGAGATCCCGACCAGCTAGCAGTGGTACAACCGATTCTTCACCCAACAATACTAACAAATTATGTATCACCTCTCGATTTTCAAATTTAATTTTACACTTTACAAAACCATAGCAACTTATTCTATTTCTACCAACTCAACGAAACGATGAAACGATCTTCTCGCTATTGATGGCAAAAGGTACCAACGGCTTCCGTATGCAACTAATCGGGCTACCGGTATCGAAAAGAGATATACTCGACTTTACTTCAGTGCACTATTCTCTAATAATAAAAGCAACACTCACCGTTTGATAGATACGAATTTGGTGGCCGGGTAGGATTGGGACATTTAATCTGATAATGCCCAAACTGTGAGCAGTTATAGCCAAGAATCATATATAATAGAGGATTTGCAAACCATGATTTTGCCACAAGAAAACTGACAACGCAAGAGTGGATGAGATCGGAACTAATATCGGACAGAGAATTGCGACATAGAAATATGAATGTGGAAGCAAATTGTGTGACATACATTGTTTGTGTCGCAAGATTTGAAGATAAAGCTGTTAAGATAATTGAACTTTATATTTTAAACAGCAATTTATGTATTTGCTTAACTCTGTGTTTTTATGATTTGTGTATTGCGAAAATTTTCATTTATATTTAAAAAGTTGATATTTTTGGATAAATTTGATTTAATGTTTAATAATCATAATTGATTATTTATTTGAAAAAAAAGGAAGCAATAACAATAAAACTTTTTTGAACTTGTAGATTTTATATTGAAATATAAAGATGTAGCAAAAAAATCTATTTTTGAATTTATTTGATTTCATATTAAAAAAAAGAAGCAGTAACAAAAAAATCTCTTTCTGAATTTATTTTTATTTTGTGGCCCTGAAAAGAGCCTTTTTTTCTATTTTGTGGCCGTGAAAAGGGCCATTTTTTTCTATTTTATGGCCCTGAAAGGGCCTTTTATATATTGAATTTCGCATCGAATCAGCCTTCAGTCACATCCTGCTTATCCAAAGGAGCTAATAAATGAAAAAAAGAAAACTAAAAATTTTATTAATAAATAGTTCTATAATAATTGTTAAAACAAATAGTTAACATAAAAATGTATGTTATAAACATAATTAAAATTTTTTTTAATTTAAAATTTTATTGTCTTTCATTTAATAATGCAGTTAGTTCACATAAAAAATTATGTCATTGTCTTTGGAAAATAATAAGAATAAAAAAGAAAATGAAAATTTTAATAATAAAAACTTAATAAATAATTGCATTAAAAAGGAAAACGAAGTTAACATAAAAATTTATGTCATTGTCGTGAAAAGAAACACTTATTTTATTTTGTTAATTTTTTTAATTTTTCATTTTCCTTCAGTTGTTGCCTCTTATTAACAATCAAGGTATTTACTAATGTTTTAGAGTTTTTATATAACAAAACAGTTATATAAAAATCTAAAACTGCTTTCTCATGTGATCTGCAGGGATCAGTTTCATCAACCATCCAGAGAATTCCTTCGATGTAGCCAGAATCCGATGAATTTCATTTATTATACTATGTCTTAAGTTTATGTTATGGTAATTTTTCATGAAGAATTTCGTGTAAATAGAGAAGAACTTTTTAGATATATCTTTATAATACTTAGATGCTACTACAATTTTATCCACATTATGGGCCCTTTTCAAGAATCATATATAATAGAGGATGTGCAAACCATGATTTTGCCGCAAGAACAAGAGGAAAGAGATGGGAACCAACAAAGTTTTATAGGCCATGAGAATTAAAATACTGATAAACTGTGTCACATACATTGCACAGATAGAACACAATGTAACGCGTTATTTGGCACAAGAGACATTGTAACAGAGCAATAATCAAAAAACCATGTGAGCATTTTATGAAATTATAACACGCTTTTATGACTCGCTTTACAAAATTGATTGTTGAAGCACGCTTGAAAATGCTAACTGGGTATACACACAATAAACCAAGAAATCAACAAACAAACACATGCATAGTTTTTTATAATAATTTCAAAGATTTCGTATCTAATTATGAAAAAGAGTTTTATATTCAATGCAATATAAGGGTGGGCACTTTGCTAATTCATACAAAATATCATGAATTGGTTTTTATAATTGAAAAATGAAATTCAATAAAAATAGAAAAACAAAAATTTATAATTTTTTCAAAAAAGTTTTATTTAACAAAAATACATAAAATAAATAATTCATAAAAAAATAATAATTAATAATAAATTCATTTTAAAAAAAAGTAATAAAAAATAAAAAATTTGCTTAAATAAAAAATATGAAAAAACTAAATTTGAAAAAAAAATTAAAGAAAAAATGTTAAGGAGTTAATTTCCCCATTAATCCATCGAACGTTACATCATTCATCTTCTTTTCTGCAAGCAGACTTTGTTGTTGGGGGGTCATTTAAGCCAACATTTGTTCCATAAATATAAAAGTGAAGTAAATTTCATGCTTTTTGGGAAATTTAATCAGGACGCGCTGGAAAATTTGTTTTCCAAGATACGATCGAATGGTGGTTCAAACGATCATCCTTCGATCAATGAACTACAATATATTCTAGCGCGACTGTATCAATGAAAATAATAATTTTCAAATATAACTCTGACAACAACTGTGAAGACGACGAAGATGTTATGCTGGAATGGGGAACAGCGAATAAAGAATCAAAGGATATATCTCACCAAAAGTCAATATTAAGAAACAATCTTAATATTCCAATATCAACGGATAAAGTGGATATGGACAATGGCAGAGTTGCTATTCATCAGGATGTTGAGATGAGTAGCAATGAATGGGAAACACTAGAATATTACACGGGATATGTAATTTTTTCCAATTTTGTGAAGAAAATCCAATGCGGTAGATGTCTAGAAATGGCAAAAGGACCATCAGCAGAAGCGACAACATTCGTACAGAACAAGGATAAAATTGTAGTAGCATCTAAGTATTATAAAGATATATCTAAAAAGTTCTTCTCTATTTACACGAAATTCTTCATGAAAAATTACCATAACATAAACTTAAGACATAGTATAATAAATGAAATTCATCGGATTCTGGCTACATCGAAGGAATTCTCTGGATGGTTTGATGAAACCGATCCCTACAGATTACATTAGAAAGCAGTTTTAGATTTTTATATAACTGTTTTGTTATATAAAAACTCTAAAACATTAGTAAATATGTACCTTGATTGTTAATAAGAGGCAACAACTGAAGGAAAATAAAAAATTAAAAAAATTAACAAAATAAAATAAGTGTTTCTTTTCATGGCAATAAAATAAATTTTTATGTTAACTTCTTATTCCTTTTTAATCCAATTATTTATTAAGATTTTTATTAAAATTTTCATTTACTTTTTTATTCTTACTATTTTCCAAAGACAATGACATAATTTTGTATGTCAACTAACTGCATTATTAAATGAAAGACAATAAAATTTTAAATGAAAAAAAATTTTAATTATGTTTATTTTAAAGGCAATAACATAAATTTTTATGTTCACTATTTTTTTTTTAACAATTATATATGAACTATATATTATTAAAATTTTTAGTTTTCTTTTTTTTCACAAAATAAAAAAAGCCCTTTTCAGGGCCACAAAATATAAAATTCAGACAGAGATTTTTTTGTTACTGCTTCTTTTTTTTAATATGAAATCAAATAAATTCAAAAACAGATTTTTTTACTACATCTTTATTTTTCAATATAAAATCTACAAGTTCAAAAAAGTTTTATTGTTATTGCTTCCTTTTTTTTTCAAATAAAAAATCAATTATGATTATTAAACATTAAATCAAATTTATCCAAAAATATCAACTTTTTAAATATAAATGAAAATTTTCGCAAGACACAAATCATAACAACAGAGTTAAGCAAATACATAAATTGCTGTTTAAAATATAAATATATCTTAACAGTTTTATCTTCAAATCTTGCGACACAAACAATGTATGTCACACAATTTTCTTCCACATTCATTTTTCCATGTCGCAATTCTCTGTCCGATGTTAGTTCCGATCTCATCCACTCTTGCGTTGTCAGTTTTCTTGTGGCAAAATCATGGGTTGCACATCCTCTATTATGTATGATTCTTGCTTCCACATTCATTTTTCTATGTTGCAATTCTCTGTCCGATGTTAGTTCCGATCTCATCCACTCTTGCGTTGTCAGTTTTCTTGTGGCATAATCATGGTTTGCACATCCTCTATTATATATGATTCTTGCCTTTTTCTGTACGAATGTTGTCGCTTCTGCTGATGGTCCTTTTGTCATTTCTAGACATCTACCGCATTGGATTTTCTTCACAAAATTGGAAAAAATTACATATCCTGTGTAATATTCTAGTGTTTCCCATTCATTGCTACTCATCTCAACATCCTGATGAATAGTAATTCTGCCATTGTCCATATCCACTTCATCCGTTGATATTGGAATGTTAAGATTGTTTCTTAATATTTACTTTTGGTGAGATATATCCTTTGATTCTTCATTCGCTGTTCCCCATTCCAGCATAACATCTTCGTCGTCTTCACAGTTGTTGTCAGAATTATATTTGAAAGTTATTATTTTCATTGATATCAGTCGCGCTAGAATATATTGTAGTTCATTGATCGAAGGATTATCGTTTGAACCACCCTTCGATACTATCTTGAAAAACAAATTTTCCAGCGCGTCCTGATTAAATTTCCCAAAAAGGATGAAATTTACTTCACTTTTATATTTATGGAACAAATCTTGGCTTAAGTCAAGGAAACACCTTAATGTAAGGATGAAACCATTGATACATTTGTTTCTCGATAAACCTGTAAGATTAAATGTCTCCAAGTATTCTATAAATTCCAGAATGAATTCAGTTGTTTCGTCTTCGTTCCTATAATATGGCCTCCTGTTGGGATTTCTGTTCCCAGCGTTCTTCGCATTTAAGATATCGAATATTTTGTTAAACTGTTTTACGAAGAAAAGTGTACCCGGCACTTTAGCTAACAATTCTTCCTTGAAAAATCCACCATCCATTTTTGTTTTAATAGCTGCAAACATGCTGTGGCACTTGAGCAGCTCTCGAAACTTTCATCCTTTCGAATCTATTGGGATATAACTGCGAATCCTTCAGTTTCGGCAGCATCCGCATAAACAGACTTTGCTTGTCTGATTCATACACAGCTCTTAAAACATCTATGCTTGCGGGACCATGTTCTGTCTCTATGTCATGGCTTAACAATGTGTTCCTAATTGATTTAAACAAATGGCAATAGTCGTACATCACAAATACTTTCTTTTCCGGCGTAATTTCGAAATAAGTAGTCTCAGATGTAACTCCTAGCAGATTGACCAATCCTTGGTTCGTCTGTCCCTGGTCCATAACAATGCATGTTACATTTAGTCCGATTTCTGTCACTTTTTCAACGTTTTCCAATACAATTTCCTTCAATTTGTCGGCTTTAAGCACAATTACTGAAAATCCCTTTAAGCATGAAAACCAATGCTTTCGTTGCTACTTCCTTTGATCCTTCATCGTTAGAGAAATCTACAACACCATCAATCCGGTCATTTGATTTGTTGTACACCAAGTCCCTTCTTATGGAAACCTCGTCGAGCAGCATAACGCATTCCTTTTCTTTAGGTTGCAAGTTTGTTGTCATCCTCCTTAAGTTTTCCAATACATCGTTGTCCGTTCCAGATTTGACGCATTTTATTGGCCTCCAGTTCCTTACTTTAGGGAAAATAAATTAACAAAGGAAGCAGATCACGTAACCACATTGTTCTATATTGATGCTCTCAAGTTTCTAGATACGGAAAAAACAGAAACGAAGCAAAAAAAAAAGGTAAATTGTAATTGTTGTTATTATAATTATAATTATTAATTGCTATTTCTTATTTCCAGAAAAGAAGACGCAGCTCGGCACTAACAAAGTCAAATGAAGATGAAATGCCGTCTACTTCGGCACAAGCCAAACTGGCAATGGCAATGCAATCCGAAGATTGCTTCGGCTTTATTGAAGAAATAGACGTGGATGAAGAAGCACGTAAGCATTAATAATAAAGCTAAACATAACTCAACTGAAATTAATTGAACTTGTAACCTTTTTTAGCTTTTCCGAACGATGGTAACGTCTGGGAGGAAGTCATTCCATATCAGAGCTTCCGACCATATCCTGCCAACCCCAATGCATTGAAACAGTTAGTTTTGGCAACTGGCGATCTACCAAAAGCGGAAGTCGCAGAAACAATTTTAATACAACAAGTACAACCAATAGACACTTCTGAAGACGTATCAACATATGATGCCGAAGAAGTGAACCCCACAGAAGCTGCCGAACAATAACGCTCAACTACTACTCCGATTAAGATTCAAATGAAAGTGGAAAGAAATACAGTCCTACGTCGACACAGCAAAGGAAAGGGTGAACGGATGGACGACTTTGACGTATACGGTGTCACCGTAGCATCAAAGCTACGGAAAATGACCCCCCAACAAAGTCTGCTAGCGGAGAAGGAGATGAGTGATGTAACGTTCGATGTATTAATGGGGAAATTAACTTCTTAAATTTTTTTCTTCAATTTTTTTTTTTCAAATTTAGTTTTTTCATATTTTTTATTTAAGCAAATTTTTTATTTTTTTTTACTTTTTTTTAATGAATTTATTATTATTTATTATTTTTTTTATGAATTATTTATTTTAAGTTTTTTTGTTAAATAAAATTTTTTGAAAAAATTATAAATTTTTATTTCTTTATTTTTATTGAATTTCATTTTTCAATTATAAAAACCAATTCATGATCTTTTGTATGAATTAGCAAATTGCCCACCCTTATATTGCATTGAATATAAAACTCTTTTTCATAATTAGATATGAAATCTTTGAAAATATTATAAAAACTATGTATGTGTTTGTTTGTTGATTTCTTGGTTTGTTATGTGTATACCCAGTTAGCATTTTCAAGCGTGCTTCAACAATCAATTTTTGTAAAGCGAGTCATAAAAGCGTGTCATAATATCATAAAATGATCACTTGGTTTTTTGATTATTGCTGTTATAATGTCTCTTGTGCCAAATAACAACGCGTTACATTGTGTCCTATCTGTGCAATGTGTGTGACATAGTCTATCAGTATTTTAAATTCTCATGGCCTATAAAACTTTGTTAGTTCCCATATCTTCCCTCTTGTTCTTGCGGCAAAATCATGGTTTGCACATCCTCTATTATATATGATTCTTGCTTTCGTGTTTGCAATTGGCGGTAAACTTCTTGCCGTGTTATCGTTCTTTGGAACAATCTGTCCAAGTCATCACGGCATATTCCATAGAACCCAGATTAAACACATGATTTTTTGCCGTGCCTGTGAGCCGCCGGCGTAAACCAAGACACCGTTCTTTATCAGTATAGCCGCACATATTTGTGTAATCCTCAAATTGCACGAACCATTTGACGATATCGTAATAGTCATCACCGTTGAATCGTGGCACTACCGCATCAATCTCGCTCAAATCAATATGATGCCGTTGCCCCAGCCCAGAATTTTCCTCCAGAGTACGAATTTACTGTTGCGCACGAAGTATTTGCAAACGCAATTGTAAATCCCTTAATTCTGCTTCCATTGGCTGCAGCCAAATCTGGAGAAGAATTTCTCGATTGGTACGAGTCCGCTATTACGACATGAACAACTGGGTCAACCTACGACATTGTGGTTACAGTTGATCTCGCCAAACCCAAGATACCCTCATTCGTTACGGCAGGGACACAATTTGATGATTCTACACTAGCGGAAGGGCGTGCAGCATGTAGGATCATATCAGCAGAGTCGCCTTTATTTTCATTGCTTGACGATGTGCGCAAGACAACACTACAATCTTCAGTGTTTGACTTGTAACGAGCAACTGGTAATCCCTTGACATTCACAGGTCTGCACACCTAGCAATGCTTCGGTCTTAGCTCAGGGAAATGGGCGGAGGCTGTGAAATCACTATAGGAGCCACGTTACTTTAATTTAAGATAGAAATTGTGTGCAGTTTGAAGAATAAATAGGAGAAAAAGATGTAGCGAGAAATAGTAAAAATAGATTTTTCTTTCAAGTTGTATCATCGTATGTTTCAGAGGAATTAGGTAGGTGGTTTCCTCATGGTCAATATACCCGCACATCCTGCTGATGACCAATAGGTTTTTCAGCCCACTGATGTATTACGTTAACCTACCAGTGTCTCTACATTTCATTAACCAATAACGACGAACTTTATTTTTCCATTATTATTCTTATACAAGATTTATTAATTCATATAATTTCCATTTTCAGTTATGTTTACAAAAACTAATAAAACTAGTGGTATTCGAAAAAAGTATTACTTATCTAGTATTTAATTGGTAAGGTGGGTTACTTCCCTTACAAAACCAAAAAAAATATGAGTTGAAAATAGATTTAGATCTTATGATCAAAATGCAAAACAAAAATATATTAGGTTTGGATGTAGTTTAAACAAAAGCAAAAAAAAATACGCTGCAACACAAGAAGAGAGTGCATAGGTTATGATTGGAAGGCAATAATCTAAGTAAACGCAAACTAATTGTTAGTTTGTTTAATTTAACATATGTATGTATTCTCATAAATTTGATTTGCAGTTAAAGTTATTACTCTTTAACTCATACACTTACATGATCATTGTCCATCGATGTCAAACAGGTCTGATGAATCTGATGATATTAATGATGATTTACTTGGCTATAATTTAATAGTTGAAATTAGGGTGTACTGAATATAAGAATTTTGCATTTTGGTGTGTTGGTTAAGCAAAAACCGATATAATGAATATAATAATTAAATTCCAGGGTTTTTCCAGGTTTATATTAAAAAAAAAAAAAAAATTTAACATTATAAATAATAAAAATTATTAATTTAAAAATAAAATATTTTTTTTTTCTGGAGTTTAGAGTGGCTAGTTAACTTGACCTCATAGAAAATTTATGCTAGATGCATCCATTTATCAGAAAAGAAAAAAATATATATTCGTAAATAAAAAATTATGGGTTTGCTTTTCTAACTGATAAAAGTATATGCTACTTTAGGGTAGAGATATGATGAGGTATATGATACCATTAGTCAAATAATTGTAACAATTTTATAGTGAGTAGCAAAAATATTTTAAGTAATCCAACAAAGGATTACTTAATTATTAGATGCAGGGTATGTGTATAAAGAAAATGGTATAATCTACAATATCCCTGTACTAAGTGTACTGTGTTAAGTAATTTCTTTTCCGTTCAGCTACGTAAGTTTTCGTATGATTTAAATTGGGGTATGGCTAGATATATAGGTAAAAAGGTTAGGATCCCTATAAAGTCCTGCACACCACGTGTCACAATCGATGGTCAACTAATCTGTTGTGTGTGGTATTGACGTTTCTGGTTACTGATTGATTTAAGTCCAGGAGACATGCTTTTTATGGTGTAATAAGATGTGTAGGTTGATCAACATGCAATTTAGTCTTCCCCGTTATCCTAATTATATATAGTTCCCAGCAAAAAAAATACACACGTGGGTGTACACCCGCAGGAACTTATGACTCGTCCGAATTTTACCAGCAGGTTTCTTTGTATTAAAGAAATGACCTTTAAACTGGTTTAATTAACTTTAATATTATTTTAATTAATAACTAATCCACTCCTAGTAGGTAAAATGATGTTGAAATATGTAATGGTGCGGCGTTGGTGGAAGATCCGCTTCCGTTTCCCTGAGCCTTTGCTGGTCGCACGTGCTGGCGTAGGGGCCTAGCTCGCCGGATGGGTGGGGTCTTGCTCAGGCCCAAGGAAACAGCACTACAGATTTTCACGTGCGATTTAAAAAAAAACAACTGTCAAAACAACTGACGCTAAATGGGACGGATGGCCATACTTACCTTTGGATTGGGGACGAGGTGTTCTGCCCCTTTTGCCCTCCCTACCATGTTACCTCGACTCCATCTCAATTGGAGGTAACCCACAGCAATGATAAGAGTTTGGTTTGGTTTGGTTTTCTACATTGGTTTAAAAACTTTTATTGAACCTTCATTTAAGGTTGCAAAATTTAAATTATACATATTTAGCAAAACTTATTTAATTTTTTTTATATTTTAGCAAAATTTTACCTTTTAGAAAAAATTTAAGTTTGGCAACATTTTATTTTCAACCAAATTTTAATTTAGGAAAATTTTTAATTTTAGCTTATTTTAAATTTTAGCTTAAGTTTAGAATTAGGAAAATTTTTGTTTAAATTTTATAATTAAAAATTTTAGGATTAGAAAATTCAATTTTAGGATAATTTTTAAATTTTCGCAAAATTTTATTTTTTTTTGAGAAATTTTAATGTTTAGGAAAACTTTAAATTCTAGCAAAATTTTATACATATTTAGGAAGATAATTTTAGTATAGGAAAATTTTAATTTAAACAAAATTTTAACTTTATCAATTAGAATTTAGCACTATTTAATTTTAGCACAATTTATATTTATGAAAATTTTATAATAAAAAAATTTTTTTTTTTTTTTTTTATTTGGCACAATTTTATATTTCGCAAATTTTATACTCAGTAAAATTCTATAATTAGAACATTTCTTATGGTAGTAAATTTTTTTTTGTTTAATTTTATAATTAGAAACATATTAGCTTAATTTGATATTTACAGAAAAGAATTTGAAGTTAAGGAAAATTTTAGCGAAATGTTATATTTAGAAAATTTATATATTTAAAAAATTTTATATTTAGAAAAAATTTTATATATAAAAAAAATTTACATTCAGAAAATTTTTATATTTAAAAAAAATTTACGTTTAGAAAATTTTAACTTAGCAAATTTTTTTTTTTTTTTTTAGTAGTTGGTTTACATAATAAATACCTAATTTGGTATTGTTTCTTTCGTATTGTTAATATTTTAAATTAAGGTTTATTTGAAATCAATCTCCGTTTTCCAACTGTTGTTTAAAGTAATATCGTAGAATATGTACATATGTATGTAGGTTCTTTCCTTTTTCGTCTTTTATTTATATAAAGTATGTATATAAATTTGTTTCTCTTTGACGAGTTTCACATATATATTGTTTCATAATTTTGTTTTAAGATCTCTTTATAATTAGTTATTAATTAGTTGATAATATTATATTAATATATAAAAATAATTAATATTTAGCGACTGAACTGTACTGAACGAAACAGACGACATTTTAGCTTAAAATATGTTCACCTTGATTGGGTTGATCTTTTTCTAGTTTATGGTTATTTATTTTATTGTTGTTTTTGATAAAGTTCTTCTTACTGTAGTGTTGATTGTAAGTTTTTTATGTTCATATACATATGTTGTTGTATTGGATTAACAACGGCAGCAACTTAGTTAACAGCATCAAGTAGATAGTTGTTATATTGCGACTTTTAAATTATTTATTATTTCTTAATTTTTTAACACTTTTTAATTTTAATTTTATGTCTTTATTTTAAACTTGGGTTTTTCTTACACTTATTTTTAATTTTCTTAATCTTTAAATTTTTTCTTTCTTTTTTTTTAAGTTCTTATATGCAAAACAATTTTTTTTTCTACAATATGCAATTTTTATTTATTTAACTTTACTTTTATTTTCCATTTCAACTTTACTTATAAAATTTATTTTAAACTTTACTTATTTTAAATTATAAATATATATTTTTTTATTTAATTTTAAGACATTTTTAATTTTTTAATTAAGGGTTTTTCCTCAACCTCTTTCTGCGACATTCAAAATTCAACTCCAATCGCCAAAACTTCAATTCTTGTTAATCAAGCCAAATCTTCCTCATTCATTCCTCTGCAGATAAAAACCTGTTTATTAAACAAACAAAATCACCAGCAATTCAGTGAGAACATTCATATGCATTCATAATATTCTCTAGTATTTATAACACTCACACTCATATATGACTATGAGAGCAAGTGAGATCAATACAAGAAAATACGTGGTTTGACCAGCATGATTGCATATGAATGTGTTCATGATTTACTTCAACACAATGAAGAGAAAAAAATACATAAATCAGTTTGCCAAAAAAAAAAAAATACCATATAAGGTGTTGTTTATATGTACATACTTGAACTTGAAAATAATTTCAAGATCAAGGTTATTATTTTTTCTTCTTTCTTATTCTGCCTGTACCAGAAATTCTTCTGCTACAGTGCAGAGCAAAAAAGATCACCGTCACAAACTTCAACACAATGAAGAGAAAAAATACGCCATAAAAAAAAATGCCATCAACCTATTACCATATAAGGTGTTGTTTAATGTACATACTTGAACTTGAAAATAATTTCAAGATCAAGGTTATTATTTTTTCTTCTTTCTTATTCTGCCTGTACCAGAAATTCTTCTGCTACAGTGCAGAGCAAAAAAGATCACCGTCACAAAACAGATGGTTTTGATTTCCATGAAAGGAAAAATCAACTGAAAACGGTTCGATGGGTTTTTAAGGTTTGCCATTTTTAAATGAATGGAGTAATTATCGATAATTGCTTTGATTTACCAATAACTGCGAGTGTAATTAAAAGTTTCACTAATTTTTACTAAATAATATATGCAGAAATGTAATACCAAATCTTTTGTGCAACTATTTCCAAGAATCACATATATTATATATATTACATATATTATATATATATATATATATATATTATATATATTACATATGTATATTATATATATATATATATTATATATATATATATATTATATATAATATTATATATGATTCTTGCTATTTCACCCATCACAGACTTCACGGCATCGGATAAACCTGACATAAGTTGTTTCGCGGCAGCGGTCCTTTGTCTGTCGGACATCATGGTGGCAGTTGGGCCGAGACATCCGGCATCATAGCATCAGTTTTTTTCCAAGGTGGATAGCATCAAGACCGCAGCTGCCGTGGCAGAAACACAACAGCAGGATCACCATCAGATCCATATTTTGACTCCGACATAGTTATTTCTGTGGGAATCTCCACGATTTCTTGCTTTCGTTAAATCCAAGCAATCAATCACTATTTAACTTACCTTCCGCCATAATTTAGCTTCCTTAACAGGAGGGAAAGACATATTTAATTAAGGGTCAGTTGTTCCCACAAGTCAAGTTGGTGTGCTATATCATGAAATCAGCCATAAATTCCTTTTGTTGACGTTTATTTTGTTTGAATTTGTCCTGAATATAAAAATCTTCACATTATTTGGTTTTTTTTTTCAAATTACTCGTTCATAAATATTATACTTACATTTTACGTCTTTCTATTAAATACAATAAAAGAAATAATTTTTCCTTGTTTTTTTTTTTCATTTAAACAAACTACAGCTTGATATGTATTGAATGACATTTCGAAAGATTTCACTCGATGGATTAGTCGTTATCGAATGCCGTGATTTCAAAATGAAAAATGTCCATCAATTTCACTCGATCACGTATGCGACGATTAGACATCAGATTTCAATCCCATATTAAATCTATGGGAAATTGTCGATCGAAAAATACGGACACGAAATAACACAAACAAGACAGATCTCATAGAGGCAATTAATTCAGAGTGGCAAAACTGGATATAATCAATTTAATTGATTTCATGCCTCGGCCTCGTATTTACTGTACCGAAAACGTATGAATTGTTTCTTAGGGTTCTAAACGTGATTTTAAACGAAAAAAAATGGACTTAAAAAGCATTTTAAGAATGCCAGGAAATAAATTATCCAATATAAACCTCTTTAACATCACTAAAACTAGAGGACCCCTGCTGCTCCGCAGCATTATTTCATAGTATATTAATTTTTATAATATAATACCAAAATTTGCCAAGGGAAGTTAACGTACAGTAATGCCAAAATATGCCAAGAGAAGTTAACGTACAGTAAAAGTAAAGTTGATTGTCCACGCATAACTTTCCTCAAATCCAAGTTAATAGAAAGAGCTTGATCCACTGAGTGTTCTAAGACTTATGTCAACAGCCTACGTTAATTAGAACTCTAGTTATAGAGGTTTGAGTGAAGGAAAATATTGAAAAAATCTTGAAAAAGTATAACTTGAGTAAGGTGGGAGTTGAGTAAATTCCAATGTTTGATGACATATCTGTCTAAATACCTTTCATTTAAAAAAAAAAAAAATCGGCCGGATAGATATATCACTAAAATAAAGGAAATAATCATCCATTTAGTTGTGATGTTTGTCCTGCTGGAAATTTCAAATGAAGCGACTAATAAAACTAGAACGACAATGAACACACCAAATTTTTGATTAAATATTTTATTTATAATGCGCATAATTTTTTTAATAACATTTATGTAAATTTGTATTATTGTATTGAATAAAATATTAATAAAATAGGTGCACATACATTTGTAATACATCTGCTGTAATACTCGTATCAAGAAGTGTAATGCATTTTCTAGACCTACAAATTGTTCAATAACACATTTACAATGCCAAGGAATGTCGCTAATTTTGTTCAGATATTTGGTAAATAAAAGAATTCCAACTTAAATTTTAGACAATAAGCAAATTCTTAAAATTTTGAATAAAGATAAATATTTGTGATAAACACTTGTCTGGGTTGAATTTATGCCGAGAACATGAAACTTTTCAACTTAACTATTGTGATGATAATACCGTTTTCTTTTCTGACAAAAAATGTCGCATTTTATTTTCACTTTTTTCGAAAAGTGTATTTTTTATATATTCTAAATTAAGAGCAACCTTATTTTGTACATCAATCGAAAGGTCTTAAAGTCGAGCGCTCGTAAATCGCAAAAAATTGTAGCCATTGACTTCTTTCAGGTCATAGTGTAAAAATATTTCCCCATTGTTCCCCTTTTTTTAATATTTTCACCCCATGACTTCAAAGAGGATAACAATCAAAATTTTTTGCATTTTATGCATACAGCCCGTTGAGACCTTTCGATTGATATAAAAGATGAGGTTGCTCTTAATTCAGAATATATAAAAAAATACACTTTTTGAAAAAAGTGCAAATAAAATGCGACATTTTTTTTCAGAAAAGAAAACGGCATAAGATTTGAATTAGAGTTCAAATATATTATTGGAACAATAGCAATATATATGTATTATTTTTGATTATTAAGAACAATTTAAGATGAAACCAATTTAAGGTGAACGTATGATAGCTTCGTAGGAGGCAAAAATCATTGGCGCTACTTCTACAGAGCGCGATTTCAAACTCAAAGTGGCATCAGGATTTCCGGGTTGTAATTTTAATTCGAGCAATACCCATATATTGTTGGTCAGCTTAAGCGATTGATACAACATATCTTGGCCTTCTACATTGCGCTTGGCAATGGTGAATATATTATTGTTGGTCATTTTGGACGCTATGCCATCGGTGGTACCAACAACACCACTGAGAGAGTACTGAACTTCATTTGCAGCTGGTATTTCCTTCCAGGTGTTGAGGAATACCCGCTTATCGAGTTGACCATCTTCGGCAAACAAGCAATTGCCATGTATTAAGCAGGCAAAGTAAAATATATCGATATTATTTTTGACCGCCACTTGAAGATTATTTAAAGGTTCCATACGTTGAACTGGACCAGTAGTGCCCAAGCTCAAGCTTGCTTCTATCGACTGATTGGGGGGTATTGGTGCTACTTGTAGAGGTTGGCCTGGTACCAAACCAAAACTGTTCTTGTTGAGTTGAATGGCAAAGTTACTCATAGGTTGCATGGCTTTATTGGTTAATTTCATATCCATAAAAACTTCACCACTGCGACGGGAGAAACTGCCTTGAATTTCTAGACCCTTGCCCTTTTCAGCAGGTAACCAAACAACTTTTGGAATTTGTATCCCAACACTCAGGGCTGCGCCACCCAGACCAAATATATCACCCAATAAGCTTGAAGTGCCACCAGACATTGGCTCAGCAGGAGCACCGCCGAGCTGAGACATAACATTAAACACAGAGATTATTTTGTGTTAAATAAATATTAAAGTCAGTTAAGACTTACCAAAATATCTAAACCACCACCTAATAGATCTACATTAGTTGGAGCCGCCGATGGCATAGAGGGTGTATTAATATCCATAGACAATAAATCACCAATAAGTGATTCTTGATTCGGTATAACCATGGCCTCATCTGCTGCACCACTGTTAACGCCTGCAGTGGCTTCACTATCGCCAGTAGCAGCAGCACGATTCGGCAACGATTTGCGAACTCCAGCACCCCGTCCTTCCACAAAAGCAGTTGGTGGTTTATGATAAACACTAGCCAAAGAGCTAATATGACATATTAATTCATCCAATAGGGTTGGTTCAAGTAAATCCGTTTCTTCCGAAATCAAAGGTTTATCAGCCAAAACAACTTCTTTAGCGGCAGCTGGATCGGTGGACAATAAACGCCAATAAATGAAACCACGATCACGTAAATCAGGATTGTCGGAATCTTGTGTAGCCAAAGACAGAACATGTTGTACCAACTCCTGGGTATCACTTGGACGTTTCAAAAAAAGTTTAACAACAGCTGTCAAAAGTTGCAATTGAACTTGGGCATTTTCATCTTGGAAACCTTCTAAGAAACTATCCAGCAATTCATCTGCATTATCAATGCGTTCGGCATATTCGCCAATAATCCATACCATGGAAGCTCTAGCCTCTGGTTCATCCAATGTATCAAGATTTTCACATAGAGTACTAATAATACTCTCATATTTATTCGGATATTTGCGGAAAATATCTTTGATGACGACAATAGCTTCTTGAACGACATAGTTTACTTTGGTTTGTATAAGTTCCAATAAAGTAGAAACACAACGTTCAGCAGAGGTTTCAACCTATTTAAAAATATTTTTTTAATTTAAATTTAATTATTTAAATGTTACTAACCTTAATAGCACAACGACCAATAGCTCGAACAGCTTTTCGTACAAAATCCACATCAACTTCAGTGGCATATTCTTTTAGCTCACTCAAAACTTGGGCAATATTACCTTGATTAGCCAGACGTATCATAATGTCCAGTTTTTCCAATTTCACATAAATGGGATCATTGTATTTAACAAAGAAGACTTTCATTTCATGTTTAAGAATGTCAGGTCGTTTTTGAACAATCAAATTGATGTTGCGTAAAGCAACATACTGAACTTCAGGCTCCGAAGAGAGTAGAGTTACTAATGGGGGAGCCAACTTCTTAGTTAGAGTGGCGCAGAAATCACCATCGTTAGAGAGCATTTCCAAAAGTTTCATTAGAACTTTGACAGCACTAAGAACAACAGCAGCATTGGCATGAGCCAATCGAGGTGTTATACGTTCACATATTGATTGAGCTTCACGTTCATCCTTGGGACTATAGTTAGCCAAAGAATCCAAAATGAAAACCTGTCCCCATTCAGTGCATTCATTAAGAGCTGTAAGAAGTTTATTAATGGTAGCAGAATTCATTTCCACTAAAGGTTGACCAGATTGGCTAGACTCGTTAATTTCACTTAGGGCGGCCACAGCATTGGCTACAACCATAGGATTTGAATCGGATAAAAGATCTTTAAGTTGATCAAGAAAACCTTGATCTTCGACCATTGAAGCTGAGATGTCATACAGTTTGGCCACACATACAGCCGCAGTTTTACGTACATAAGGATCTTCATCCTTAAGACATTTACGCAATGGTTCACACAAATATTCGGTTATTTTATCCACACGTATACAACCCATAGTACGTACAGCCAAAGCTCTAATCAATGGATTAGAATCTTCACAATCCTTGACAAACGTATTGACAGCCATGATAGCTGCATCTGGTTGTGATTTGGCATAATTCATTAAATATAAATATACCAGCTTCTTTAATTCGAGATTGTCGGTTTGCATGCAATTTACAACGTCGGGAAATAAAACGGAAACATCTTTTCCCACAGTCATACTCGCAATAACCTAAAATGATTACTAAAGTTAATATCACACACCCACACATAAAAACTTAAAGTTCAATTGATACTTGCCTTCTTAACAGCCTCCTTTTTTTTCTCTTTCTTATCATTGTTCAATTCAGATTTAAGTTCAAAAATTTCACCTTTTTTAGTGGTAGAGAAATATTTGGAATCAGTCATTTTCCAATTAATATTTGCTGTAAGAAAATCGGGAAAAAATCGGATTTTTTAAACGGGTTAGAAATAAAATATCGTTGATAACTGCAATAAACATATATAACGTAATGATAAAACCACATTTTGAATTTGGCTCTACAATTTTATATACATGCTGTACAACAAATCAAATAGATAGACTACAAAAATTGCAGAATAAAGCTATGCGTTCAAACAAACAATGCTCGACACGTTAAAATGGCTTAATATTCAACAAAGGTTGGAAGTAAACACAATCAACTTTGTTCAGAAAATGAAAATTGGAAATGCACCAGAATAAATAATAGATCAGCTTAATTATGTGAGAGAAATACAACCATACAACTTGAGAAATTCAGATGACTTCAGATTTCCAAGTACTGCAACAACAGCTATGCAACGATCACTTTTCTTCAAGGGACTAAAGTTATACAATAGAAGAAATATAACATAATTTGTTAGAAATAGAGTTCTATAGCTAGAGTTCTATATATAATTGGTAAAATATACATACCATTATCAGATAAATTTAAAAGTATTGTAAATACTCCTAATAATAAAAATAATAATAATAAATAAATTTAAATTTCAACTTTTACATAATTTTCACAAAACTACATTTGAATTATTCATTTACCCCATTTAATATAATTACAACCCGTGACTGTTCCGACACCTTAGTTAATTACATTAACAATTAATTATTATTACAATTAATAATATAACATATTAATTTAAACACACAACTGTTCTGCCTTTTAAGAAAAGAGTTTTTACATTGAAATTTTAACTTTTGCCGCACAATTATTTGACTGTTCCAGACGATGTCTGGAATTATTACAATTATTTTGAAGAAATTCGCTACTATTATAGCGAATGAACAACTAAAGAAAGTTTTCCCATAAAACTGTCCAAAAAATTTAAATTTAAAAAATTTTACTTCCCAATTTGGGAAAATTGCATAATGCACATACCCCAGGGCCGTGTGTTTGTTGTAAAATTACACAGTTGATTTTATCGTAGAAAAAAATTCCGTGAACAATTTTATTGAAAATTTAATTTCCGGGCCGGGGGCCGGACATTAGGTCTGTCTGCGTACACATATTTTGCATCATTTTGTGCAAAATGTTGCAAAATCTTGCAAAATGTTGTCTGCGTACTCCAAATCTCTTGCAGCGAGAGAGCCAAAAAGATAATTTTTTGACAGTTGGAAGTTAGAGAACTTGCAAAATGTTGCTGGAGAAATTTCTGCTTGCAAGATTTTGCAACTAGTTTGAACAGCTGTTTTTATTTACTGTTTGAATGAAATAATTTTTGTGAAATGAAAAAAAAAAAATTAAATTTAACAATGGCAGAGGTAAGTAGTTAGAATTGTGTTGATTTTTAACGTTTATAATAAATTATAATAAACAAAACATTTTACTTCATACTAGAAACGTGCAAATATACAGTGTGACGATAGAACCAGCAGAACTTTGTGGGACAAATTGTTTCTTTACACACCGATCAGCTGTTTTCTTGCAATATTTCACTGGATGCTGTCTGCATACTTTTTGAGATATTTTCAACCGAGAGAGTAAAATTGTTCTTACTCTCCCAAAAAAAGTTACTGAGTATTTGTTACTGGAAAAGTACGCAGACAGACCTATTATGAAATATTTCTTGCAATTTTTCCAATTCTCTCAACAAAATTTACATTTTGTTGACATTTAATCGGAACATTATCTTTATTTGTTCATTCTATACTAAAAAAATATATGTATATACGAAACATATATATTTTAAAACAAGTAAGAGTGTTAAATTCGGCTGTGCCGAATCTTTGATACCCTCCACCTCGGTTTGAGTATTGATAATAAATGTAAACAAAATATTAGTTTTTGCTAATTAAATAGCTCGCCTTAACCTCCATTGGAAAGGTAATGGTTGTGTAGGGTGGCTATATGCATTAAATCGTGCTAATTGGAGATGGCTGTATAGTTTCTTTTAACTGGCGAAATATTTTTTCATTGCGGCCATATAGGTCGGATGGAGCAACAAATAATAACCAAAAAAAGCTCTCTCATTTTTTTTATTAAAATATTGCCATATTTGGAAAACATAGAGAATAAATTTATAATAATAAATAATTAAATTAGGGATGCCAAACGCAAAAAACCAAATGTCCCAAACATTTTAAATAAAATAATTTGTTATCTTTATTTTCTGAAAAACTTCAAATATTCATCCAAAAAAAATTGTGAAAAATAATATATGTATAAATAACATTCTCATTAAATTGCGTTTATTTATGTAACAATTTTTATCTTCGCAATTCTTAAATATCATTTGAGGTTTTCTAAAATTCATTGAATTTAAATTAATGTTTTCTGTAGTGCGAATTCAACGATCCGACAATCGCAAAATATATCGACAGTTATTGTTGTTTGCACTGAGGATTAAGTGATTCACTAAGTACACACATCTTAACGACAGTCGACAAATCTATTTTTCT
Organism: Cordilura impudica; assembly: GCA_963682025.1. Classification (NCBI taxonomy): domain Eukaryota; kingdom Metazoa; phylum Arthropoda; class Insecta; order Diptera; family Scathophagidae; genus Cordilura; species Cordilura impudica. The sequence continues at coordinate 218,824,314 of OY821520.1, forward strand.
ATTTATTTAAATTGTAAACGACTGGCATCTCTGTCAAAATAAGCGAAAAACACAAAGAAGAATAGAAAAAACAAATTACTTCGTGTTTGACAGGATGATTTTATGTTTATGTTTAATATCTCAATTTTTATACCCTCCACTCCAGTGTGCAGAGGGTATATATAAGTTTGTCATTCCGTTTGTAATAATTAGAAAAAAAATTTTGGACCCCATAAAATATATATATTTGTCATCCTTATAACAACCGGAGTTGATATAGCGATGTCCGTCTGTCCATCTATCCGTCTGTGGAAATCACGATGACGGCATGAATCGGGCAGCTAGGGTACTCGTTGACATAAAAAATGATTCACTAACATCCTGAGAAGTTTGCTATTTAAAATCGTCCAAATCGGTCGATTAGGGCCCGAGATTTGAATGAAGAACTAAAAAAAGTCTTGAAAATATATATAATTTTCTATGTTGTTCTTGTCACGATCACGCCCTCAATAGGACAGCTAGGGTGATCATTTTTAGTGAGAATGATTCACCAAATTCATGGGAAGATTTCTATTTCAAAAATCATTAAAATCGGTGGAGCAGGTCCAGGGAAATCTCTGAAAAAGTAAAAAAAAAAATGAAAAATATGATGTTTCTATATTATCCTTGTTGTTATTCTAAATGTTGTATTGTTGTCATAGATGGACTTGTTGTTTTTGTGGTAATAATATAATAAAAACTAACCCTTTGTACATTTTTTATCAACTCTGGTAGAAAAATTTAAAAGTTTCCATTGTTTTGGCATCACTAAAAAAATTTACTAGATCATTTCTGTCATTGCCACGAGCCAATCAGATCGATTGGGTCACGGGAAAGGGGTTAAAATCGATCCAAAATTTTTTCGACAAGCAGACACTACGAGTTAATATAAAGGGAGTAAAAATTCACCAGCATCTAAAGCATATAATGCTAAAATACCTAGTTGTTATTAAAAAAAAAACAATGTAAATTTAGCAAAAAAAATTTTTATGTATTAATTTATTTAAAGAGAAAAACACAAAAATAACGTTTGATGTTGTATTTTTTGCGTGTAATAATTACATATACATACATATGTACATACACATATTAAATATTACAAATAATATACATATATTCTATATTCTATATATGTATATCCATAATAACTGCATGTTAGAAATAAATCGGTATATTATTTTATTTACATAAAATTCTGCAATATTTTGTTGTGGGGAAAATACATTTCTTTTGCATTAACAGAGTCTCACTTCATTTTGCTCAGAGTGACTATGCCACAGTAGATGGCGCCACAATTTTTGTTCTAATAAGCTTTGCAATAGTTATTTCTATTTTAACATGAATGTCAATATTTTCGACTAGATATCATACAGAACAATGTTAAGAGTGTACGCGGGCTGGTCTTTTATTTCATACGTTTTTCATTATTCTTTTACAAATATGGAGTTTGGCATATTAACTTTTTGTTGTCTTCACAAAATAGAGTTACCGAGTTCATCAATGAGTTTTTTGCTTTCAAAACAGTTCTATATAGTTATATAGAATTATTATTCTGCTTTACCTACAAAATATCTGATTGCGATTACATCTAATTTTAAAAATTGTTTATAATTACTAAAGCAGTATTATTCACATAAATACAAAATTGCACTTTTTAAATTTTCCATTCAAATTTTAGAAAATATCAATTCTATAAACTGAATTAAAATTTCCAATTATAAATTATAAAATTTTAATTGAATTTCAGAAAATCATATCAAAACGTCGGAAATAATAATTTTAAATTTAGAAGACATCAATTGCATCTTTAATATATAAATTTTATTCGTTAAACACAAATTAAAATTCCAAAAAAAAAAAACACCAAATATGTTTACATTTAAAAATGTTTACATTTAAAAAAAATATTGCCATTCAGGAGATATTAATAACTTTTCAGTACCGCGATTCAGTAACTTCTTTTAACGATAGTCGAATCGTAAAAAAAAGAAAATTGCAAAATTATCAGTAAAATTTTTAAACGATATTCGCTATTGTTAAAGTCAGCTGTTGTTGTTATCTAAACGACAACCATTTTTGTGTTGTTTATTCAATCGATAAAAACTTAAATTTTTAGATTGAAATGTCGTCATACATAAATAAAAATCATAAAATAGTGAAAATATTTTGCTTCTATTAAAAAACTTTTTTATATAAATAAAAAAAATAAATAGCATATTCAATTCATTATTTCATTTTCAAATAAGCAGAAATATTAGTAAAACAAGTAAGAGTGTTAAATTCGGCTGTGCCGAATCTTTAATAACCTCCACCTCGGTTTGAGTATTGATAATAAATGTAAACAAAATATTGGAAAAAGTAAACAATTTGTTAAACTTAATACCAAATTATTTAAGAAAATTCTTTGGGTTGGTTTTCGTCTTTTCTATTATTTCGGATTTATTTCGGTGTTTGCGTTTTGGTCATCGTGGTTGCTGATCGCCATGCATTTAAGTTATATACCTACATGCATGCGTTTCCGGTTATATACATAACTTCTCGTTTAAATTAGTTTTTGCTAATTAAATAGCTCGCCCTAACCTCCATTGCAAAGGTAATGGTTGTGTAGAGTGGCTATATGCATTAAATCGTGCTAATTGGAGATGGCTGTATAGTTTCTTTTAACTGGCCAAATATTTCTTCATTGTGGCCATATAGGTCGGATGGAGTAACAAAATAATAACCAAAAAGAAAAAAAGATCTCTCAACTTTTTTTTTTAAATATTGCCATATTTTGAAAACATAGAGAATAAATTTATAATAATAAATAATCAAATTAGGGATGCCAAACGCAAAAAACCAAAAGTCCCAAACATTTTAAATAAAATAATTAACTGTTATCTTTATTTTCTGAAAAACTTCAAATTTTCATCCAAAAAAAATTGTGAAAATTTATATATACAAAAATAACATTCTCATCAAATTGCGTTTATTTATGTTCGCAATTCTTAAATATCATTTGAGGTTTTATAAAATTCATTGAATTTAAATTAATGTTTCCTGCAGTCCGATTCTGAAAATTTCAACGATCCGACAATCGCAAAATATATCGACAGCTATTGTTGTTTGCACTAAGGATTAAGTGATTCACTAAGTACATACATCTTAACGACAGTCGACAAATCTGTTTTTCTATTTATTTAAATTGTAAACGAGCGGCATCTCTGTCAAAATAAGCGAAAAACACAAAGAAGAATAGAAAAAAACAAATTACTTCGTGTTTGACAGGATGATTTTATGTTTATGTTTAATATCTTTATTTTTTTACTAATATTTCTGTGTATTTATTTGAAAATGAAATAATGAATTGAATATGCTATTTAATTTCTTTATTTATATAAAAAAGTTTTTTAATAAAAGCAAAATATTTTCACTATTTTATGATTTTTATTTATGTATGACGACATTTCAACCTAAAAATTTACGTTTTTATCGATTGAATAAACAACACAAAAATGGTTGTCGTTTAGATAACAACAACAGCTGACTTTAACAATAGCGAATATCGTTTAAAAATTTTACTGATAATTTTGCAATTTTCTTTTTTTTTACGATTCGACTATCGTTAAAAGAAGTTACTGAATCGCGGTACTGAAAAGTTATTAATATCTCCTGAATGGCAATATTTTTTTTTAAATGTAAACATTTTTAAATGTAAACATATTTGGTGTTTTTTTTTTTTGGAATTTTAATTTGTGTTTAACGAATAAAATTTATATATTAAAGATGCAATTGATGTCTTCTAAATTTAAAATTATTATTTCCGACGTTTTGATATGATTTTCTGAAATTCAATTAAAATTTTCTAATATATAATTGGAAATTTTAATTTCAGTTTTTATAAGAATTGATATTTTCTTAAATTTGAATGGAAAATTTAAAAAGTGCAATTTTGTATTTATGTGAATAATAATGCTTTATTAATTATAAACAATTTTTAAAAATTAGATGTAATCGCAATCAGATATTTTGTAGGTAAAGCAGAATAATAGTTCTATATAACAATGTAGAACTGTTTTGAAAGCAAAAAACTCATTGATGAACTCGGTAACTCTATTTTGTAAAGACAACAAAAAGTTAACATGCCAAACTTATCTTCATATTTGTAAAAGAATAATGAAAAAACGTATGAAATAAAAGACCAGCCCGTGTATACTCTTAACATTGTTCTGTATGATATCTAGTTGAAAATATTGACATTCATGTTAAAATAGAAATAACTATTGCAAAGCTAATTAGAACAAAAATTGTGGCGCCATCTACTGTGGCATAGTCACGCTGAGCAAAATCAAGTGACACTCTGTTAATTCAAAAGAAATGTATTTTCCCCACAACAAAATATTGCAGAATTTTATGTAAATAAAATAATATACCGATTTATTTGTAACATGCAGTTACTATGAATATACATACATACATATATATAATATATGTATATTATTTGTATTATTTAATATGTGTATGTATATGTAAATATTACACACAAAAAATACAACATCAAACGTTATTTTTGTGTTTTCTCTTTAAATAAATTAATACATAAATTTTTTTTTTTGCTAAATTTACATGTGGGCAATTCACAACAGGTGTTGTATATTGTATGTTGTATTGAAATACACAATACAATCATTTGTTGTGAACACTCAGTTGTATTTTCATATTGTAAAACGCTTTCTTTTGTAATTTTCTATCCAACGAGGAAAGATCGCTTCATCGCTTCTGCTATTTTGTATAAGAGAAAACACTTGTCAGTGTTTGCTTTTTGGTCGTGAGATATACCCTGGAGTTTTAGTTACGTACCTCTTGCTTAATTTATAATGAAAAAAAAAAATGTTAAATGTTTTGGTTGGTACTGAAAGAGAAAATACATACTAAAAATATAAACATTAATTTTTATATAAACTTATCGATGTATTTGCGTTATTTGCATTATTTGCTATATTTTATTTTATAATTGCTGCTAAAATTCTATGTATTTGTTTTTTCTTTTTCATAAAAACTGGCATTCACTTGGAACTGATATGTTTTGATACAATATACAACATTTACTAAACATAGCAGTGAAAATTACCAACAACAATTTTACACTATTGTAAAGTGATACACGATACAACAGATACTTTGACGGTGATCTGTTTTGCTCTGCACTGTAGCAAAAGAATTTCTGTTACAAGCAGAATAAGAAAGAAGAAAAAAAAATAACCTTGATCTTGAAATTATTTTCAAGTTCAAGTATGTACATATAAACAACACCTTATTTGGTATGATGGCATTTTTTTTTTTGGCAAACTGATTTATGGCGTTTTTTTTTCTCTTCATTGTGTTGTATGAAATCATGAACACATTCATATGCAATCATGCTGGTCAAACCACGTATTTTCTTGTATTGATCTCACTTGCTGTCATAGTCATATATGAGTGGGAGTGTTATAAATACTAGAGAATATTATGAATGCATATGAATGTTCTCAATGAATTGGTGGTGATTTTGTTTTTTTAATAAACAGGTTTTTATCTGGACATGAGTGAATGAAGATGAGAAGGTTAATGTAATAAAGTTAAATTTAAATCGAGGAGTTGAAGATTAATTGTTGACAAGGAAGGTTGAGGAAAAACCTTAAAATTTAAAATTAATAAAATGTAGTTTTTAAGAGTTGAATTTTGATAGTTACAAAAGAAGGTTGAGGAAAAACCTCTTAAAATTAAAAATGTAGTGTTAATTTTAGAAACTTTAAGAAAAAAAAAATAACTTTAGATTTTAGTGACATTTGTACATAAATTTTTAATGAAAACATACATATAACAACAAATAATAGATGCCTACCAAATAATATAACTTAATAATAATACTTAATCCATTAATGAACAATTTTAATGTTGCGAAGAAAATCATAAAGTTGGATTTTTGTGTTGGAGTGTAATTTTATTTTTATATAAGTTGTATGTACTTGCATAAATGTGAAACAACATAAAAAAAAAATCTCTATAAAAAAATTAATGGTGATAATAATAAAGAAGAAGAATACATTTAGCCGATTACAAAAACAAATTGTGGTAATAAAACATTAAATAATCATATGCAGAATTAAGCTATGGCCGATTTTTTTCAATGGCATATTGCAAGACACAACCACGGCGTCTGGCGGCAGCAGCTTCATCCTCAACAACTACAACCTTATGGCGGTAATTAAAAGGAACTAATTAAAATGTTTTCTTAAATCTAAATTAAAAAAAAATTCCTAAGATTTGTCTAACTATAAATTAAAATTATTTTTTAAAGATTTTTCTAATTATATATCAAATTTTTTTTTCTAATTATAAATTTAAACTAAATATCAAATATTTTTTTTGCTAAAATTAAAATTGTACTAGAATTAAAATCTTTCTATTAAAAATTTTTCCTAAAAATTAAGAATTTTCCCAAAATTAAAAAAAAAATTGTCCTAGAATTAAACTTTTCTTAAATCTTACTAATTATGGTATAAAATTAAATAAAAAAAAAGAGAAAAAAAAAGGAAAACAAAAAATTTTCTAAGATTTATCTAACTATAAATAGAATTTTTTCTAAAGATTTTTCTAATTAGAATTTAAAAAATTTCTATATATGAAATTTTTCTAATTAAAGCAAATTTTTGTAAGTAAAAATTAGCTAAATATCAAATATTCTAAATATAAAAATTTACCTTAATACAAAATTTATCTAAAATTACATAAATGTCTTCTAATTATAAGATTTAAATTAAAATTTTCCTAATTCTACACTTAAGCTGAAATTAAAATTAAGCTAAAATTAAAAATTTTCCTAAATTTAAAATTTCCCTAAATTTAAAATTTTCCTAAAACAGAATTTTGCTAAAATTTAAAAATTCTTCTAAAATTAAAATTGAGCTATATTTAAAAATTTTCCTAAAATTAAAATTTCCCTAAAATTAAAATTTTGCTAAGAAATAAAATTTTGCTAAACTTAAAATTTTTCTAAAAAGTAAAATTTTGCTAAAATATAAAAAAAATTAAATAAGTTTTGCTAAATATGTATAATTTAAATTTTGAAACCTTAAATGAAGGTTAAATACACTTTTTGCAGGCAGGCTCGTGGCAATGACAGAAATGATCTAACAAATTATTTAGTGATGCCAACAATGGAAACTTTTAAATTTTTCTACCAGAGTTGATAAAAAAATGTACAAAGGGTTTGTTTTTATTATATTATTACCACAACGACCACAAAAACAACAAGTCTAGCTATGACAACAACGCAACATTTAGAATAACAACAAGAACAATATAGAAATATGTTTTTCATTTTTTTTTCAGAGATTTCCCTGGACCTGCTCCACCGATTTTAATGATTTTTGAAATAGAAATCTTCCCATGAATTTGGTGAATCATTCTCACTAAAAATGATCACCCTAGCTGTCCTATTGAGGGCGTGATCGTGACAAGAACAACATAGAAAATTATATATATTTTCAAGACTTTTTTTAGTTCTTCATTCAAATCTCGGGCCCTAATCGACCGATTTGGACGATTTTAAATAGCAAACTTCTCAGGATGTTAGTGAATCATTTTTTATGTCAACGAGTACCCTAGCTGCCCGATTCATGCCGTCATCGTGATTTCCACAGACGGATAGATAGACAGACGGACATCGCTATATCAACTCCGGTTGTTATAAGGATGACAAATATATATATTTTATGGGGTCCAAAATTTTTTTTCTAATTATTACAAACGGAATGACAAACTTATATATACCCTCTGCACACTGGAGTGGAGGGTATAAAAATTGAGATATTAAACATAAAATCATCCTGTCAAACACGAAGTAATTTGTTTTTTCTATTCTTCTTTGTGTTTTCGCTTATTTTGACAGAGATGCCAGTCGTTTACAATTTAAATAAATAGAAAAATAGATTTGTCGACTGTCGTTAAGATGTATGTATGTACTTAGTGAATCACTTAATCCTTAGTGCAAACAACAATAGCTGTCGATATATTTTGCCATTGTCGGATCGTTGAAATTTTCAGAATCGGACTACAGAAAACATTGATTTAAGTTCAATGAATTTTAGAAAACCTCAAATGATATTTAAGAAATTGTTACATAAATGAACGCAATTTGATGAGAATGTTATTTATATATTATTTTTCACAATTTTTTTTGGATGAAAATTCGAAGTTTTTCAGAAAATAAAGATAACAAATTATTTTATTTAAAATGTTTGGGACATTTGGTTTTTTGCGTTTGGCATCCCTAATTTGATTATTTATTATTATTATAAATTTATTCTCTATGTTTTCCAAATATGGCAATATTTGAATAAAAAAGTTGAGAGAGCTTTTTTTTTTGGTTATTATTTTGTTACTCCATCCGACCTATATGGCCGCAATGAAGAAATATTTGGCCAGTTAAAAGAAACTATACAGCCATCTCCAATTAGCACGACTTAATGCATGTAGCCACCCTACACAACCATTACCTTTGCAATGGAGGTTAGGCGAGCTATTTAATTAGCAAAAACTAAATTAAACGAGATGTTATGTCATATAACCGGAAACGCATGCATATAGGTATATAACCTAAATGCATGCCGATCAGCAACCACAATGACCAAAAAGCAAACACCGAAATAAATCCGAAAACCAACCCAAAGAATTTGCTGAAATAATTTGGTATTAAGTTTAACAAATTGTTTACTTTTTCCAATATTTTGTTTACATTTATTATCAATACTCAAACCGAGGTGGAGGGTATCAAAGATTCGGCACAGCCGAATTTAACGCTCTTACTTGTTTTTACTAATATTTCTGTTTATTTATTTGAAAATGAAATAATGAATTGAATATGTAATTAATTTTTTTTTTTATTTATATAAAAAAGTTTTTTAATAGAAGCAAAATATTTTCGCTATTTTATGATTTTTATTTATGTATGACGACATTTCAACCTAAAAATTTAAGTTTTTATCGATTGAATAAACAACACAAAAATGGTTGTCGTTTAGATAACAACAACAGCTGACTTTAACAATAGCGAATATCGTTTAAAAATTTTATTGATAATTTTGCTTTCCTTTTTTAATGATTCGACAATCGTTAAAAGAAGTTACTGAAAAGCTATTAATTTCTCCTGAATGCCAATATTTTTTTTTTAATGTAAACATTTTTTAAATGTAAACATATTTGGTGTTTGTTTTGGAATTTCAATCTGTGTTTAACGAATAAAATTTCTATGTATATTAAAGATGCAATTGATGTCTTCTAAATTTAAAATTATTATTTCCGACGTTTTGATATGATTTTCTGAAATTCAGATAATATTTTCTAATTTATAATTGGAAACTTTAATTCCAGTTTTTAGAATTGATATTTTCTTAAATTTGAATGGAAAATTTAAAAAGTGCAATTTTGTATTTATGTGAATAATAATGCTTTAGTAATTATAAACAATTTTTAAAAATTAGATGTAATCGCAATCAGATATTTTATAGGTAAAGCAGAATAATAATTCTATATAACTATGTAGAACTTTTTTGAAAGCAAAAAACTCATTGATAACTCGGTAACTCTATTTTGTAAAGACAACAAAAAGTTAATATGCCAAACTTATGTTCATATTTGTAAAAGAATAATGAAAAAACGTATGAAATAAAAGACCAGCCCGTGTACACTCTTAACATTGTTATGTATATCTATTTGAAAATATTGACATTCATGTTAAAATAGAAATAATTATTGCAAAGCTAATTAGAACAAAAATTGTGGCGCCATCTATTGTGGCATAGTCACGCTGAGCAAAATGAAGTGACACTCTGTTAATGCAAAAGAAATGTATTTTCCCCACAACAAAATATTGCAGAATTTTATGTAAATAAAATAATATACCGATTTATTTCTAACATGCAGTTATTATGGATATACATATATAGAATATATGTATATTATCTGTATTATTTAATATGTGTATGTATGTATATGTAAATATTACACACAAAAAATACAACATCAAACGTTATTTTTGTGTTTTTCTCTTTAAATAAATTAATACATAAAAATTTTTTTTGCTAAATTTACATTGTTTTCTTTTTATTAACAACTAGGTATTTTAGCATTATTTGCTTTAGATGCTGGCGAATTTTTACTCCCTTTATATTAACTCGTAGTGTCTGCTTGTCGACAAAATTTTGGATCGATTTGAACCCCTTTCCCGTGACCCAATCGATCTGAAACTTTGCAGGCAGGCTCGTGGCAACGACAGAAATGATCTAGTAAATTTTTTTAGTGATGCCAAAACAATGGAAACTTTAAAATTTTTCTACCAGAGTTGATAAAAAAATGTACAAAGAATTAGTTTTTATTATATTATTACCACAACGACCACAAAAACAACAAGTCCAGCTATGACAACAATATAACATTTAGAATAACAACAATAACACTATAGAAACATCATATTTTTAATTTTTATTTACTTTTTCAGAGATTTCCCTGGACCTGTTCCACCGATTTTAATGATTTTTGAAATAGAAATCTTCCTATGAATTTGTAGAATCATTCTCACTAAAAATGATCACCTTAGCTATCCTATTGAGGGCGTGATCGTGACAAAAATAACATAGAAAATTATATTTTTTCAAGACTTTTTTAGTTCTTCATTCAAATCTCGGGCCCTAATCGACCGATTTGGACGATTTTAAATAGCAAACTTTTCAGGATGTTAATGAATCATTTTTTATGTCAGCGAGCATCCTAGCTGCTCGATTGATGCCGCCATCGTGATTTCCACAGACGGACAGACGGACATTGCTATATCAACTCCGGTTGTTATAATGATCACAAATATATATATTTTATGGGGTCCAAAATTTTTTTTCTAATTATTACAAACGGAATGACAAACTTATATATACCCTCTGCACACTGGAGTGGAGGGTATAATGAGTGTTAAGAGAAATTCTCCAAAAAAATTTATAAAAACCTGGCCTTGCAGTGCGATTCTGTAAATTTTAACGATCTCGGATCGACAATCGCAAAATATATCGAGCTATTGTTTGCACTAACGATTAAGTGATTCACTAAAGCTGCGTTCACACTACGTGTTGTGCTCGTGTTTTTCTTATTTTTTAGCACGTGTAATTTGTACACATAGTGTGAACCCTTTCAAACATTGTTTATGTATAACACATTTTACAAGACATATGTAAATTTTTCAATTAGAGCAGGTTTTTGGCAAGACACATATGTGGCGAAAGAAAAACTGATTAAATTATAAAGATTAATATTGAAAGAAAAATAAATTGTTTAATATTAATTAACAATTAAAAAATATATAAAATATATAACTTTATTTTTAACAATAATTTTTTGTAAATTCACAAATTAAATCAGCTGTTGTTTACATATAGAGGTTATGTCATACGGAAATGCATATCGCTCATTTGCTGCAAGACCGGCATAAGTCAAAAACCGTGATTTTTGAGTTAATGATGCAGAATTGTTCGTTATATCATACTTCATGTTGTGTAAAAAATTCATATGAATATCTCTTATACACTCCGCTTGAGAAGAGAATATGCCGTTATTTCATTTCATCTGTTTCAACTTTTTTTATAAGTAAGAGCGACATATCTCAGTTGTGCCACTGCTGCTGTCGTGCTGCTTTTGTGTTGTGGAGTTCTTCGTGAAAAGGTAATGGTATTTTTAATCTAAATTATTTCAAGTACACAGCGCTATTTTGAGTTATGACTATGTTGTTGAAAAGTTTGATTTAATTCAAACTTGGTATAGTGCAAAATATGACGTTCTTGTTGATAAAAATACTATCGTCAACTTAAGTATTTCGTGTTATGACGTTATTACATATAAAAGAATGACTACTAAACAGTCAGCCTTTTAACGGGTGATTTTTTTGAGGTTAGGATTTTCATGCATTAGTATTTGACAGATCACGTGGGATTTCAGACATGGTGTCAAAGAGAAAGATGCTCAGTATGCTTTGACATTTCATCATGAATAGACTTACTAACGAGCAACGCTTGCAAATCATTGAATTTTATTACCAAAATCAGTGTTCGGTTCGAAATGTGTTTCGCGCTTTACGTCCGATTTATGGTCTACATAATCGACCAAGTGAGCAAACAATTAATGCGATTGTGACCAAGTTTCGCACTCAGTTTACTTTATTGGACATTAAACCAACCACACGAATGCGTACAGTGCGTACAGAAGAGACTATTGCGTCTGTTTCTGAGAGTGTTGCTGAAGACCGTGAAATGTCGATTCGTCGCCGTTCGCAGCAATTGGGTTTGTGTTATTCGACCACATGGAAGATTTTACGCAAAGATATTGGTGTAAAACCGTATAAAATACAGCTCGTGCAAGAACTGAAGCCGAACGATCTGCCACAACGTCTAATTTTCAGTGAATGGGCCCTAGAAAAGTTGGCAGAAAATCCGCTTTTTTATCGACAAATTTTGTTCAGCGATGAGGCTCATTTCTGGTTGAATGGCTTCGTAAATAAGCAAAATTGCCGTATTTGGAGTGAAGAGCAACCAGAAGCCGTTCAAGAACTGCCCATGCATCCCGAAAAATGCACTGTTTGGTGTGGTTTGTACGCTGGTGGAATCATTGGACCGTATTTTTTCAAAGATGCTGTTGGACGCAACGTTACGGTGAATGGCGATCGCTATCGTTCGATGCTAACAAACTTTTTGTTGCCAAAAATGGAAGAACTGAACTTGGTTGACATGTGGTTTCAACAAGATGGCGCTACATGCCACACAGCTCGCGATTCTATGGCCATTTTGAGGGAAAACTTCAGAGAACAATTCATCTCAAGAAATGGACCGGTAAGTTGGCCACCAAGATCATGCGATTTGACGCCTTTAGACTATTTTTTGTGGGGCTACGTCAAGTCTAAAGTCTACAGAAATAAGCCAGCAACTATTCCAGCTTTGGAAGACAACATTTCCGAAGAAATTCGGGCTATTCCGGCCGAAATGCTCGAAAAAGTTGCCCAAAATTGGACTTTCCGAATGGACCACGTAAGACGCAGCCGCGGTCAACATTTAAATGAAATTATCTTCAAAAAGTAAATGTCATGGACCAATCTAACGTTTCAAATAAAGAACCGATGAGATTTTGCAAATGTTATGCGTTTTTTTTTTTAAAAAAGTTATCAAGCTCTTAAAAAATCACCCGTTACATTATAACAAAATGTGTCGCTGTTGAACATAGCATTATATACGGTAACAATAAATAGCTCTCACTAACGCAAAATATGACACTATTGCTGATAAAAATTGTAGCTATATAGAAATAAAACGCACGATCACAATAATAAAAGTTGTTGTTTTAGCTTTTAAAATGTCAAACTGCAAGAGCAGAAAATCTTCATCCTCAACTACATCTTCGAGTTTATCCCGATCATCCTCTTTTTCGGAAGACTGTGACGACTCCATGGCTGATGTAACATACTGCCCAAAATCACCGCAGCAAGAAAGTGATAGCGAGGATAGCAACGATGAAACATTTAATCCATCAGCCAATTCTACGACTGTATTCCGTCCACTTTCGGAGAATTGTCCGCGTGACACCGCTAGTACAGTTGTGCAGCAAAGTGTTGATATTTTAAATTCGGATAAAGTAACTGTTACGTCTTCATTCAAGCCACTTAGCACATCAATTTCTTACGCGGCACCATCACTCGGTGATTCACAACCTGGCACTTCAACTTCAAAAATGGAAAGTTCTTCCATAATTCCAAATAGTCCATTGAAAAAGGGGGAAAAAAAGAACAAAACAGCCAGAAAAATGGAAGAGAAACATCATTAAAAAGAAAAGAAATAGTGGAATAGAGTATGAATCACACACGCTGATGAAAAAAGTTAAACCTGCAAGACAAATGAAAACTCCATGTGCTGAGACTTGTAAGCTCGAATGTTACAAAAATTTTAGTGATGACGAACGAAAACATTTGTTTAACTTATACTGGGCCCTTGGTGACATCGAAAAGCAAAGACAATATATCGACAAATGTATGCAAAAAATTGAGCCCAGATACCGGTACATGCGCATTGGGGGAACCAGATGGCCTCGCCAAAATAATAATGCGTTTTTTTTCAAACAAGGTGATGAGGTTGTGCGCGTTTGGAAACTGTTTTTTAAAAACACCTTGGCTATCACCGATCGTTCAATTAGAACCGTATTGGGTAAGCATCAAAAACTCGCTAACCAAATATTAGAAACCGACCAAAGAGGTAAGCACGGGAAACAGAAAAAACTTGATCCTAAATTAAAAGCTGGAATTAAGGAATTCGTAGATAAAATACCAAAAATTGAAAGTCACTACACAAGAGCAAACACATCCAAAACCTTTATTGAAGGAAGCAAAACCGTAACAAGCATATATAACGACTACGTAGACATGTGTAAAGAAAAAAAAGAGCCGTTTTGCAACTACATTTATTTCTATACAACTTTTTCAAAAAAAAGATTTGTGTGAAGAATGTACATCATACAGTAAGTGCAGAAAATTAATAACAAAGAAATGTAAGAAAATCACTTGCTTGAAAAAAATTTGTCAAGAGATGAAAAAAGAAAAGACAAAGAAGATATGAACGTATTTGTAGCAGTGTATGATTTACAAGCTGTCATGCAATTACCTAAGGGCGAAGTCTCCGTATTTTATTACAAGTCAAAACTAAATGTTTTCAACTTCACTATATATCATAAAAACGAATAAATGCCAATGCTTTGTATGGGACGAAGCCAATGGACGAGCTGGTTTTTGGCAAGACACATATGTGGCGAAAGAAAAACTGATTAAATTATAAAGATTAATATTGAAAGAAAAATAAATTGTTTAATATAAATTAACAATTAAAAAATATATAAAATATATAACTTTATTTTTAACAATAATTTTTTGTAAATTCACAAATTAAATCAGCTGTTGTTTACATATAGAGGTTATGTCATACGGAAATACATATCGCTCATTTGCTGCAAGTCCGGCATAAGTCAAAAACCGTGATTTTTGAGTTAATGATGGAGAATTGTTCGTTATATTATACTTCATGTTGTGTAAAAAATTCATATGAATATCTCTTATACACTCCGCTTGAGAAGAGAATATGCCGTTATTTCATTTCATCTGTTTCAACTTTTTTTATAAGTAAGAGCGACATATCTCAGTTGTGCCACTGCTGCTGTCGTGCTGCTTTTGTATTGTGGAGTTCTTCGTGAAAAGGTAATGGTATTTTAATCTAGATTATTTCAAGTACACAGCGCTATTTTGAGTTATGACTATGTTGTTGAAAAGTTTGATTTAATTCAAACTTGGTATAGTACAAAATATGACGTTCTTGTTGATAAAAATACTATCGTCAACTTAATTATTTCGTGTTATGACGTTATTACATATAAAAGAATGACTACTAAACAGTCAGCCTTTTACATTATAACAAAATGTGTCGCTGTTGAACATAGCATTATATACGGTAACAATAAATAGCTCTCACTAACGCAAAATATGACACTATTGCTGATAAAAATTATAGCTATATAGAAATAAAACGCACGATCACAATAATAAAAGTTGTTGTTTTAGCTTTTAAAATGTCAAACTGCAAGAGCAGAAAATCTTCATCCTCAACTACATCTTCGAGTTTATCCCGATCATCCTCTTTTTCGGAAGACTGTGACGACTCCATGGCTGATGTAACATACTGCCCAAAATCACCGCAGCAAGAAAGTGATAGCGAGGATAGCAACGATGAAACATTTAATCCATCAGCCAATTCTACGACTGTATTCCGTCCACTTTCGGAGAATTGTCCGCGTGACACCGCTAGTACAGTTGTGCAGCAAAGTGTTGATATTTTAAATTCGGATAAAGTAACTGTTACGTCTTCATTCAAGCCACTTAGCACATCGATTTCTTACGCGGCACCATCACTCGGTGATTCACAACCTGGCACTTCAACTTCAAAAATGGAAAGTTCTTCCATAATTCCAAATAGTCCATTGAAAAAGGGGAAAAAAAAAGAACAAAACAGCCAGAAAAATGGAAGAGAAACATCATTAAAAAGAAAAGAAATAGTGGAATAGAGTATGAATCACACACGCTGATGAAAAAAGTTAAACCTGCAAGACAAATGAAAACTCCATGTGCTGAGACTTGTAAGCTCGAATGTTACAAAAATTTTAGTGATGACGAACGAAAACATTTGTTTAACTTATACTGGGCCCTTGGTGACATCGAACAGCAAAGACAATATATCGACAAATGTATGCAAAAAATTGAGCCCAGATACCGGTACATGCGCATTGGGGGAACCAGAGGGCCTCGCCAAAATAATAATGCGTTTTTTTTTCAAACAAGGTGATGAGGTTGTGCGCGTTTGGAAACTGTTTTTTAAAAACACCTTGGCTATCACCGATCGTTCAATTAGAACCGTATTGGGTAAGCATCAAAAACTCGCTAACCAAATATTAGAAACCGACCAAAGAGGTAAGCACGGGAAACAGAAAAAACTTGATCCTAAATTAAAAGCTGGAATTAAGGAATTCGTAGATAAAATACCAAAAATTGAAAGTCACTACACAAGAGCAAACACATCCAAAACCTTTATTGAAGGAAGCAAAACCGTAACAAGCATATATAACGACTACGTAGACATGTGTAAAGAAAAAAATGAGCCGT
Source organism: Cordilura impudica (assembly GCA_963682025.1). Lineage (NCBI taxonomy): Eukaryota > Metazoa > Arthropoda > Insecta > Diptera > Scathophagidae > Cordilura > Cordilura impudica. The sequence goes on from OY821520.1 coordinate 218,841,076, forward strand.
TTTGCAACTACATTAATTTCTATAGAACTTTTTCAAAAAAAAGATTTGTGTGAAGAATGTACATCATACAGTAAGAATGTACATCATACAGTAAGTGGAGAAAATTAATAACAAAGAAATGTAAGAAAATCACTTGCTTGAAAAAAATTTGTCAAGAGATGAAAAAAGAAAAGACAAAGAAGATATGAACGTATTTGTAGCAGTGTATGATTTACAAGCTGTCATGCAATTACCTAAGGGCGAAGTCTCCGCATTTTATTACAAGTCAAAACTAAATGTTTTCAACTTCACTATATATGACATAAAAACGAATAAATGCCAATGCTTTGTATGGGACGAAGCCAATGGACGACGTGGAGTTAACGAATTAGGTACGTGCGTTCTACAATATATTAAAAATTTGTCGACCACTGAAGATTCTAAAATAATATTTTATTCGGATAACTGTGCCGGACAGCAAAAAAACAAATTCATGATTGCCATGTACTTATACGCCGTGCGCTATTTGGGTATAAAATCAATCACCCACAAGTACCTTATCAAAGGTCATACACAAAATGAAGGCGATTCAGCTCATTCCTTAATCGAGAGAGAAACCAAGCGCATGCTTAAAAGTGGTCCCATTTATACAACTGAAGGATTTGTATCAATAATCCGATCGGCAAAGAAAAGAGGAGACCCATTTAATGTTAAGGAGTATGTTTTGAGGATTTTTTAGATTTAAAAATACTGGCAAATGACATCGGTCCATTAAATATGGCAGATGTGAAACTGTCGCAAGTAAAAGCAATTCGAGTTCAACGAGAATCACCTAATTCTGTTTTTTATAAGACCGCTTATGCTGAGAAACAGTTCAAGGAGGCGATTGTTATTAAAAAAAAGATGCAAGCAAAAGCGATTTCTTTATACAAAGCTTTTCATACCAAACCAGGTATACCAGCAAATAAGAGAGCCGATATCAATGAGCTGATTAAAAAAAAAACTTATTCCAAATTTTATAAACCATTTTATTATAATTTGTAAAAATTTCATAGTCAGACTTTCGTTACCAATATATTTTGGTATTTACTTATTATTTTTTAATTACTTAAAGTGAAAATTAAAATTTTTCGTTTGTTAATTATATCTTAAGATGAAAATATGTTGAAGAGTTCATTAATATTTTAAGTCCAAAATACTGTTTCTATTAATAATGTTTAGTTTATGTTTTATATGATAAATTTCGTTTGTGAATTATATCTTAAGATGAAAAGATGTTGAAGAGTTCATTAATATTTTAAGTTCAAAAGACTGTTTCTATGAATTATATTTATTTTATGTTTTTTATGATATACATAAGTACATAATATGTATATTTGAAGTTCAAAAGACTGAAAATAAAATGTATTAATACGATGTTATTGTTTTTTTTCTCAACAATAACGACACATTATAACTTATGCCACTCTATTGAATATATTTTTGCAACAATAACGTCATAATGCAAATGAGAGTTAGTTCTTATTCTGGAAAAAACCATTAATGGCTACTTGGTGTTGATTTTCCTTTATGGATATGTTAAATATATTACAGTGAATTGGTTTACTTTGAAATTATAGGATTTCCTCTTTTCTGTGTAAGGTGGGAGTCATTTGAAAACTGCAACTGCAAAATCGATTTTTTTGACTTATGCCGGTCTTGCAGCAAATGAGCGATATGTACGTTTGAACGCAAAAATTATGAATCGTATGTAAAACGGCAATTTTGACACACACACGGAATTACGTGTGTATCGTAAAACTGAATTTACACATGGAAAATACACATAGTGTAAAAACACCTTAAGTACACCTTAGTGTTGGTTTACACATAAAAATTTTCTTGCTGAAACAGCAAGTTTATAGGTGAGACGGGAGAGAAGAATGGCAGGGGGTACATACTTTCATGTACTCTGAAATTCTCTTTTGTTTCTTGCTTCGCTATTGTCAAAGTGAATTTATTTTAAGTTTTCTTTCATTTTTATGTTTTGTTTGTGTTAAGAAAGATAAATTGAAATAAAGTTAATTTTAATGAATTAAAATGATAAAATAAACAGATAAAATGATAAAGTAAATATGAACAAATCTTGAATTTCAATACAAAAATTTCAGTGTGTAGACACAGATGAAAGTTTAAAAAAGAATTTCCGTTTCAGAAAGAAAAATTTCATGTGTAAACCGGGACTTAACGCCAGTCGACAAATCAATTTTTCTATTTATTTAAATTGTAAACGAGTGGCATCTCTGTCAAAATAAGCGAAAAACAAAGAAAAACACAAAAACAAATCACTTCATGTTTGACAGGTTGATTTTATGTGTATGTTTAATTTTATTTATTTGAAAATATTTATACACAAAAAAGAACCGAAAGATATGTATGTGCGTCGCAATTGGCCATTTATGTTTCTTTTCAAAGAGATCGAAGAACAGCGAGGTGAATGTTGAGGCTCAAATAGCAAACGAATGGCTTTAATAGCCAAAAAATCAAAATGAACTCTCTTACTATCATCGGCGAAGGCAAGCTGCTGAATTCGGAGCGCTATTGGGGCTCAACACAATCTACTTCAGAGTTTGGCGGCTGTACTCAAATGATTCGAATAGTAATTGTAAATTGGAACGATTTCTTCCCAATCATTTTGTAGAGGCTCAAGCACAACAAATGGTGGTGGTGCCTATGATGACTCATCACCGCCACCCCTCCAGATTCCACGAAAAGAAATTCACGATATTTCCGATGATCTACCAGAAGCAACAGCCCACAATATATTACAGGCACACGTTAATGGTGTGGCGGCCACAGCTACCATAAATGGCCTTAAGGAATCTCTAGCTGGTAAATTTCAAAAAGACTGCAATGGTGCCCCCAATCTACAAACCAACGATAATGTCTCGATGAAGTGTGTGTGTTTGATTTGTAGAAAATTTTACTACAATTACAGTTTAGCAATTCGATCAACTTTAATTCTTCCAGATCTGAACCAATGTCTGATGAAGAATTCAACGGAGATGATATTCAATTAATGCAAACAAATTGTAATGGGTGAGTTATCTTCTAAACTTTTACAGTAAACATTTCTGGTGGAAAAACGGCGAGTTATACGGCCAAATACACCATAGAATAGATCTAGAAGTATATCGAGGGTTCAAGTTTCCTTTCTTTATGTTAATACTTTTAAAAAAAGACACGATTTATCCACTCTCCACGTTTCTCAACGAAGTGAATTTATGTACATATTCGAGTATGCTTACGATGAATCGCGCTACTGGTATTACATTATGAAATTTATCATTTCATGAATTTATCTGTTTCATGGAATTTTCCCAAATTGGTAGTGAGCAATACAACCAAAAAAACAATTAGGGCGTATGTACATATATACTTTTTCTCCTGTTCAATAGTCAAAATTTAAATTCAGATTCTTACTAATAAATCAAACATAAATATTAAATTTTAATAAATACTATATAAATTAAATTTTTAGATGAAGCTTACTTAATTTTATATCTTACTTAAATGTTAAAATTTCAAAAACTTTTCAGCTGACGAACAACTTCACTTTTTTCTTTCACACAGAATAAAAGCCCGATAATATCATATGTGAATACACACGGTTGTAAAGATTGTTAGTATTTGGTTTTTGGAAGTGTTAAGAAATCTGAAACGTTTTCGTTGTTAACATGGCGTCTCGATACCCCTATAAGCAAATCGGTAGTCGACTAAAAAACACACTACACACTTCTAGTTAACTTTTATGAACTATAAAGGTGCTATTACACGAAATGCTTTTTACATATGTACTGTCACTTTTTTTATCCATATGAAATTCTTCATGTCTGTCAAAATTGTCTTTTACATACGATTCATAATTTTTGCTATCACACGTGCGTATGTATTTCCGTATGACATAACCTCTAAATGTAAACAACAGCTGATTTAATTTGTGAATTTACAAAAATTTGTTGTTAAAAAAAAGGTTATTTATTTTTTAATTGTTAATTAATACTAAACAATTTATTTTTCTTTCAATATTAATCTTTAAAATGTACTCTGTTTTTCTTTCGCCACAAGCAGTGTTGTATTTTCACTTGTTTGTCATGCAAAAATAGAACCTGTTCTAATTGAAAAATGTACATGTGACTTTCCTCATGTATTGTACATAAACAATGTTTTATATGTATCACAACTTTTGTTGTGGGAAAATTTGACAGTACATATGTAAAAAACACATCATGTAATAGCACCTTAAGCTGACTAGAATGTAATGCAGAACTTCCCCAAAAATAGAAACATGCATATTGTGTGCTTTCCCTAAATAGAAGCTTGCATATTTGTTGACATTTGTTTAGTGACTTTTTCACTTGTTTTTGACATTTTTATTACAAAAATTAGTGTTCGTACGTGAAGTTAGAAAGGTTAAAGTAAAATATTTTTGAATTTTTTTAAATTTTAATTATTAAAACTAAAATGAGTGTCACAAGTAAGAGAAATTTAAGAAGGCTATTTAAAAAAGAAAAAGAAATTTATTAAAATAAACTAATTTCAAGTAATGTAGTTGAAGCCACCTGCTCCTTTGCCGATTTGCAGTTTCAAAGTGAAAGTCGTACTGAAAATATTAGTATTAGCAATATTTTAGAAGGAGAACCTGTAATAAAAAAAAAACAGTAAAAGAAAAAATCGGTTATTGGTATTATAAAAATAGGCCATATCGCAAGTGTTTCGAAGAGTTGTTAAGTATTTTAGTTGAAGAAAATTTAGATGTACCTTTGAGTGCAAACACATGTATTGGAAAACGGGATCGCTTGTGCTTAAAAATTATTTTCCTGGTGTGTATTGTCATTTTGGTGTAAAAAAACAACTATCGATATATATATATGTTTAAAAGTTCCAGATCGCAATTGTGGCCGATTTTGGCAAAAATTATTGACTTTCCTAACATCTCTATTTTCCCTATTGGTGTTTACGTTGGAAAGAGTAAACCGTCTAATATCGATATTTTCCTAAGTGATTTGGTCACGGAGTTAAAAGATTTAATTTTTCTTTACTTCAGTTTTTCCTAATAACTTCTGTGCAATTCGACCGTTTATAGCCATACAGATAACAGGTTTCTCATTTATTGGATCAAAGTCAACATTAGGTCGCCGATTCAGAAGTATCGAAAGTTTTTTTCAGGAGCCATTTGATTCATCTAAAATTTTAGGTACTTGTCTAGTTGATCAGAATAACATGGGTGATGAAGAGGCATTTGCTATAGAAGATATTGAATTGAAGTTTGCAGGATTTCCAAGTGGGAATCAATTTCTTTTAGTGCCACTCTTACACGGTTGCAAATAATTGAAATTTAAAGAATTCACAAGCATAAAATTCAAAATATAATAATAATAAACTTACAAATATAGATGCCACTTTCAAATGCTAATCGTGTCACCAAGCTAGGTTTCAAAGCAGTTCCTCAATGTAAGTATTAACTAAAAATGTACATAATTTACTCTAATAAATAATGATTTTACAGATATCAAGGACGCAGGTCACTGCGAAGGTTGCTCCAACCTCAAACAACTGTTTGAAGAAAGATTTAAGGAAGTAAACAGTAAGACATTCCAAAATTAAAATATGCACAAAGCTTAAATTAATTAATATTTATATAATTTTCAGATACTATACAAAAGCTTCAAAAGCTTTTTGCAACACATTTTCCTAGTTTTACCTAATAATTTCACCTTGCTTATTCCTTAACATATTTAATTACAGAAATTATAGTCAAGTAAAATGATGTTATAATGAAGTTCCTGGCTGAGCAGAAAGTTTTGACTGAAAGGGTTCTTCACCAAGAAGTAACAAACAAAATTGTGCGCACAGTTTTCCCCATAAAAAGTACAGGTGATTTGACTGAGCTAAACAACACAATTAATGAGGACAATCATGAAATTTATGTAGGTTTTCAAAATTTTATTTCACAAATTTAATACCTCCCTAAAATTTTATTTCAAAATTTTATACCTCCCTAATATACTAATAGATATTAATATATAAATATATATTTCAAAAAACTCCACGATTTAATAATTTGTACAGGTTAATACGATGAAGTCATTGTGTAAAGGATGCCTGCCAAAAACTTTAACAGAGGTAATTTCTATGAATATCTGTCTATAAATTAATATGGATGGAATCCATGGCAAGAAGAGGCTAAGATACTTCAAAGTTTTTTTTCCAAGCTTTAACGGGTAACCTATATATTAAAAACATATTGATTTCACATAATATAGGACATTTATATTTTAAACAGATGCCTGTCGATCGATTGGCTCTAATGAGGTGAAAAACGACATCAGAGATGCTCTAAGAGTCATTAAAAAACGACATATCCATGCTGAATGCGTTAAAAATAAAAAAATTAAATTGTTAAATTCGGTTATGCCGAACTTCTGATACCCTCCACCTTAGTTTGACGTTTCTACATATTTCACTAATTATTTATAACAAATGTAAACAAAATATTTGAAAAAGTAAACAATTTGATAAACTTAATACAAAATTTTGTGTTATTTTTACATTCAAATTTCTTTTGGGGGTTCTTCTACTTTTGACTAAAGTAAATACTATTATAAGCTAACGACTATTTGATTTTAATTAAGTCAACTTATAGCCAACTATAATAATTAAAACTAGCAGATACCAGCCCTCGAAATTCGAGCGCAAATTCTAGGAGTTTTTATTTTTTCATTAAATAAAGACCCTAAAGGTATGCTAATCAATTATATACAATTCACAAATCAACACAAAAAAAAACTCATTTTTATTACAAACACATTAACAAATTTAATAAACACACACATAGTATTGTATAATTTTATGTATGTGTTAGTAGCAACTTTAAATGCAATTTACTCAAAATAAAGGAAAAAATTTAAAAATCTGTAAATCTACAAAACGGCTAAAAATACCTTTCAAATAATATACGTTTGGTCAAAATCGGGATAAAACGGTAGAATAAAACATCAGTCACAAGAAATCGCCTATTAATATTATAGATATAATTAGTTTGAAGCTAACTACAAAATAGTTAACTCTAAGTTAGTTGAACAGTCATGCAGAGTCGGACAATTGACTACCGCCTAGGACATTGCAATGTTAAAATAGTCAGTTTGCTTCATTGAAAATAATCCAAGTATCAACCACCACTAGTTGCGTAATAGTTAGATATAAGTGCATTAAAAGTTTGTTGAGTTGCCGGTAGGGACCCTACAAGAAATGAATGGCCCAAACTAATACATAAACAATTTTTGTACTAACACACTTGCAGTTTTTTTCTATTTGAAAAACATATGACTGTCATTGCTGCTGTTTTAGAGTTGTTATACCCTCCACCCCAGTGTGTAGAGGGTATATATAAGTTTGTCATTCCGTTTGTAATAATTAGAAAAAAAATTCTGGACCCAGTAATATATATATATTTATGATCCTTATAACAAGCGGAGTGATATAGCGATGTCCGATCACGAAACCAATCGGAGAGCTAAGGTGCTCGTTGGCATAAAAAATGATTTGTTAACATCCTGAGAAGTTTGCTATTTAAAATCGTCCATATCGGTTTTATAGGTCCCGAGAATTGAATGAAGAAGTACAAAAAGTCTTGAAAAAATATGATTTGTCTATGTTTTTTGTCACGATCACACCCTCAATAGGATAGCTAGGGTGCTCATTTTTAGTGAAAATGATTCAGTAACACTATGAGAAGGTTTCCGTTTGAAAAGTGATGAAAATCGGTCTAATAGGTCCCGAGAAATCACTGAAAAAGTAAAAAAAAAATTTTAAAATATATATTTCTATATTGTTCTTGTTGTTATTCTAAATGTTGTATTTATGTCATGGCTATACTTGTGGTTTTTGTGGTCGTTGTGGTGGTAATATAATAAAAACTAACTCAAAAAAGCCAAGGTAGAATAATTTAAAAGTTTCCATTGTTTTGGCATCACTAAAAAAATTTGTCTGATGATTTTTGTCACCGCCTCCAGTCTGCTTGCAAAGCTTCAGATCGATTGGTCACGGGAAAAGGGTTAAAAATCGATCCAAAATTTTGTCGACAAACAGACAAGCTTATATGTCTGCTAAACCTAGTTATTAATAAAAAAGTAATGTAAATTTACCAAAAAAATGTATTATGTATTAATTTATTTAAAGAAAAACACATTAAATTTTGATGTATGTATATTAAATAAAAAAATATATATAATCAATATCCTGTGACACAATACTGTTAGAAATATAATACTCTAAATAATATACGTACATATATCCTATATTTGTATATCCATAATAACCGCAATTAGAAATAAATCGGTATATTATATTATTTAACTATTATTTATCAATGTTTTCATAGCATTCAAATTAATACAAGTATATAAAAGATAAATGCTCTCTTAACATTGTAACATATATAAAAGCTCAATTAGATAAAACCTACAAGAAATGAATGACTGAAACTAACACATAAACAATTTTTGTACTAACACACTTGCAGTTTTTTCTATTTAAAAACAAAAACAGTTAATTTTTGTTGTTTCTTTAGGATTCTTCAAAATATGTCAGTGAATTCGTTAGTGCCATTCTCAATTGTGGTGGCACGTCCCTCCATTATACCCTTCCACAATTTATTTTTTGCTCGCTTGTGGCCTATTCCTGTTGGATCGTTACTTAAAGATATTGCTGTAGAATCTTCACAAACTTTCAATCTAGAACTTTTATACCTCTTAGGAAACGCATTTGTGTAAAGAATTATATTGTGCGACAGAAAATAATAATTTGATATTGATGGACTTTTTATGATGTTGGAAGATAATACACAAGAAATATAATTGTGTGAAACAACGCTGACGCAGTTTATTAAATCGATTCGTAATGATTCCAGTTAAGTGCGCATGGAAGACACTATAAATATATTGTTAATACATGCGCAATCACCAAATGAACTTATTAAGGTAATGCACTGACATTTTATTAAAAATTGTAGCTAGAAACAAAGTAAATCTTCCTTGCAGCATTTTACATTAATCCTTATATCTATCTTTCAGTCTGTTCCCATAACATGGATATGGGAGTTTGTTTTAATATTTGAATGTTTTAATTAATGCCATTCTGGAATATAGTGTCTGGAATATGATGTTGATAATATGAAATGAAATTAGTTTCTTCAAAAGAACAAAGATCTCAGAATATTGAACAAATTGATTTATGGAGGTATTCAGCCCTGTTCTTGAAACGTTGTTATTTGAATAAGAATGAATTTGAAATAACATGGATGGAAATTTTGGGTTTCTTGAAAACACAAATTTTATATTTTCGAGGTATTTTTCGAAATCATATTTTTTATTGTCAAATGACATGAAACATATGGTGTAGCTTCAGAACCATATGTTATCTTAAAACCGAGGTGCCATATGGGTCTTTAGTCACTCTCACAAAAAAAGCTTAAGTAATTTTTCCATGTTCCAGCAAAAAACTCGTAGATTTAAGAATTTTTTCATTTACGAGTTTTTTTTGTGATAGTGGTTTCAAGAACAGGGGTGATTATCACAATATCTCACACACCGTTCTGTACAAACAAAGGTAGCAGTATTTGAATGGATACATAATTTACTCATCAATTTTCCAAATGAATTGTATCAGGTTTGGCCCCCTCGCGTTGGCAGCTACCTTGACGTGGTGCGGGGGCTTGAGTTCACAATGATTCAAAGGGCTATGCTGATGGGATCTACATAGTAGTAGTATCCTGGCGGGGTTACCTTGTCAGACAGGCTTTTGATGAGTGAAGGACTAAAAACTGCCACCCCCTAATCCAGGGTGTCATGCGTCACCGTGCCCATTGGATGAGTTTTGCAGTCAGGGGGTTACGTTAAACTGTATCTTAACGGCGCCTCTCCGAAACCAGGCCGAATCGGGGAGTAACTGTGGCCTTACCATGGTATGGGGCACTGCCATGGCGGACCGTATGATTTCCCCTTTTAAAGAAGAAACAGATGGAGTATAATAATAAAAAATTTGAAAATATTAATATGCGGGGATTCTCCGCAACCGACCTAGCTGACCGAATGGAGCATGAGCTCTGTGATGATGGTCAGCGGGGCAATGCTGCTGCTAGCGGGAGCAAAAATCTATTGCCTCAGCGCAAGAAGCCGGCAACGGCGAAGAAAGCTGGTGACAACAATAGTCAACCAGTCAGAACTGGTGCAAAAGCACCAAACATGAACACCAAGATATTGATGTCGCCTACAAAAAGTGTAACCGCTACGTCGAAGATTGGGGCAATAGCTCCATCGAAGAATAGCGGGACACCAGAGGCAGCGACAAGCGATATGGTTGGTGCGACGACGTCGAAGGAGGCAACCCAAAGGGCAGAAGCTAAGCGGAACGACATACCGTCAACATCCGGCAATTTAGCGTGGCGACCGAAATTGGGTGTCAAAGCAACGGAAACTGCGGCTACTACTGCAAGAGTAAAGCAGAAACCTCGAGGGCATGAATCCCGCAAAGTCCCAAGGGTACCAGCACCAGGACAACCAGGAGCCTTCGACGACCCACTAAGAAAAGATCTCAGTGGGGCAGGCTGCAGATGGTACCTTAGGTACCTTGAGAAAGGCCTCGAACCGATGGAAGCAAGAAGAAAGGCCGACGAACACAAGGCCAAGCCAGAGGAAGCAGCCCAGGCACACCAACAAACGGGCAAGCGCGGTAACAAGCAAATTTCACCACCACAACTGGCAGAAGGCAAAAGGTCGAGGTCCGCACATCAGTCAAGAAACCCCACAGCAAAGACGAACACAAAAGCGAGCAAAAGCTACGCGAACGTCTCCAATGCGGTTAAGATGGCAGTGCTACCAAAGGGATATCCTGAGGTTAACCTAATCACACAGGAGCTGACAGCACTAGAAGAGGCAATCCTGACAGATGTTGCAAAGGGATGGGACCACAAGCTAAAGTTTGAGGGTATCCATTTCCGACCGGGGTACATACTCGTGGACTGCAAGGATGTCCAAACAGCGAACTGGCTTAGGCAAGCCGCCCCCCAACTTTCAGCATGGGATGGGGCACCGCTTATAGCATGCACTGGAGATGAGGTACCCAGAGCCCAGAGCATGTATTTTAATTAGTAAAGATATTAATTATATTTGTCTTACAGAATTTATGACGCGGGACTTGGTTCCTATCCAAGCTCTCATCGACATCGAAGGCAGCCAAAAGATGATAGTGATAGCATCAGCATACTTTCCGGGCGAGGAAGCTTCACCACCGCCGGCAGAGGTACGGCAGCTGGTGGACTTCTGCACAGAGCAAAACCTACAGCTTATACTGGGATGCGATGCTAACGCACACAACACAGCATGGGGCAGCACTGATACAAATTATCGAGGTGAGTACTTATTAGAATACCTAGTAGCATCTAACCTAGGGTAATAGACCTACATTCGTCACAAGAGTTAGAGAGGAGGTCCTAGACATCACAGTAGCCAGTCCAAGCTTAGCTAGGATTGCAAGAAATTGGAGAGTATCCGATGAAGTTTCATTATCCGATCATAGAATAATTGAATTTTCGCTAGAGGGCCTAAATACTGAGGCATCTTCCTATAGAAATTCTAGGAAAACGAATTGGGAGAAGTACAATGAAATCCTACACCACAACCTACAAGGCATAACATCGAGCAAACGCATACGAAATAAGTACGAGCTCGAGGACAGTGTGACCCAACTAAATGGGGCTCTACTGGATGCCTACTGTTGTAGCTGCCCCGAGAAACCGAGGGGCAAGGAGAAGGACGCGGTTTGGTGGAATAATAATCTCTCTACACTCAGAACCGAAGTTCGCAGGCTCTGCAATGGGGCAAAGCATAACGGGCAGTGGGAGCATTATAAAACCAAACTGACTGAGTATAATAAAAAAATTAGGAAAGCTAAACGCACTAGCTTTAGGAAGTTCTGTGAAAACATGGAATCGCTTCCAGAAACAGCAAGGCTATACAAAGCCTTTGCGAAATGTGGGCCAGAAATGACGATGTCACTTAAGAAAGAGGACGGTAGTTACTCTAAGAACGGCCGAGACAGGGCGGAGCTGTTATTAAAGACACACTTTCCAGGAAGTGTGGCAGATGACAACGAGCGGTCGAGTAACGGACCAAGAAACCCTAGTCGGACAAACAGGCAAATAGCAGCAGAAATTTGCTCTAGGGAAAGACTAGAATGGGCTTTAGGTACCTTTCAACCATTTAAATCACCTGGAATGGATGGTATTTTTCCGGCCCTCTTACAAAAGGGCTTGAAGGAACAATTACCATTCATGTTAAATATCGGGCGTAGCAGCTTGGCCTTGGGGTACATACCAAGGGCATGGAGGAAGGCAAGAGTGGTGTTCATACCCAAAGTGGGGAAAAAGGACACCGCTCATCCAAAATCTTTCAGACCGATAAGCCTAACATCTTTTATGCTGAAAACACTTGAAAAACCTGTAGACAACTATCTAAGATGTTGGATATTACAGCAGATGCCTTTGCATCCAACCACTAGCCTGGTAAGAACTATTCAGAAATCAATAGATGAAAAGGAAATAGCCATTTATGCCTTCCTAGATATAGAAGGAGCCTTCGATAACACTTCACACGAAGTAATAGAAAGGGCATTAAACCAAAGAGGGGTAGACCCAGTGACATCAAAATGGATGGTAGAAGTGCTCTACACGAGATCAGTAGAAACAACAGCAGAGGGGGAGACCATATCCGTCAACAGAGGATGTCCACAGGGAGGAGTTCTGTCGCCCTTGATGTGGAGTCTGGTTGTTGACGAATTATTAATGAAACTGTCGGAAGCAGGAATAGAATGCCAGGGCTACGCGGACGACATAGTCTTAATAGCAAAAGGCAAGTTCGAGGAAACCCTATGTGACATTGTACAAAGAGGGTTGAGGATTATATGTCAATGGTGCAGGGCAACAGGATTGAACATCAATCCAACGAAGACCACTATTGTACCATTTACCAGGAAAAGGAAACTTCCGAGATGGAGGGCAATTCAAATTTTGGGAGAAGTCATTGAACCAAAAGCAGAAGTGAAGTATCTGGGGATAGTACTGGACAACAAGTTAACATGGAAGGCATATGTCGACCAAATCACTGAAAAAGCCAAGCGAGCTACAATGATTTGCAGAAGGGTAGCGGGTAAAAACTGGGGATGTAAACCCAGCATTTTACACTGGATGTATTCGATGATGGTCCGCCCAATAGTAACTTATGGAGCTATAGCGTGGGCCAAAAGAACGGATCTGAAGTCGACTCAAATGCACCTAGGTAAGATTCAAAGATTAGCGTGCATTCGGATAACAGGTGCAATGAGGACGTGCCCAACGGCATCACTTGAAGCACTATTGGAACTAAGCCCACTACATATAGTGGTGCAGAAGAAAGCTTTGGCAACGGCAATCGGAATAAAGGGAGAGAAACCTATAACCAGGCTTTATGAAGGGCAATGGAACCGGATAAGCCAAGTTAATGATTACTCCCTCCTAGATTGCCCCATGGACAGGGCTGAGAAGAAGTATGATTTCAGGAAATACTTTACTACGGAACTTAGCAATAAGAGAGAATGGAGCGGTTTAAGTACAGCATATTCTCTAAGAGAAGATACAATCAAATGGTACACAGATGGGTCAAAAACCGAAAGTGGAACAGGGGCGGGAGTCTTCGGGCCTAGAACCAAATACTTCCAAGCAGAGATTTACGCTATCGGTAGATGTGCACAAATCAACTTGAACAGGAAGTACAAAAGAAGGAACATAACCATACTATCAGACAGTTAAGCTGCTATTCGAGCACTAGGCTCCTATGAAGTAGACTCTAAGCTAGTATGGGACTGTCTGCAGAAGCTAAATGAGATAGGTCAACACAACAAGGTTAGCCTTTGTTGGGTCCCGGGACACGTTGGGATTCAGGGCAATGAGCAAGCTGATGAACTTGCCAGAAGGGGAGCTTCCACAAAATTAATAAGGCCGGAACCATTTTGTGGAATAGGAAAAGGAGTATGGGAAGAGTACTCAGGGAACATGAAAATTAGAAGGGAATTTTTCTCGAGCCACTTGGGCTTAAGGCAATCCAAAATGTTGTTGGGTGGCTGCAACAAGAAGAGATTTGGGTCGTGCATTGGATTGTCATAGAACGGTCTGAGAATACTAACCGGGATTTTAACTGGTCACTGCAGGCTCAGGGAACATATGAGCAGGTTGGGAATTGTAGCAAACCCTATGTGCAGATTCTGTGATGAGGAAGCCGAATCACCAGAGCACATACTTGGGAACTGTGGAGCGCTAATGCACAAAAGGAAACAGCATCTGGGTTCCTTCCAGATACTAGGTAGCGACATAAAATTACTAGAACCAACAAACATCCTCGGATTCCTGAGGGCTTCAGGGTGGATAAGAGTTTATAGGGACAACCTATTAGCAAAGGGCAGTACAATAGATCACTTTGGTCGCAGTACTTCGAACACCTCTTTATACAATACAATACAATCAGGTTTGGCCGAAATTGTTAATTCACAACACTCAAAAGGTAAGCTTTAATATAAATTGTCGATATATATGTAAGTGTTATAATAAATTGTTTTCTTTAAGAAACTACTGATTGCACTAAGGCCCATTTCTATTGAGTTTAGGGATGTTTGGAGTGAAAAGTCAGCAAAGTTGTTTAAATATCTGTTTTAAGCTAAGCCCATTGTCCTGTTTCAACATTGTCTCAAAGTTATCACCACGTTTCGGAATTAGTGATATTGTTGTGTTTTTAATATTTAATGTTTATTTTTAATTTTGAATTTGATTTTTAATACAATAAATAAATAAATAAAAAATAATAAGTCGTGTTTCATTATAACCAAGCGTGACCGGTCAATGATGATGTATATATCCATCAAATATGACCGGTCAACGATGATATATATATCTATCATCGTTGACTACTAAACAGCGGTAGAGTGAGCAGTTCAGATATATATATACTTTCATAGGTTAGAGTAAGATGCAAAATCACATGTACACAAAAGTTTCGTTCAGTTTTGGCATATTTGCTTTAATAAAATGATAGAAACTTTGTTCTACGCGATGACCGACACTTCAGTCAGTAGTGACGGTCATATCACCGGTCAAATGACCGTCACTGTTCTTGTAAGGATGGCTACCAGATTTTATTTACTAATAACAATCGCCAAAATTCTTGAAAAATAAGCTTAAAAGTTTCGGAATAACAATTTTTAACAATTAAAAATTTTGAACATACATAGTTTTTATTAAAACTAACAAACACAACTCTTATATTATTAGGAATAATTGTTTATTTTTAATTTCAGAAAGCTTTATCTTAAAAAATATTGCATATTGCAGAAGACAATTTTTTTAAATTTTCAAATGCATTATTACAAAATCTGAAAGTTAAAACCTCCACTAACAAGGAAGGTCTAATAGGGGCACCCGCAGAAATATTTATTTTTTTCGTTTCTTTTTGCAGATTTCATCTAATGAAACCATATTAAAATTGGACATCATATAAAATTGTTGTTTAAAAGTGGTCAATATTATTACAAATAAGTACAAAGATCACGAAAAATTATTGAGAGCAAAAATAAACAATTCATAGTTTTTTTTTTTAAAGCATGTATTCAAATTTGTATTTTTATACCCTCCACTCAAGTATGCAGAGGGTGTATATAAGTTTGTCATTCCGTTTATAATAATTAGTAATTAATAACCGATAAATGCTTTCATAACATTATAATATATATAAAAAGTCAATGTTTTCTACCAATCAGCTCAAAATTTTCTCCTTTCACTTACATGTATAAAATTCTGCAATATTTTGTTTTAGGGTAAATACAATTTTTTGGTATTAACAGAGTTGCACTTCATTTGGCTCTAGAGTGCAAGAATGATAGAGTAAAGGCCTAATTAGGCACACGTAACCGTAACGTAACGTTTCAGCTGTTTTTACATGAAAAGAATTTAAGGGCACTATACACTTGTCAAATTTACATCAAGCGTTTTGTTGGCATTAGTGAAAATTTTTTTGTGTGTGTCACCGACAAAATCTAAATTTTTTGATTCTCCATCAAGCACCGTCGGAATATATTTTTCGAAAAATCTGAAAAACACTTGTTTGTGCAGTTTATTTGTTTTGTGCACCTTTTTTATACATACGTAAGCCATCTTTGGAGGTCTCTTCGATTTTAATAAGTTTGTAAATAAAAAGAACATAAAAATAGTATAAATTTAAACATAATTGATTTTAGAAACATGTCCGATTCGTTTTCCGATGATGCTAAAAACACATCAAAGAAATACAGAAAAAAAAGATTTTGCTCAAGTTGGCTGAGAGACGAGAAGCTAATGGGAGGTCAAACATGACGACATTAAATGCAGATGCAAGGCTTGTTAAAAAATATTAAATTGTGTTAGGGATTCCCCCCCCCCCCGCACATACTATAGAAATCTATTCTAAAAACAAGCAAAAAAAAAAAAGAATAACTTTTGTTATTTCCCACAAAAATTGCCTTTTTTTCCCTTTTTACAACTCTTTATTTGTCATCACTATCTATTTAATATGTTCAGTGCTTTAATAGCTGCTGAATACAGTAGTGACATCAATACTTTATAAGGCATGTGCTAAGTTCAACTTATATCCGTTTTAAAAAGATAATTTTTTTTTGCCTCTCAACATTCAGAACTCGTGGTGATAAGATCGTAATTAAACCATTGAAATAAGTCGTATAAATTTTAAAATTTTATTAAATTAAATAATATTTGCATACCTTATATGGTTAAAACAAGTAATACTCGTAAAAGTTGTTAAGAAAAAAAAAAAAGATAGCAAGATTATCGAGAAGTGTCCCTATTTAAAAAGCTGTACAATATTGAAACGAGCGGTAATACAAAAGAAGATACATTGCCGTATAACTCTTAATGGAATATTTTAACAAAAGGAGGCATACAGATTCAAGCAGAAACCATTACACCAGATGCCTCTTTTCCTGTCAAATCTGTAACACAAAATGAAAGGTGCACACCAAAACAAAAAAAAATTACATCGTTTTGTCATTGGAATTCGCTGCGGAGTAAACTTGCTCAGCCAAATAAAAGTTGTCAACAGTAATAAATTATAAAACCAAAAAAAAAAAAAAAATTACCAACATAGTACTATTAATCTTTTTCTATTTAATATTTAATTAACTTGTAAGTGAGCCAAATCTAAAGTAAGTGTTAAAATATAAAAGAAAAAAAAAATAATATGGTCATGTTCAAATAGGTTTTGGTGATATTTTTGAGCGATTTCAATATATTTAAAACTTTCAATCACTTTACAGGAAAATTTTCAATCAACGAATGGTGCGCACTCTTCGAAGAACACGAAAATCACCAGGAAAATGCTGCTTTGAATATTGGTAGCAAAGAAACAAAATAACTAAAAAAAAAATTCAAAAAAATAAATAAAATATCAACAGAAACGTATGTAAAACAATCAATTATCAAAATTATATTTTAACACTTATATTCATTTAGCTATACCTACATATATATATTAAAACCTAAATTCAATTAAAATTAAAATTTTCTTTCCTATCCCATAATGGATTAATGTACATGTTTTTAGAATTTGCCCAATTACAAAAAAAGAAAAAAAAAACAAACACAAAAAAAAAAAAATAATAATAATAAAGAAAAAGATATTGAAATTTAACTAATGTTCCTTATAACAAAAAATTAATAATTATCATTAACGTTATAATAGTATTCCATTGTATTACAAGTACTTTACATCATTATCTCTATTA
This sequence comes from Cordilura impudica, assembly GCA_963682025.1. Classification (NCBI taxonomy): domain Eukaryota; kingdom Metazoa; phylum Arthropoda; class Insecta; order Diptera; family Scathophagidae; genus Cordilura; species Cordilura impudica. The sequence continues at coordinate 218,858,950 of OY821520.1, forward strand.
TTAACGTTATTCCTATTTTTAGATACAAGTTCAAAAGCATTCACTTAAAGAATTTTTGTGTTTTCTTAAGTCTCTCTTTGGAGTTTCTTATTAATGATTTCAAATTAATTAATGATCATTAACTATATATATTCTTCTTTTCAATGAATTTTTTTTTTTGTAAATAAAATTAACTAAATTATGTTCTAAAATATCTCTTATTGAGGAATGCGATTGTCATGCATAATGATTAACTATTGATGCATTTTTATACCCAAAAGGGGTAATCGATATAAAATAAAGAGTGTTTAAGATTACCAAAGGCGTAGTTTAGTATAACAATAGGGAGGGAAAAGTGCACTCTACATTGACAAAACTGCTAGTCAAACAAAATCATCAGTTTAGTTAAATAGATTAAATTTTAGTTTTGCATTTCTGCTCTTTAATATATGGTTATTACTAAATGGCATGAAGTACTTTTTGCTATGCTTACGCGTTATCATGAAATAAGGAAAAGAACCACACCGCACCCGACAGAGCTAGTCGATGAACACCGAGCATGCCGCCTACACCCTACTTTCTGAGAAAAAAAAGTATTATTCGAAAATAATTTTATCAGACGCGCGTAACATAGATGGCGCCCAACGTTCTAGCGAAAGCTATTGATATTTCTACGTATCAATAAATTTTTTTTGCAAAACTTGAATAAAATATATTTTTTTACATCGTTCTATTAAATATAAACGGAATATCAACGCTTTGATTAAGATTAGTGTTATTCAAATATAACAGAAAACTGTATATTGTCATCACATTCTTAAATGAAACTGACTCTCTTTTGATAACATCAAATCCAATAGTTTGTAATAAAGTTTTGTAAGTCTTAATTTTCAAAATTAGAAATCTAAATCTTAACTGCTGCAAAATCTACGGTTTTAATCTAGTTTTGAAGACCAGAAGTTTTCTATACGCAAAACATAATCTTCTGTTGCAAATTACTATATTACTATCTCAGTTACAATTGGCTTTTAGTCAATATAGTTAAAAGTTAGAGAGAATACAATTTCAAAGTTTGTATCTACATATGAGACTTTATATCGCATACATTTGTTATTTGGTGATTTATTGTACCATGTACTGTCGAACAAAGTAACTATAACTTCATATTAATAGTTTAAATCACATGTTCTTAAAGAGTATCGTAGTTTTTTTTTTGCGTAAATGATAGTCAAATTCCTCAATAAATTTTAAACATTCAATACAAATATTTATTTTTTTTATTAAATACATTTTTTTACATTCTCTTAAATGCGTCTTAGAGAAAACTTATTATAAATTTTATTGCATATAATGAGGTACCAAACTCGTAGTTCCCTTCGAAGTTCAAATAGCAGTTTGAATTCATCTAGAGGTAGAGGTAAACCAACTTCAAATCCAAGTAATTTATTAGAAAGTCAAAACCCCCTTCTATCTAGACCAAAGGTCACACGTACTCCTCCGTTAAGTAAAAACCAAGAAAATATTGAATCTACCGTCCCTGCTGCAAATCTAAACAGTCAGTCGGAAGAAATAAATGTTCAAATAGAAAATACTGAATCTGCTTCGGTACAAATTAACTGAAACACATACAAATTCTCAAGTTGATAATAGTAAATATTCATCTACAATATCAGGAGTGTTACACGAGTCATCATTCCAAAATTTAAGTCAGGCTTCTCTAGAAGATCTTTTAACTCCAATCGGATTTATTGATAATCAGGCTAGAATTTTATCACATTTAAATATGGATTCTAAAATCCCTGATAATGCTGCTTTTAATGAGCAAGCTTCCTCCCATAATTCAACTGAATCTTTAGTAAACATGCTACAGCAAACTATTAGTTCTATGCAAGCTGAAATGAGAAGTGAGCTTAGCGTTTTGAAACAAACCATTTCACAGAAACAGCAGCGCCTTCCATAATGCCTTCTCAAGCCCAGTTTTACCCTTCAACATCCCCTGCAGCAATGAATACAAAAATAGAAAAATGGAAAGTAAACTTTGATGGATCTGGTAGTGTATCTGATTTCCTTTTTAAAATAGATACATTGTGCGAAAGAACACACTGCAGCCACGAATATTTGATGGCAAATTTTCATATTTTTTTAAGTGGTAAAGCAGAAGACTGGTTCTGGAGTTTTATCAAACAAAATCGTAATTCTTCATATCCCGTACTTAAATCTTCAATAACGAAAGAGTTCGTAAGTTTAGAAACTGACCATGAAGTGCTTCTTCTAATTTCGACTCGTAAGCAACAATTTAAGGAGACTTACGATGATTTTCATACTAATGTAGTATCAATGAATTCTCGTATGAGAGAACCCATTGCAGATAAGCCACTTATCGATATTTTAAAACGTAATGTGCATACCAATTTAAAACTTATGTTGTTTAACACAGAACCAAAAACTCTTCACGAGTTACGAGATCTTGCTAGAAACGCTGAGAAAGTTTTACGAGAGACTAAAGTAGCTTTGCCAAATATTAACTTAACGCGTCATGTTAATGAAATTGAGGCTGTCGTAGAGGATGAACTAAATAATAATTTAGAGATCGATCCTCAAATAGAGGCCCTACAACTATCTCGCCGTTTCTCAAAGCCAGATTATTCAAAAATAAAATGTTGGAATTGCCTCGCACTTGGCCATTCTTATATATACTGCCCAGAAGATACTAGAAATCTATTTTGCTTCAAGTGTGGTCAACAGGGTATTAATACAACCGAGTGTACTAATTCTCATTTGGGAAACCGAACGAGGAGCGAGATGGCCACCGGGGACTCTCGTTCAAAAGCTCAGACCCCGAGTTCTCATTAGATCAATCGCAGAGTCTTCCACAGGATGACGAAACGATTCCCTTGATCTCAACAAACAATTTTATATCCTCATGCACAAATTTTAATTTAACACCAAAGACACTTAATAAAAATATAGCAACTTGTAGAAATCGTTTTAAAAAGAGAAAATTCTATAGACATCTGATTCAATCCTCAAGCCTGTGTACTAATACCGATGAAAGACCGTTTGCCAATGTTAAAATTTTAGATGAAAGTTTGTTCGGATTATTAGATTCGGGGGCTAGTGTATCAATTTTAGGCAAAAACAGTATGGATTTTTTGGACCGTCACTCAATTGCGTTAAAACCTTTTAGATCCTTCGTGTCAACGGCCGATGGCTCCAAACAAAAGGTTTTTGGTTATTGCGAACTTCCAGTTACCTATAAAGGTGTAGAAAAATTAATAAATTTTTATATTGTACCGTCCTTGTCGCAATCTCTTTATTTAGGTCTGGACTTTTGGCGCTCTTTCGCAATCGCACCTAACATAATTCCAGCCATTGATTCTGTTGAAATTGAAAACCCTGTTGATAAAAATATTTGTTTTCATAGTTTAACCCCTGATCAAAAACTTAAGCGTGATCACATAGTTCAAGAGTTTCCTTCTTTTGAAAAACTTGGCCTGGGTTGTACCACTCTCTTAGAGCACAATATTGAGACAGGTGACGCTGTTCCCATTAAATGCAGACATTACCCTCTTTCGCCTCCTCGCCAAGCTGAAGTATATAACGAACTAGATCGACTGTTAGAAATGGGTGTGATTGAGGAGCCAAATTCTCCTTGGTGTTTTCCAATTGTCAACGTTAGGAAGCCCGGGAAAGTTCGTCTCTGCTTAGATTCGAGAAAATTAAATGAGGTTACTAAGAAAGATTCGTACCCTCTTCCTCATATCAATGGATTGCTAAGCAGATTAAAAGATACACACTTTATAAGTGGAATAGACCTTAAAGATGCATTTTTCCAGATCCGCCTCACAGAGTCATCTAAAGAAAAAACAGCTTTTGCAGTTCCAGGTAGACCCCTCTACCAATATAAAGTTATGCCTTTTGGGCTATGCAATGGACCACAAGCCATGAGTCGATTGATGGACAAAGTCATACCATCTAGACTAAGAGAAAATGTCTTTATTTACTTAGACGATTTACTTGTGTGCAATTCTACTTTTGAGGAACACCTAAACATGCTAAGTCAGGTTGCAAAATGTTTAAAATCGGCAGGACTCACTATAAATGTAAATAAAAGCAAGTTCTGTCAAAGAGAAATCAAATATTTAGGATATCGTATCGGAAATGGTTGCTTAAAAGTTGACCCTGATAAAGTTTCAGCTATAGTGGACTTTCCCTTACCAAAAAGCCCCCGGCAACTGCGTCGATTTATAGGCATGGCCAATTGGTACCGATCCTTTATAAGTAATTTCTGTAAAAAGAAAGGTCCATTTTCAATCACTTCTCTTGCTATTGAATCCTTCAACAAAATTAAAGCTGTTCTTTCAAGTGCTCCTGTATTGGCACAGCCCGATTTCTCGAAAGAATTTATTATGCAGTGCGATGCATCTAGAGTTGGAGTAGGTGGGGTGCTACACCAAATTGATGAGGATGGTAGGGAAAGACCAATATCTTTTGTGTCACAGAAACTTAACCGTGCGCAAACGAATTACACGGTGACAGAATTAGAATGCTTAGCAGCCGTTTTTTGTGTCAAAAAGTTTCGGCCCTATATCGAAGGACTGCCATTTAGGATCATCACCGACCACTGTTAATGTCGCAAAAGGACTTAAGTGGTAGACTTGCTAGGTGGAGTTTGAAGCTACAAGGATTTGACTTTAGAATGGAACACCGAAAAGGATCTCTTAACGTAGTACCAGATACACTTTCAAGGTTTGACGTAGATGATCTTAGTATGCGACTTTGTTTTAATGAAATCCCTTTAACATCCCTTGAATTCCAAAGCGAAGACTATAAAAACTTAGCTAGGACTGTCTCCGAAAATCTAACTAGTCTTCCTGATTTGCGTTTATCTGAAAACTTAATATACAAAAGAGTTAAATTTCGGCAAGGGATAGAAGACGAAGAAGAGAGCCTATGGCGATTATGGTTGCCAATGTCTCTAACCGAAAAAGCTATTAACTTAGCCCATGCTTCAAGTTGTCACGGAGGCTACTTTAAAACACTCTCTCGAGTTCGAGAAAAATACTTTTGGCCCTCTATGGCACGTGACACTAAAATGTTTGTGAGTAAGTGTGATGACTGTAAAGCAATCAAAGCACCAAATCAAATATTTCGTCCACCAATTGAAAAATACACAATTGTTTATCGCAATAGACCACTTTACAAAATTTCTCTTCCTCAAACCATTTAAATCCGCAACGTCCATCAATATCATAGATTATCTGCAAAATTACGTTTTTAATACGTTTGCTGTACCGCAATATTTACACAGTGATAACGGAAAACAATTTGTCTCCAAGGAAATGCAGGATTTTCTTACTTTATACGGGATAACCCATATAAAACAGGGCTGTACTCTCCACAGGCCAACGCCTCTGAGCGTGCTAATCGAGAGATTATCTCAAAAAAAACGATTTTTCCTGAAGAACGAACCACATCACCTTAATTGGGATGAGTGTATTCCTCGAATACTTGGTGTTTTGCGTATTTTATTATGCATTATTTGGGCAAAATATGTGTTTACATGGGTCATCTTATCCTCTATTGGATAAATTAAACATGTTACAGGATGATACAATAATAAAGCATGTTGACAGATTTAATAATCTAAGAGAAAAAATATCCCACAATTTAAATTTGGCTCATCAAAAATGTACGAAAACTTATAATACGCGTTCAATACCTATAGCTTACCGTGTGGGCCAAGAAGTTTTTCGTAAGAATCACGCCCAAAGTAGTTTTAAAGACGCTATAAATGCCAAGTTCGCACCCAAATATTTAAAAAGTAGAATCCGAAAAACAGTAGGAAGTTCTCTTTACGATGTGGAGGATTGTTCAGGCAAATTTATAGGAAGATTTCATGCATCCGATTTACGTCCGTGATTCATAGAATATAAATTTCAATTGCCCGGCTTTCGTGGGTCGAGCCACACCAAAAGTTTTTTTAAATCCTTTTTCCTGTTCGTAATTCAATCACAGGTTTCTTTACGAAGCAGGTTTGTTAGGGATTCCCCCCCCCCCCCACATACTATAGAAATCTATTCTAAAAACAAGCAAAAAAAAAAAAAATAACTTTTGTTATTTCCCACAAAAATTGCCTTTTTTCCCTTTTTACAACTCTTTATTTGTCATCACTATCTATTTAATATGTTCAGTGCTTTAATAGCTGCTGAATACAGTAGTGACATCAATACTTTATAAGGCATGTGCTAAGTTCAACTTATATCCGTTTTAAAAAGATCATTTTTTTTTGCCTCTCAACATTCAGAACTCGTGGTGATAAGATCGTAATTAAACCATTGAAATAAGTCGTATAAATTTTAAAATTTTATTAAATTAAATAATATTTGCATACCTTATATGGTTAAAACAAGTAATACTCGTAAAAGTTGTTAAGAAAAAAAAAAAGATAGCAAGATTATCGAGAAGTGTCCCTATTTAAAAAGCTGTACAATATTGAAACGAGCGGTAATACAAAAGAAGATACATTGCCGTATAACTCTTAATGGAATATTTTAACAAAAGGAGGCCTACAGATTCAAGCAGAAACCATTACACCAGATGCCTCTTTTCCTGTCAAATCTTTAACACAAAATGAAAGGTGCACACCAAAACAAAAAAAAAATTACATCGTTTTGTCATTGGAATTCGCTGCGGAGTAAACTTGCTCAGCCAAATAAAAGTTGTCAACAGTAATAAATTATAAAACCAAAAAAAAAAAAAAAAAAAAAAAATAGTACTATTAATCTTTTTCTATTTAATATTTAATTAACTTGTAAGTGAGCCAAATCTAAAGTAAGTGTTAAAATATAAAAGAAGAAAAAAATAATATGGTCATGTTCAAATAGGTTTTGGTGATAGTTTTGAGCGATTTCAATATATTTAAAACTTTCAATCACTTTACAGGAAAATTTTCAATCAACGAATGGTGCGCACTCTTCGAAGAACACGAAAATCACCAGGAAAATGCTGCTTTGAATATTGGTAGCAAAGAAACAAAATAACTCAAAAAAAAAATTCAAAAAAAATAAATAAAATAAAACAATCAATTATCAAAATTATATTTTAACACTTATATTCATTTAGCTATACCTACATATATATATTAAAACCTAAATTCAATTAAAATTAAAATTTTCTTTCCTATCCCATAATGGATTAATGTACATGTTTTTAGAATTTGCCCAATTACAAAAAAAGAAAAAAAAAACAAACACAAAAAAAAAAAAAATAATAATAAAGAAAAAGATATTGAAATTTAACTAATGTTCCTTATAACAAAAAATTAATAATTATCATTAACGTTATAATAGTATTCCATTGTATTACGAGTACTTTACATCATTATCTCTATTATTAACGTTATTCCTATTTTTAGATACAAGTTCAAAAGCATTCACTTAAAGAATTTTTGTGTTTTCTTATTAATGATTTCAAATTAATTAATGATCATTAACTATATATATTCTTCTTTTCAATGAATTTTTTTTTTGTAAATAAAATTAACTAAATTATGTTCTAAAATATCTCTTTTATTGAGGAATGCGATTGTCATGCATAATGATTAACTATTGATGCTCTTTTAAACCCAAAAGGGGTAATCGATATAAAATAAAGAGTGTTTAAGATTACCAAAGGCGTAGTTTAGTATAACAATAGGGAGGGAAAAGTGCACTCTACATTGACAAAACAGCTAGTCAAACAAAATCATCAGTTTAGTTTAGATTAAATTTTAGTTTTGCATTTCTGCTCTTTAATATATGGTGATTACTAAATGGCATGAAGTACTTTTTGCTATGCTTACGCGTTATCATGAAATAGGGAAAAGAACCACACCGCACCCGACAGAGCTAGTCGATCAACACCGAGCATGCCGCCTACACCCTACTTTCTGAGAAAAAAAGTATTATTCGAAAATAATTTAATCAGACGCGCGTAACAATTGCGATAAATCTGATATAAGTATACATGCTAATAACCACTGTCATAAAAAAATCTTTTAAAACCAAGAACCGAAAATTCTGTTTGCGTATTTTAAATGCAAATAAATTTAAAATGCACATCTAGCCATATCAAAAAGATGAATTTTACAGAATTGTAAAAATAATTTTTTTTTTTAATATCAGTTAGTTTTTATGTTGTTTTTATATTCTTATGTAATTCTTATGATATTCTTATCTCACTTTTTATGATATTTTTCTTCGTTTTTATGTTATTTTTGGATTATTGAAATTGAAAAATTGAAAAAAGTAGTGTAGGGAAAAATGTATTTAGAAAAAAGTGGGTTTAGAGAAAAAACGGGATTTTTTCATAAGCGTAGGGATTTCTGAAAAAATCTCCTGGCATCACTGCTTGCAATAAACAGAAATCAGCTGTTAAGCGGATCAAACCAATCTAAATAAATTTCATGAATTCTTTTTAAACAATGTTGAAAATCTCAATAATATATTTCAATATTTTAACTTTCGCGAACAATAAAATTAACCCGTGTCTGTAGTATGTTTCAAAATGTGATCGTTAATTATCTATGGAAATTAAAATATAATGACCAAGAAGTTGGCCGAACACCAAATAATAATATCTTTACTAATACAATAGTTATTGTGTTGAATTGAAAGTATTGGAAACAACGCCAATAGTATTTAATTACGACGAGTTTGATACGTTTTTAGATTTAAGTGCACCAAATTTGCAAATATTGAAACTTGTTGAAACTTCGTTCAGTGCATCAACCATACACACATTTTGATATTAAATATAAATTTCCAAAATTGACTTTTTGACTTTTGTTGAAGGCGAATAATAGTTTTGCCCACAATTGAAAAAATTATGTTTAAAATTTGTGTAACGTCAATGGGAAAATCTATTCCGTCAGATGAAAATCCTGGTGACTTTGGGCTGTTGAAGGAGGGTATTTAAGTTTTAATTACCCTCAAATTGCTAAACTTTTTGGTTGGAGGAACTTAATGGTTTTCAAAAACCATTATTTATTTTGGAAGGTAAAAATGTTTCTATTGAAGATTTATACAAACTGGAATCATTAAAAAAAAACTTTAATAACAAATGCTGTACGTATTGAGAAACTTTTTACTGATACTAAAGCATTCAAGTTTAAGTAATTTTGTTATTCAATACTTCAATACTTTTAAATGTGACGAATCTATGAATTTAAGAACAAATTTGTTATTGATTAATATTCATTCCACTGGGCATGTTTCAAGATTTTCAAGATTTTTGGTTTGATTTACTTAATATAAATCCTAAACTACATCTAGTGTTTCGTTTTGATCCATGGTAATTTTTAAGATATTCATTTTTGGAAAGACTAATAACATATCCAAAATTTCCAGACAGACTGAAAACGATATATATTTGTGGTTTCTAATGTTTTATTCCTTTCAGCCGCAGATTGTCAACATTTTCGACATGAATTGGATGTTACATTGAACAATCTTGCTTGCCTTGATTCTACATTGAAAGGACATTATGTAATACTATAAAATATAATAAAGAACTAGAAAAGTTATAATGTATTTGATTAAATACGATTAATTAAAAGTAAAAATAATTTACTACAAACATTTTTACGCGAAAAAACTGATAGCCACAATGTAGAAAAATAACCACAATTTACGATCTAGATGAAGTTATATTTTGGCATAAATTTTTCATGGTGTTGTTATGGTAGAGATGTGCATCTATTTCGATGCATAAAGTATATTTTCTTGATCGTTATATCAAATCGGGTCGATATAGAGATGTCAATCTGGCCGAATGTCCGTCCGTCTGTTGAAATCACGATTAATCACAAAATAAACCATTTATCTGGGTAAACTTTGTATTATATTGACGTCTTTATCTGGATCAGGTTAGTATTTAAAATGGGATAAGTCGGGCGTCAATGTGCCAATGTATGACCTAAAATATGGACACACCTCTAAAAAATGCTGAAAATTTAGAGTGTTGTAATAAGTTTTTAGTTTAAGGTTATCAAATAGTTTACTTTTTCAAATATTTTATTTACATTTGTTACAAATACTACAAGAGCAGATATTAATGAAAACGTAGAACCTAGGTGGAGGGTATCAAAGATTCGGCATAGCCGAATTTAACACTCTTACTTGTTTTTTTAATTTTTTTCGTTAAACAGCAATATTTGTGAATTACCGGCTATTATTCATTATTCGCTGTCGGAAAGTGAAATTAATTGCGAAGTATTAATTTAAATTGTTAAAATAAACAAAAATATAGACATAAAGTTAATGCTTTATACATATATATTAAAAAAAAAGCTGATTATTTAAATGATTCAAGTGATACCGCACACGGAATGGTTAAAGAGTTTAATATGAAAAATAACTGCCCAAACGCGAAAACTTATAGAGGTATTGTCCAATGACTTGCCTCCTCCCGGGATTCTAATAAAAGAAAGGGAGGTTCAATTAGTTTGGCGGCTACAAGTTTAGTTTAGGAAACGTAAGTAATTATTAAACTAAAAGTTCAAGTTAATTTTTGTTGTTTCTTTAGGACTCTTCAAAATATGTCTGTGAATTCGTTAGTCCAATTCTCAATACGTGTCCGGTATTTTGCGTGTGATCTTTGTGTGACGTAGTGACACGTCCCTCCATTATACCCTTATCCCCAATTTATTTGCTGTTGGCGTCTTGTGGCCTATTCCTGTTGGATCATTTACTTAAAGATATTGTTATAGAATCTTTACAAACTCTCAATCTAGAAGCTTTTATACCTCTTAAGGAACGCATTTATGTAAAGAATTATATTGTGCAACAATATGTTATATCCTGGATTTCGATTGTGAATGCTGCACCAGAAAATATGGTTATCTATTTGATATTATTGATGGACTTTTTTTATGATGTTGTTTCTTAAATCGATTCGTAATGATTCCAGTTCAGTGCGCATGGAAGAAACTATAAATATATTGATAATACATGCGCAATCACCAAATGAACTTATTAAGGTAATGCACTGACATTTGATTAAAAATTCTAGCTAAAAACAAAATATATATTCCTTTCAGAATTTTACACTAATCCTTATATCTATCTCTCAGTCTGTTGCCATAACATGGATCCGGGAGTTTGTTTTAATATTTGGCTCGAACGTTTTAGATTGTGCCATTCTACCATGTCTGGAATATAATGTTGATAATATGAAGAATATTAAGGAAAGTGCAGTATCCGAAAATACATCCATAATGAAATTAGTTTCTTCAAAAGAATGATATCAAAATATTGAACAAATTGATTTATGGAGGTATTATCTCAATATCTCACACACGGTTCTGTACAAACAAAGGTAGCAGTATTTGAATGGATACACATTTACTCATCAATTTTCCAAATGAAGTACATATATCAGTTTTGTCCGAAATTGTTAATTCAAGCTTTAATATAAATTTTTGATATATGTATTGTGTGTTATAATAAAATGTTTTCTTTAAGAAACTACTGATTTCAATAAGGCCCATTACCGGAAATTTCTATTGAGTTTAGTCAATTTATTCAGTGCTAAGTTACGTACCACTTTGAGGGATGTTTCGACTGCGACAAAAGTTCTCGTGTAGCCGTGTAGCTGTGTTGGGTCAAAATAATCGTTTTCATATAAACGTTTTTTTTTTTTTTGACAGGCTGTAGTCGTGTAGCCGCTGTTATCTATGTGTTTCATGCATAAAGCTTAATGCTGGCTGCACACCAGGCAACGGTTGCTTCAGTGTGTTGTAGCAACAATGATACACACGTAGCAACGGTTGCCTCAAGCAGAAATATCAAAAAGTTTTGATATTTTTCGTTGGTTGATGCAACCGTTGAAGCAACCGTTGCCTGGTGTGTAGCCAGCATAATGGTTACACGACTACTTTTGTCGCTATAGTCAACTTAGGATAATTTTGTTGGCTACAAAACAAGAATAGTGTTGACAATATAAAAAAATATGTAAAAGAAATTAGTGCTGTGAAATATTTTATTTAGTTAAAAAAAATCGCAAAATGAAATGCTATAATTCCATTAATAATCAAAAGGGGTTAAATAAATTTTTTTATTTATTTTTACGTTATAATAATGCATTATAAATAAGTAATTGTACATTTAAGTCAAGTTTATATAGAATCATGCCTGTTCTTCTATTTTAATAAAGTAAAACCAATATAATTGGCACTACTGTTATTACGGGCTCCTTTTGGCACTAAACTGTAAACGGGCCAACTACTCAGCGAAAGTCTATGATAGGGTTTGAATCCCTCCCTCATTCTAGCCCTGGAACCGCAGCAATAAATTGTACAAAAAACAAACAAATTACTTACATCACACATCAAAAATGGGAGGAAGTTGTTGTCCTCCAGGGGCCCTTCCCAACCAGGGCCACCAGGTAATCCACCCGTTTTCCAGTGACCCCCTGTATCCGTTCTTTCCGCACCACTTACCTCACATCACCCCTAATTATACCTTACTCACTGATAATTTTAATTTGTTTTTCATCTCATATTTTATTCTAACAAAAAAAATAACTCTTACACTAAACATAAAATAATAACTTACTCTATCAATAATCTTTTTATATGACAATTATAACAATAACGTGTTACTTGGTTGTGTCGATTTCCGTCGCTTTGCGTTGGTGTGAGATATTTATTACCCACCAAAATGTTAATTAATTTGATTCATAGTAATTTCATTTTTACTTCCGGCCAACCTTACCGGATATCTATCTCTCCTTAAATAGCGATCTAACTATAAAGGCATGAAGGAGCTCCCTAAACACCTTTTCCAAATATCTCGTTTTAAAATATCACCTTGTTTTTTTAACCGTATCTAAATTTTATACTATGAATCTAACCGATTTTCCATATATTTTGGACACTCATAAATCGTTGACGATAACCATTTAACACGGATCGATTACACAATATTTTTTTTTATATAACTTTATACACTTAACACTAATTTTACCTCACTTAATTAAATATAATACACCTATTTAAACTACACTACTAAACAATTGAAATTCTGACGGAAATGTTTTTTGCGTTTTGCGTTGACCCTTCCGTGGTCAGTTATGCCCCATAAAACCGCTATTCTTGACTTGTATATTAATAAAATTTTGAGGTTAACTGGATTTTAGCAAATTTTCTTTGTACCTTATTACTTCCTTTTCGAATATTTTCCAGCCTGACCTGGGCTTCAGTGAAGCCTCTGGTCTCACCAAAATTTTAATCTGGCTCTGTTTCAGACGGAGTCCAGGCCCAACTATTTCGAAAACATTTAATTACCTCATTAAATCTCCAAACTATATTTTCCTCTTATTAACTTGCGTTCTTAGGTATTTACTCCAGTATTTCAGGGACTATTTATATTAACATAAGAGTGGGCTCACTTTCTGCTGAATTTGCTTCTAATCTCTTACTCCAGGTTAACCTTTATGTCTTTTCCTTTATAATTTGGGGACACTTTAAAATTTATATACTTCACAATTCAGAACCTTCACAATTTATGCACTTATTTTGTTAATACAAATATTTTACTTCAAATGGCTATTTGTCTTTATTAGAAAAAATTACTTTCTCCGCACTTTAGTTGTTTACTCGGCGATTTTTTCTCGAATCATTTTATTTACTAAAAATGGCTATGTCTAGCCATATTTATCTTAACATTCCACTTAACAAATACATGTCTAATTAAATTCTATTACATCGCTACTAACTTACACATTCTTTAATACTATTCGTCCCTTCCGATTTGAACATGAACTTTCTAATTTCTGCACTGTTTTATCTTCCTAGACTCCAATCATCCTAAATTCAAATATAAAGACCTGTATACAGCTTGCTAAGGTATCAAAAACTTCATATAAAACAACGCTTCAGAAATGCTTAAGGAATTTTTCTGTCAAAAAATTTCTGTTGATAGTCTGCAGCTTTTTAAAAAAGTAGTATTGTTTTTACTACTTTTTTTGACGTAAATTAAGTTAGGCAACCCAGGCTTCGAGCAGGAATATCAAATTATTCGTTCTTTCTGAACGGAATTTTGACAGGAGAGATAAGCATAAACAAAATGTAATAAGCTTAAAAAATTAGAAGTTCTTTTTCAGTTGCAAACATGGTTGTTTTCAATTTCAATTTCACAATTCTTAATAATTGACGGAAAACAGCAGATTGCTACTGTTGCACTGATAGGTACTTTTGTGCTTTTTTTTCTTTAAGAAATATATGAAAATTTTCTGCTAAGATTCCTTAACAAGCTGCATACAGCTCTTAACACCTAAAAAAATACACAAAACATGGCTCTATTCATAAAACGTTTTACTATGAACCTTTCACGTTACACTCACAAAAACGTAACGACTCTTACCTAATTTCCCCAGCAACCCTAATACTACTCTTTTATACAATAATGAAACATATTTTTTTTTAATAATTACACAGGCAAGTACCCTACAGTCGGGGGTCTTACAAGGCAATTTTTATTGCGCAACTTTTTGGCAATTCTCTTTTGAAATTGCTTTTATGTCCACACACGACAATTTCTTCGGCAATTTTACTGTTTTGTTTTGTTTTTATATTCTTATAATTTGACATTTGTGTTCTAGTCGTAAAGAACAATAATAAAATTAAATACATACATACATAAATTAATTTAATTGGTTTTGTTGAAAAATGAATTCAAAAGAAAAAAATTAAGTCCCGATTCCATTTAAAGGCCATTTTAATAAAGTAAACAATAATTACGAATTATTCACACCAAGAAGCGAAACACCGAATGAAAAGAAATGTCAAATATTCAACAAAAAAAAAAAAAAAGCGAATGAGAGAATTGCTTGAAATAGCCGATAACCGGCAATTATTTTTCCCTTTTTATTCCCCTCACCGCAAACATCTACAAACTCAAGAATTGCGCAACAAAAGTTGCCTTGTGTGAACTTGGACTAATTAAATTAAAAGTTCAAGTTAATTTTTGTTGTTTCTTTAGGATTCTTCAAAATATGTCAGTGAATTCTTTAGTGCCATTCTCAATTGTGGTGGCACGTCCCCCCATTATACCCTTCCACAATTTATTTTTTGCTCGCTTGTGGCCTATTCCTGTTGGATCGTTAACTTAAGACATTGCTGTAGAATCTTCATAAACTTTCAATCTAGAACTTTTATACCTCTTAGGGAACACATTTGTGTAAAGAATTATATTGTGCGACAATAATGTTATATCCTGGATTTCAATTGTGAACGCTGTACCAGAAAATAATATGGTTATCTATTTGATATTATTGATCGACTTTTTATGATGTTGGAAGATAATACACAAGAAATATAATTATGTGAAACAACGCTGACACAGTTTATTAAATCGATTCGTAATGATTCCAGTTAAGTGCGCATGGAAGACACTATAAATGTATTGTTAATACATGCGCAATCACCAAATGAACTTATTAAGGTAATGCACTGACATTTTATTAAAAAATGTAGCTAGAAACAAAGTAAATCTTCCTTGCAGCATTTTACACTAATCCTTATATCTATCTTTCAGTCTGTTGCCATAACATGGATATGGAAGTTTGTTTTAATATTTGAATGTTTTAATTTATGCCATTCTGGAATATAGTATCTGGAATATGATGTTGATAATATGAAATGAAATTAATTTCTTCAAAAGAACAAAAATCTCAGAATATTGAACAAATTGAATTATGGAGGTATTATCACAATATCTCACACACCGTTCTGTACAAACAAAGGTAGCAGTATTTGAATGGGTACATCATTTACTCATAAATTTTCCAAATGAATTGTATCTGGTTTGGCCGAAATTGTTAATTCACAACACTCAAAAGGTAAGCTTTAATATAAATTGTTGATATATGTATATGTGTTATAATAAATTGTTTTCTTTAAGAAACTACTGATTGCACTAAGGCACATTACCGGAAATTTCTATTGAGTTTAGGGATGTTTCGAGTAAAAAGTCAGCAAAGTTGTTTAAATATCTGTTTTAAGTTAAGCCCATTGTCCTGTTTCAACATTGTCTCAAAGTTATCACCACGTTTCAGAATTATTGATATTGTTGTTTTTAATATTTAATGTTTATTTTAAATTTGATTTTTAATACAATAAATAAATAAATAAAAAATAATAAGTCGTGTTTCATTATAATCAAGCGTGACCGGTCAATGATGATGTATATATCCATCAAGTGTGACTGGTCAACGATGATGGATGTGCCCATCATCGTTGACTACTAAACAGCGGTAGATTGAGCAGTTGAGATATATATTCTATGGTCTACATACTTTCATAGGTTAGAGTAAGATGCAAAATCACATGTACACAAAAGTTTCGGTCATTTTTGTCATATTGGCCTTAATAAAATGATAGAAACTTTGTTCTACGCGATGACCGAAACTTCAGTCAGTAGTGACCGTCATATCACCAGTCAAATGACCGTCACTGTTCTTGTAGGGAGTAGTAAAAGTCTCAAGTCTCACACCACCGTCCAACCAGTCGAGACACAGACTAGCGACATCTACATTTTTGTTTGTTAACTACAGAAATTTTCATAATATTTTTACAACGACTTTCAGATGAAACAACTATATTAATATAACATGCTGTCACCCTTATACACGTTGTATACTTTTTTATACCCTCCACTCCAGTGTGCAGAGGGTATATATAAGTTTGTCATTCCGTTTGTAATAATTAGAAAAAAAAATTTGGACCCCATAAAATATATATATTTGTGATCCTTATAACAACCGGAGTTGATATAGCGATGTCCGTCTGTCCGTCTGTCCGTCTGTCCGTCTGTCCGTCTGTCCGTCTGTCCGTCTGTGGAAATCACGATGACGGCATCAATCGGGCAGCTAGGGTGCTCGTTGGCATAAAAAATGATTCATTAACATCCTGAAAAGTTTGCTATTTAAAATCGTCCAAATCGGTCGATTAGGGCCCGAGATTTGAATGAAGAACTAAAAAAAGTCTTGAAAAAATATAATTTTCTATGTTGCTCTTGTCACGATCACGCCCTCAATAGGATAGCTAGGGTGATAATTTTTAGTGAGAATGATTCACCAAATTCATGGGAAGATTTCTACTTCAAAAATCATTAAAATCGGTGGAACAGGTCCAGGTAAATCTATGAAAAATTAAAAAAAAAATGAAAAACATGATGTTTCCATATTGTTCCTGTTGTTATTCTAAATGTTGCATTGTTGTCATAGCTGGACTTGTTGTTTTTGTGGTCGTTGTGGTAATAATTTAATAAAAACAAACCCTTTGTACATTTTTTTTGTGAACTCTGGTAGAAAATTTTAAAAGTTTCCATTGTTTTGGCATCACTAAAAAAATTTGTTAGATCATTTCTGTCCTTGCCACGAGCCTGCATGCAAAATTTCAGATCGATTGGCTCACGGGAAAGGGGCTAAAAATCGATCCAAAATTTTGTCGACAAGCAGACACTACCAGTTAATATAAAGGCAGTAAATAAAGGGAGTAAAAGTTCACCAATAATTTAAAAAACAAATTTTTATGTATTAATTTATTTAAAGAAAAAAATAATTAAATGAAATAGTAATAATAATAAAAAAAAATAATATACAATACAAAAAAAAAGAATATATAAATAAAATAAAATAAAGATAAATGCATTCATAGCATTATAATACATATAAAAGGTCAATGTTTTCTAACCGTAACCGTAACGAGTCAGTTGTTTTCTTTTACATGAAAATCATTTAAAACAGTTACCGAACGTAACCGGAACGTCCCAATACTTTTCATGTGAAAAAAAGGCTGACACGTTACGTAACAGTTACATGTCGCTAACTTGTTCTTTACACAGGCTACTGCTTTTGCAGCCAACTTCAAGTCTATTTATATAGTTTCGTAAGCATAACTGATAAAATTGTTTCTATTATTTTTTGCTGTAAGTAATAAATTATAAATATACTGAATTTGCAAACTAAAATGGATACATATATTGGAGGTGCTTTAATACAAAAGAGTTAACGAAACAAAATCAAAAAAAAAAACAACTCTACAACATCAACAATGGCAGTCATATGTTCTTCAAATAGAAAAAAAAAACTGCAAGTGTGTTTTGTTGGCTACTAAACAAAAATAGTGTTGACAATATAACAAAATATGTAAAAGAAGTTAGTGCTATGAAATATTTTATTTTGTTAAAAAAAAAAATCGCAAAATGAAAGGCTATAATTCCATTAATAATCAAAAGGCGTTAAACTAATTTATTTATTTTTACGTTGTACTAATGCATTTTAAATAAGTAAAAGTAATTGTATATTTAAATAAAAATGCATTTGTATTACATGTTGCTGTCGTATTCAGAAAAATCAAGTAGCTGACTATACGACTACAAATGCTGCTCCCAGCAGTCGTCTATGTGTTTCATTCATGATGTTGCATTTTTTTGCGAGCAATACTTACATATATTCTAAATAAAGAAATAATAGTTCTTTTCATACTGCGAAATCTATACAAATATATGTACAAATACTATATGTCAAATTTCAAATTTGCAATAATTGATACATTTTTGAAAGAAAATTGTATAATATGAAATGTCTTTAATTTATTTCATAGAAAACAATTTTTTGAGGTGCGTGGATTTTCCATATTTACTGTTTTACTATTTTCGTAATGAGGTTAAATGAGTTAAAAAGAATTTAAAATATTTGAAAGAATTTAAAATATTTGAAAATATTAGGTGAGGATCCTCAAGATGTAATATACGGTCGGTCTAAAACTTTTCACTTAGAGCCACAGTTAAATTCGAAACAACAAAAACCCATAGATTTTGTGCATAAAGTTTAACATTAAATGTGCTTTTCTAAAATGTCTATATATTTTTTCTCATTCATTTCTGACCATCTTCAATGTAAATTTACCAAAGTTTTTTTTATTGCAATATGTATATAAAACTTAAAAATTTAATATTTTTTATTGTGTATTAACTTATTATTCTGCGATTTTCATTACATCACAAAATGTTACAAATTGGCACTACTGTTTCAAAAACAGTTGAAAACAGTTGATCTGTAAAACTGTGTGTGAAATTGTGTCAAATAAAATTACAAATATTAATAAATATAGTAATACATATATATATATTTTATTAATTTTGTTAAGAATTAGCACAAAATTGATTTTCCATTTTGCATTTCATTTATAAAGAATTCTGCCATATTTTGTTAAAGGGAAAAACCATTTTTGTTATATTAAAAAAAACAGACTTGCATTTAATTTTTCCGTGACTGCCTCAATAATTGCGTAGATGCCACCACAATATTTTTTGTAATTAAAACAGTTGATCTGTAAAAATGTGTGTGAAATTGTGTCAAATAAAATTACAAATATTAATAAATATAATAACACATATAAATATATTTTATTAATTTTGTTAAGAATTGGCACAAAATTGATTTTCCATTTTGCATTTCATTTATAAAGAATTCTGCCATATTTTGTTAAAGGGAAAATCCATTTTTGTTATATTAAAAAAAACAGACTTGCATTTAATTTTTCCGTGACTGCCTCAATAATTGCGTAGATGCCACCGCAATATTTTTTCTAATTAAATATTAACCAATATCTAACTAGAATTATGATTTATTCTGACTGAAAAGTTCCAATTAAAAGTTATTCATCCCAATTATGAATATTCTCAAGGAATTTCTTTCTCACAGAAAATACATTTCTCGAGAAAAAAATTCCTCCAATTATAAATTCCGCGTGAACAAAAAATGATTAACTGGCATCATCGAATTTCGAAGCCACTTGCTTTGCTTATTGACAATTTATTTTCTATTTTTTGTGTGTGTGCAAACGAGCCTACAATAAATGTCCCAATAAACATTTTTGTTTGCTATCAACTTGAGGTGCATTTGAGATCAAATACATTTCTCAAATCTCCAACGTTAATTCTCAAATGCCCTCAATAGTTCGAATATAGTCTTCTCAACTTAAAAGGCACATTTTTTATATGGCGTTTTTCATAGTTATCAAATTGAGAAATTTGTGATTCTCAACTTGATAGCAAAGAAATATTTCCAATCGGTATCAAATGGAAGGTACGGAATTGCCATATTAAAAAATATTATACCAATTTTAGAAATGAAAACAATGTACTTTTTTTAATGTTTTAATTTAATTTCATTATATATTTAACATTACTATGTACATATTTAACATTAAATGTACATATTATGTACATTTTTTAAAATTTATAATTAAAAATAAATGAATTAATTAGTTGTACATTTTCTGAAAAATTCGACAAAAAGCAGAAATAATTAAAAATATATCAATGATTTATTTGTACTTTTTTGGCATTTTTTAATTTAATTTATTATTTATGACATATTTAAATAATATCTCAGACTTAACACAAATCGTATTCAAGTTGAAAAAATGTTTGGTCTCAAGTGGAGAAAAGTGTTGGATATCCAATTGAGAGTAAAAATGTTTCTCAAAGATTGGAAAAAATGTTAAGTCTCAACTTGATGTCAAGTTGAAAGCAAACAAGGAGAAAAATTGTTCAACCCAAGTTGAGAATTACATTTGACATCAATTTAAGAACTTAACTTTTCTCCAACATTGTAGAAATAATATTTCAATGCATACTGGGGAATGACCGAAACTAACACATAAACAGTTTTTTCCTATTTGAAAAACATATGACTGTCATTGTTGCTGTTGTAGAGTTGTTATACCCTCCACTCCAGTGTGCAGAGGGTATATATAAGTTTGTCATTCCGTTTGTAATAATTAGAAAAAAAATTTTGGACCCCATAAAATTTATATATTTGTGATCCTTATAACAACCGGAGTTGATATAGCGATGTCCGTCTGTCCGTCTGTCCGTCTGTGGAAATCACGATGACGGCATCAATCCGGCAGCTAGGGTACTCGTTGACATAAAAATGATTCACTAACATCCTGAGAAGTTTGCTATTTAAAATCGTCCAAATCGGTCGATTAGGGCCCGAGATTTGAATGAAGAACTAAAAAAGTCTTGAAAAAAAATAATTTTCTATGTTGTTCTTGTCACGATCACGCCCTCAATAGTACAGTGATCATTTTTAGTGAGAATGATTCACCAAATTCATGGAAAGATTTCTACTTCAAAAATCATTAAAATCGGTGGAACAGGTCCAGGGAAATCTCTGAAAAAGTAAAAAAAAAATGAAAAACATGATATTTCTATATTGTTCTTGTTGTTATTCTAAATGTTGCATTGTTTTCATAGCTGGACTTGTTGTTTTTGTGGTCATTATGGTAATAATATAACAAAAACAAACCCTTTGTACATTTTTTTATCAACTCTGGTAGAAAAATTTAAAAGTTTCCATTGTTTTGGCATCACTAAAAAAATATATTAGATCATCACAAGCCCGCCTGCAAAATTTCAGATCGATTGGGTCACGGGAAAGTGGTTAAAATCGATCCAAAATTTTTTCGACAAGCAGACACTACGAGTTAATATAAAGGGAGTAAAAATTCACCAACATCTAAAGCAAATAATGCTAAAATACCTAGTTGTTAATAAAAAAAACAATTGGGCAATTCACAATGGGTAATGTATCGTTGTATCTCTTGTATCGTGTATCACTTTACAATAGTGTAAAATTGTTGTTGGTAATTTTCACTGAAAAATCTGATACACGATCCAACTTCATTTGCTATGTTTAGTAAATGTTGTATATTGTATCATAACATATCAGTTCCAAGTGAATGCCAGTTTTTATGAAAAAGAAAAAACAAATACATAGAATATTATCAGCATAAATAATTATAAAATAAAATATGGCAAATAATGCAAATAACGCAAATACATCGATAAGTTTATTTATATAAAAATTAATGTTTATATTTTTAGTATGTATTTTCTCTTTCAGTACCA
Source organism: Cordilura impudica (assembly GCA_963682025.1). Lineage (NCBI taxonomy): Eukaryota > Metazoa > Arthropoda > Insecta > Diptera > Scathophagidae > Cordilura > Cordilura impudica. The sequence goes on from OY821520.1 coordinate 218,880,897, forward strand.
ACCAAAACATTTAACATTTTTTTTTTTTCATTTTAAATTAAAATGCAAGAGGTACGTAACTAAAACTCCAGGGTATATCTCACGACCAAAAAGCAAACACTGACAAGTGTTTTCTCTTATACAAAATAGCAGAAGCGACGAAGCGATCTTTCCTCGTTGGATCGAAAATTACTAAAGAAAGCGTTTTACAATATGAAAATACAACTGAGTGTTCACAACAAATGATTGTATTGTGTATTTCAATACAACATACAATATACAACACCTGTTGTGAATTGCCCAAATGTAAATTTAGCAAAAAAATTTATGTATTAATTTATTTAAGGTGCTATTACACGAAATGTTTTTTACATATGTACTGTCACTTTTTTATCCATATGAAATTCCTCATGTCTGTCAAAATTGTCTTTTACATACGATTCATAATTTTTGCTATCACACGTGCATATGTATTTCCGTCTGACATAACCTCTAAATGTAAACAACAGCTAATTTAATTTGTGAATTTACAAAAATTTATTGTTAAAAAAAGGTTATTTATTTTTTAATTGTTAATTAATACTAAAGAATTTATTTTTTTTCAATATTAATCTTTAAAATTTACTCTGTTTTTCTTTCGCCACAAGCAGTGTTGTATTTTCATATGTTTGTCATGCAAAAATAGAACCTGTTCTAATTGAAAAATGTACATGTGACTTTCCTCATGTGTTGTACACAAACAATGTTTCATATGTATCACACGATATGTACAACTTTTGTTGTGGGAAAATTTGACAGTACATATGTAAAAAACACATCATGTAATAGCACCTTTAAAGAGAAAAACACAAAAACAACGTTTGATGTTGTATTTTTTGTGTGTAATATTTAAATATACATACATACACATATTAAATAATACAAATAATGTACATATATTATATATATGTATGTATGTATATTCATAGTAACTGCATGTTAGAAATAAATCGGTTATTTTATTTACATAAAATTCTGCAGTATTTTGTTGTGGGGAAAATACATTTCTTTTGTATTAACAGAGTGTCACTTCATTTTGCTCAGCGTGACTATGCCACAGTAGATGCCGCCATAATTTTTGTTTGTTCTAATTAGCTTTGCAATAGTTATTTCTATTTTAACATGAATGTTAATATTTTCAACTAGATATCATACAGAACAATGTTAAGAGTATACACGGGTTGGTCTTTTATTTCATACGTTTTTTCATTATTCTTTTACAAATATGAACATAAGTTTGGCATATTACCCACCAATCTCACATCACACTGCAAGTTCGAAAAACTCAATACACTCAAATTTTTTTTTAAGGCCAGTTTACACTATCACACTTTGTAATACGACCTGTCAGAAATTCGAGTATTATGAAAAAGTCGTATGATGTAAAAAGCTTTTGTTATGAAATTGACAGTCTGTAGGATTTCATTTTCGAAGTCCGATGGTTTTTGAAACATTTCTAAAAACTTGCCATTTTCATCGGACCAGAGTTGTTTTTTTTTTGGTAATATTAAAAAAATGGTAAACAAAAACAAAGAAAGTGAAAATAAAATATAAATTTCAAAATAAATTTGCTTATTATTCTAAACAGTTGTTTTCATAAGACTTGAGTGTTATGGTGTAAATGGCCTAAGTATGCAGAAATAATGTCGGTACGACTTTATGACAGTCCGATGAATTTCATCGGATTTTTATTTCGAAAAATCATACGACTGAGTGGTATCATGTAAATGGGCCTTTACTAATACACACACATTTTCCGCAGTGGTCACACTAATGGCACCAAATTTTTCGTGCGAATAGTGGCAGACACTAACGATGATTAATGTTACCCTGTTATAAATTTAATGCAAATTTACTGGATTCTGTAAAATTGTAATTAAAGTAATTAAATCTATTATAATGATTTATTTTTTGAAATGCGCATACAAAAACGCAAGTTTGTTAATTATAGAGCATAAATATTATTAACTATTATTAAAATAATACTAATAATAATAAATGTAAACATTTTCCCTCAAACATGTGCCTGTATAATAAATTTGGTAACTCTACTTAAAATAAAATAAGAGAGAGAAGTATACAAATTTTTTCAAGTTTACGCTTCGACAACATTTTAAAAATGAGATTGCAGTCAGATGTTTGAGCATAAAATTTAATGGCGATGGATTCGACTAATTCGAACAATTTTTCGTTGATAATACGTACACAACGATTTTACAATTTCAGTGTGATGTGATATTGGGGGGTTAACTTTTTGTTGTCTTTACAAAATAGAGTTACCGAGTTCGTCAATGAGTTTTTTGCTTACAAAACAGTTCTACATAGTTATATAGAATTATTATTCTGCTTTACCTATAAAATATCTGATTGCGATTACATCTAATTTTTAAAAATTGTTTATAATTAATAAAGCATTATTATTCACATAAATACAAAATTTCACTTTTTAAATTTTCCATTCAAATTTAAGAAAATATCAATTATAATAAAAACTGAAAATAAAATTTCCAATTATAAATTAGAAAATATTAATTGAGTTTCAGAAAATCATATCAAAACGTCGGAAATAATAATTTTAAATTTAGAAATATCTTTACATTTAAAAATGTTTACATTTAAAAAAAATATTGCCATTCAGGAGATATTAATAACTTTTCAGTACCGCGATTCAGTAACTTCTTTTAACGATAGTCGAATTGTAAAAAAAAAGAAAATTGCAAAATTATCAGTAAAATTTTGAAACGATATTCGCTATTGTTAAAGTCAGCTGTTGTTGTTATCTAAACGACAACCATTTTTGTGTTGTTTATCCAATCGATAAAAACTTAAATTTTTAGGTTGAAATGTCGTCATACATAAATAAAAATCATGAAATAGTGAAAATATTTTGCTTTAATTAAAAAACTTTTTTATATAAATAAAAAAATTAAATAGCATATTCAATTCATTATTTCATTTTCAAATAAATAAACAGAAATATTAGTAAAAAAAAATAAAGATATTAAACATAAACATAAAATCATCCTGTCAAACCCGAAGTAATTTGTTTTTTTCTATTCTTTGTGTTTTTCGCTTATTTTGACAGAGATGCCACTCCTTTACAATTTAGATAAATAGAAAAACAGATTTGTCGATATTAATTTAAATTCAATGAATTTAAGAAAACCTCAAATGATATTTAAGAATTGCTAACATAAAAATTGTTACATAAGTAAACGTAATTTTATGAGAATGTTATTTTTTATATATAAATTTTCACAATTTTTTTTGGATGAAAATTTGAAGTTTTTCAGAAAATAAAGATAACATTAAATTATTTTATTTAAAATGTTTGGGACTTTTCGTTTTTTGCGTTTTTCATCCCTAATTTGATTATTTATTATTATAAATTTATTCTCTATGTTTTCAAAATATGGCAATATTTTAAAAAAAAAGTTGAGAGAGCTTTTTTTTTGGTTATTATTTTGTTACTCCATCCGACCTATATGGCCACAATGAAGAAATATTTGGCCAGTTAAAAGAAACTATACAGCCATCTCCAATTAGCACGATTTAATGCATATAGCCACTCTACACAACCATTACCTTTGCAATGGAGGTTAGGGCGAGCTATTTAATTAGCAAAAACTAAATTAAACGAGAAGTTATGTCATATAACCGGAAACGCATGCATATAGGTATATAACCAAAATGCATGCCGATCAGCAACCACGATGACCAAAAAGCAAACACCGAAATAAATCCGAAATAATAGAAAAGAAGAAAACCAACCCAAAGAATTTGCTGAAATAATTTGGTATTAAGTTTAACAAATTGTTTACTTTTTCATTTACATTTATTATCAAGACTCAAACCGAGGTGGAGGGTATCAAAGATTCGGCACAGCCGAATTTAACACTCTTACTTGTTATTATTTATTTCTGTTTATTCATTGGCACAAATTGAAATTTCTGTGGGCAAATTAATGCGTTCCTATTTCTGTTAATTGTATTATAAATTGAAATAAGTGTGTTAAATATGATTTACATTATAACTGATATTTGCTAGCAAAATAATAATGTTGTTCGCCGTAAATGCGGGAAAATAAAAAGAAACAAGATTTTTTTTGATTTGGTTAATAAAGAGAAGATTCTCTATATTTTATTATAAAATATATTACCTTTAAATTTAAGTGGACTGTATGTCTTCAGGTATCCGTAGGGACGATTTGTTCGTATTGGCACACAAACGAAGATTAAAAAAAGTTACATCTAACTAGGATAGAAAGAGGCAACAAGCAATGTTTTTAGATACCGTTAACGGTTTACTCGCTAGAATCTATGTAAATACTCCCTACAAAGATGTTTACAAAAAGGAGTAAAACTTAGATTCTAACTAGTAATTAACCCTTAAAGAGGGTGAGGGTTTGCAAAAGGGCAAACTAAATTAATGAGCAAAATAAAAGAATTTGCGCTTAAACATTGCCGGCCACCTTGCAACACTAGAGGAGGTTGCAACAAAGTCTTAGCTAGGTAAAAGAGAGAGGTTACAAAAGCAAGGAAAGGTAAAAGTATAATAAATGTTTTTTAATAATTTTAAATATTTCATGTATATATATATATATATATTTTTTTTTTTTTTACATTTTTTCAAAAAACACTTAAAACTAATGGTCAAGGGACCAAACCAGTATGGACTGGGTTCTTTGATCAAGGGATCAGCTGATCAAGGGATCAGACCAGTATAAACTGGATTTTCGTCGTGCGGTCAAGGGACCGCGTTGATCCAAGGGGATCGGGTTTGACCCAAGGGGGTCGTTGATCCAAGGGGATCATAGGTCCAAGGGGACCTGTCCTCTAAAGAGGCGATTGGCCAGAAATGACCCAACCAAATATGGTATATTGTGCCATTGGAAGACCCGGGCTCGAATATATTTTTCCCTTAATAATCTGAGGGTTAACTTCAGGTCCTAAGACCAAAGCTACCGGCCCAGATACGTTAAAACGGGGGTCCGCCAATTGGAACCCGGCAAAATGTTCCCGTATAGTATCTGGAACGGACTCTGAAGGAGTCTTAACACCGCGCATTTTAGTAACTTTCGCCGTGAGCGAAATTCGTTGTGTTGGGTCAAACGACGAACCGACAGCTAATCGACAATATCCAATATTGTCCATCTTAGATACGGGCAGCCGCAATTGATGGACCAAGGATTCGCAGATGTAGCTAATGCTACAGCAAGGGTCCAAAGCTGCTCGTATCGGAATGGAGTTTGTCGGTAAGATGAGTCTGATCAACACAGTGGGGGAAAACGTGACAACATGACGGATGGGTAAGGGGCAAGTCTTTGAAACGGAGGACGACGGACGGTAAGTGGTAGACTGTGGTACGAGCGGGCCAGACGGAGGCTTCTTAGAAGAAGAAGCCGGAGTGCGAGGTAATGGTTTCTTTTTCGAACCAGACTGCATAGAACGATCGGAATGTAAAAGGGTGTTATGATCGCCTTTACATTGACCGCATTTAAACGTGCTTTTGCAATCTTTTGCGGAGTGCGAGTGCGCTAAGCAGCGCGAACAATAGCGGTGAAGGATCACCATTCGCAGCTTCCGCTCATGGCTCAATTTTAAAAATTTATTGCACGCCCTTAATGGATGTTTACCACTACATACCCTACAATGGCGATTTGCAATTTCGGGATTACCATTCGAGCTCGAGGTTCCTTTGGTTTCCGATAAAGGTTCGGAAGTCGACGGCATTATTGGTGCTGGAGTATCAGTAGACGGAGGCGGTACACCAACAGGAGCCGGTGTATCCTCCTTATCAGCAACGGGTGCAGCCAAAGGGGTTGCGGCAGAAACCGGTTCCACAATTTCCATTGCTTCCTCGTAGTCATCTAAGAGAGCATCATCAAAGAAGGTGGGTAATGCGTCCATAGTGCTAGGAAACAACATATATTAGTGAAAATAATAAAGTAAGATTTAATTGATTAGATTAGTCAAAATGACCAGTTTTGCGATATGTCGTCGTACAACCCCATTAACAGTGCGTATATCGACGACTCTCACGTGACCGTCACTACCCGGGTAGGTTTTAACGACGCGGCCTAATCTCCACGAAGTTGGAGGTAATTGTTCGTGCCGTATAACGACTAAATCATTAACTTGAATTTCGCGTTTCGGATTTTGCCATTTATACCTTTTATGCAAATTAATCAAGTATTCCTCTTTCCACCGTCGGCAAAAATGTTGAGAAATAGCTTTCATTCTTCTAAATCGATTAATTAAACTTATGGGTTTTTCACTAATTTCAGGCTCAGGGGGAGCAAGAATTGGAGAGCCAATTAAAAAATGACCAGGAGTTAGAGCAACCGGGTCTTGTGGGTTTTCTGTCATAGGACAAATAGGGCGCGAATTAAGGCACGCTTCTATTCTCGCAAGCAGAGTCGCGAATTCCTCAAATGTAAATTTAAAAGATTGAGCTTCTTTTCGAAAATGAAGTTTGAAGCTCTTTACACCGGCTTCCCATAGGCCACCCATATGAGGAGCACCTGCGGGGATAAAACGCCAAGTGAGACCCTGAATTGCATACGTAGAACACGTAGTGGTCTGACTATCTTTAAGAAAAGTTTTAAAGTCTTTCTCCAATTCACGAGACGCGCCTACAAAGTTTGTACCATTATCCGAAAATATTGTAATTGGACAACCTCTGCGTGATACAAATCTATGAAATGATGCTAAGAAGGTAGCCGTAGACAAATCAGAAGTTACCTCCAGATGTATAGCTTTTGTAGAAAAGCATACAAAAACACAAACATAACCTTTTGTTATCTTACAAGCCCTACCAGTGAAACTTTTAATATCGAAAGGACCTGCGAAATCAACACCAGTTGTAGTAAACGGTCTATCAAGTAAAGTCCTCTCAGGCGGTAGAGCGGCCATAATTTGACTACAAGAACGTTTTCTTTCAAGAACACAACGCTTGCAGCGACCGATGACTCCACGAATTTTAGATTTTAAGCGAGGGACCCAATATTCAATACGAAGTATTCGCAACATGAGCTGATTTCCACCGTGAATGGAAATCAAATGAACAAACTCCGTTAAAAGTAGCGTAAATCTGCTCGAATAAGGTAAAATAATTGGATGCTGTTCACTATAAGAAAGAGATGGGGATTTAACTAAACGACCATTTAGCCTCATCACACCATCTTTGTCCAGAAATGGATTCAAAGGAATCAAAAAACTTTTCGTATTTAAAGGTTTCCTCTCCAAAAGACATTTATATTCATCTGCAAAATGACACTTCTGCGAGATCATGGCTAAACGTAATTTAGTCCTTTTCATCTCGATACTAGAAAGAATAGTGTCTTCATACAAATTACGGTTTGATTTATGGGAAGGATGACAATTATAGAAAAATCGCAAAATATAAGAAATGACGCGAAACGCTTTATCAAGACGCGAATAATTATCAAGAATGTCGATAAAACCGTCATCTCCTTGCGTGTTCGTAAAGAACGAAGCATGAGTTTTAACTTTATGGCACTCAATATCAGTGTCAAGACGAGAAATATCAGAGATATTCCATTGCGTTTTTTCTTGGCGTAGCCATTTTGGTCCATGCCACCATAGGTCATTATCTGCCAGCTCCGACGGAGAAATACCACGACTGCCCAAATCGGCGGGATTATCCTCAGATCTTACGTGATACCAATTATGCTGACCGACATTTTCCTGAATTCTGCACACCCTGTTTGCAACAAATGTGGTCCAAGAACAAGCATCCTTTTTTAACCAAGCAAGGACGATCGTAGAGTCAGTCCAACAATAAACTTGGTTAAGTCGTATATCGATTTCGCTCAGTATTGTCGTCAAAAGTTCTGAAGCCAAAACTGCTCCGCAAAGTTCAAGTCGCGGAATCGAAATTGATTTTACAGGTGCCACTTTAGTTTTGCAAGACAACAAGTGGGTATATATATCGCCTTTGGGGGTTTCGATGCGGATATAAATTACCCCCGCGTATGCCTTTTCCGAGGCATCAGAAAAGACGTGAAGTTCGACGGACGAATCAGGGGTGTAATGAACCCAGCGTGGAATTCGTATATTGTTGACTTCATGATATGAAGTAACGAACTTTTGCCACTCGTTTTCCGTTGAAAGTGGTAGAGAATCATCCCAATTAATGTTATCTAACCAGACCTTCTGCATAATCATTTTCGCGACTACAACAACTGGACCTAGCCAACCCACAGGGTCAAATAACTTTGCAATCGTAGATAAAACTTCTCTTTTAGTGTGACTCGATTTATGTGCAATAGGATTTACACTAAAGTAAAAAGAGTCCAGTTGAGCGTTCCATTGAATACCCAAAGTTTTAGAGCTACTTGATTCCACAAAGGTCAAAACCTTAGCATCAACTAAATGTTCAGAAGGAAATCTGTCCAAAATTGTTCGTTCGTTAGATGTCCATTTTCGTAGTTCAAATTTAGCAGAAGACAAAGCTGCAACAAGTTAATCACGAGCGATCAAAGCAGTTGAAATGTCGTGAGTCCCTGTCAAAACGTCGTCAACGTACATACACTTCCGTAAAATGTGTGATGCTAAAGGGTACTCAGCTTCAGAATCGTCTGCTAATTGTAACAATGTCCGAATGGCAAGATAAGGAGCGCAGTTAACGCCAAAAGTCACTGTTTGCAACTCATAGTCCTTAACGTCCTCCGTCGGAGAATCTCGAAATAAGATACGTTGAAATGGAGTATGAGCTGCATCAACTCTAATTTGTCGGTACATTTGTGTAATGTCACAATTAAAAACAAATTTGAAAAGTCTCCACCTTAAAATTAATAGGACTAAGTCAGACTGTAAAGTAGGCCCAACATAGAGACAGTCGTTAAGACTATTCCCATTCGAAGTTTTATTAGAGGCATTGAAAACGACTCTTAACTTTGTGGTCTTTCGTTCAGGTTTAACGACTGGATGATGTGGCAAGTAACAAGCAAAAGTTGTTGCCGATGAAGGAGAAGAAACAAGTTTCATATGGTCAAGGTCCAAATATTCACTAACGACGCTATCATACAATTTCTTAATCTCAGGTCTTCGTAAAAGAGAGGATTCTGTGCGATGATATTGTTTGAGAACACTTGGTCGAGATAAACCTAGATTTAAGTGTTGAGGAAATTCAGGTTTGAATGGAAGGGTCACAATGTATCGACCATCAGAAGCTCGACGTGTAGTCTTCCTATAATTTTCTTCACAAATTTTATCGAAAGTTGAAAAAATTTTCCTTTTCGGATTTTCCTCAAGTTCCCAAAATTTGAGAAGATTTCTATTCAGGCAATCTTCTTCAGAAAAATCAACTTTAGTTGAATAGACTTGAACTTGGGAATGACAAATTGGACCAGTAATAATCCAACCGAAAATAGTATTTTGAGCTAATAAGGAGCCCAAAATATCTCGACGAATTTCACCTAAAAGTATTTTAGGGTAAAGATCAGCGCCAAGCAAAAGATCGACAGGTCTGCTATCGAAAAAGTTTTTATCTGCTAACCGAAGGTTGGGCAAATTATTCCTAAGATGAGAAGGAAGTACAAATGAAGGCAAATTGCCCGATATTTTAGATAAAACAAGAGCATTAGTTTCCACTACAATGGATGAATCAATAGGAGAGCCAATTTGAAGAGAACAAAGTTTTCTAGAGGTAGCAGAGACAGCTTGATTAACACCTGAAATTTGAGCATTCGTAGAATGCGTCGAAAGTTTCAAGCGATTTTGCAATCGTTCACAAATGAACGAAGCTTCAGAAGCCGGGTCAATAAGGGCCCGAGCTGGATACGTCGTACCCTGGTGAATAATATTCACCATTGCTGTCCCCAAAAGCACAGTCCTATCTTGTGAGGTATAAAATACCTGTCGATTTAAAGGAGCTGTGGCATTGTTGCTATTTGACGAAGAGGGGAAAGAATTCATGGGTATGGAGTTGGTAAGTCGAGAGGCTATAACCGGACTCGCACCCGAATTAGAATTATGAGTTTCCCTAACTAAACTATCAGATTTCGGCAACTCCCGATGCAGCATCGTATGATGACGCTTATTGCAGATGGAACAATTATAACTGCTATTACAATTTTTAGCTTCATGTGTTCTTGAAAGACAATTGACACAACAATGAAACTTTTTAATGGTAGAATATCTGTCCGCAATCGATAAACTTTTAAAACGATGACAAGATCGTAAAAAGTGGACTTGATTTTTACATAAAATGCAAGAGGCATTTGAAGAGGAAGAAGCAGCATTAGAATGATGCGCTTTTATTTTATGTTCAGAAGCCTTTTTGACAGATTCTGAACTTCTTAAGTCACGAAGACAATCTAAAGTTTGGGTTCTTTCTGTCAGAAAGTGGTCCAAATCTTTCCAGAGAGACAAGGCCGATTTGTCTTTTACACTCTGTTCCCAAATATTAACAGTATTTACAGGTAACCGCTGAATGCACATAAAAACTAATATTGGATCCCAGCTTTGAGTAGAAATGTCATAAGTAGACATGGCTGTAAGGCAACCGTTTATACCGCGTTGTAAAGCTTTTAAATTCGCACTAGTCTCCTTATCATAAAAGGGAAGACAGAAAAGCGTTTTGAGTTGGTTGTTAACCAACATACGAGGATTATCGTACGCTTCTCTCAAATTTCGCCAAGCTATATCAAAGCCGGCATTAGTAAGTGGACATTTTGAAACAATTTCACGCGCCTCACCACTCGTTTTTCGAACCAAATGGCACAAACGCTCAATATTGCTTAAGCGAGAATTATTTATGTATACCGCGGTAAAAATATCCCTAAAAGTGGGCCAAGAAAGATAGTCACCCTCGAAAACGTCTGTATCGCACGGCGGCAGAGTCAAATTATGGCAGAAGTTATCAGAAGAATTTAAGTCTACAGGCGAAGACTGATCCTTCGATTTTGCCTTGGTTTCGAAATTGTGTAATTTCTCGTTGATCATTGCTAAACAATTAACGTACGCGTTAAATGTTGTCTCGTATTTTGACTCAGCAGCGTCAACATCTTCGGGTTCCGCGTCTTCAGAATTTTCGAGATAACTAAGACAAGTACGGTATGAAGATTTAGCTTGTTCCCATAACAAGTTAATTTCCTTACCGCGTATTTCTAAATTAAAACTCGAATGAAGTTCCTCACGAATGTCGTTAAATTTAGCTTCGTATTTTATAAGAGCATCAGAATCTCTAATAAAAACATCAAGGGCTGTTTCAGGCATTTTGTCAAAATTTTATTCAAAAAAAAATTAATAAAAACGAAAATTTCCGAAAAAACACGATAAATGCACTAAAATTTTGAATTTATAAATTAATTTTATTAAAAAATGCCAATTGAGAATACAAAAAATAAATCTCAATAAAAAAAAACACAAGCTAAATATGTCGCGACTATACCGGACAGTAGGGTGACAATATGATGTAAATGAAAAAAACAACAACAACACGGTACGTATGCAGGTCGATATGAAGCTAGTGTAAGTTGTAAACAAACACAGCTTGTAAAATATTCAAATATAAAAAAATCGTATACGCGAATAAAACACAAAAGAAAATAAAAAACACTTCGATAATATATATGCACGTATGTATATATAGCTGTCAACTGTATTAAGGGTTAGTTTTATAAAATAATAAACCAATATATGTATGTAAAAACACAAGATCAATAATCGCAAACCCGACGGCACTTTGCAAATAAATAAAGGAACCGATTTTAAAATTTATTATTAAAAAATAATTAAACACTTTTAAGTCCGTATATTATTTATTAAACGAACAAAAATTTTTTAAAGAAATTTAACACGAAAAAAAATTTAATTTGTCCGTCCACGTAAACAAAACGCACTGTTGTAAAAAAAGAGTACCCAAAAGAAGTGTAATGACAAAGTGTCAAAACAAAGGTACTGTTTAAAAAAATATTACGACGAAGGGTTGTAACGCGATCAATCACAATAATATAAAAAAGTATTAAGGAACAAATACTTTTTTATTATAGGTAAAAATTAATCTTAATAAAAAAAATGTATTTTCACTATCTTTTTTAATTTTATAAACACGATTTATTTTCACACTTGCACTATTTTAAAAATAATGTACGCACCTTTTAAAATTGAAGATTTAAAAAAATTAAAGCTGATGTGTGTGTGAGGAGTGTGTTGTGATGCAGCAAGATGGCTGAATTTCTGCAAATTAAATGAAATCTTTAATTCCAATTTTAAAGCTCGAAAAAAGATCCGGTTCGGATGACCAAATGTTCGCCGTAAATGCGGGAAAATAAAAAGAAACAAGATTTTTTTTGATTTGGTTAATAAAGAGAAGATTCTCTATATTTTATTATAAAATATATTACCTTTAAATTTAAGTGGACTGTATGTCTTCAGGTATCCGTAGGGACGATTTGTTCGTATTGGCACACAAACGAAGATTAAAAAAAGTTACATCTAACTAGGATAGAAAGAGGCAACAAGCAATGTTTTTAGATACCGTTAACGGTTTACTCGCTAGAATCTATGTAAATACTCCCTACAAAGATGTTTACAAAAAGGAGTAAAACTTAGATTCTAACTAGTAATTAACCCTTAAAGAGGGTGAGGGTTTGCAAAAGGGCAAACTAAATTAATGAGCAAAATAAAAGAATTTGCGCTTAAACAAATGTAATTAAAGTGAGTGTGTTTAACAAAATACATTACAGTAAATAAATTTATCGAAATATAAATAAAATATATTGGAAATAAATAAAACTAATTTTTAGTTCTCGTTTAGATAAATCTGTTGCCGATTGCGTTGAAACCTTATTTGGAGTATAGCATATGATGCTAAAGAAGCTAGTGAACCTAGTAGTACTTTGCCTGACTATTGTTATGGCTCTTGGACTTCGTCCAAATCTCCACTGCTACACTATACACCCAATGGTGAAGAAGCGCTGGGTTATACGAAATTTGAACAAGCTTTGAAATATAAATTCCGCGGCAGATCGTACTTGTTGCAAGCCATTATTTATGCCTCATACTCCCAATAGATTGTGTTTAGAATTCTGGGTGATGCTGTATTGGATTATTTGATAAGGCTTTTGTATGAAGACCCTAGGCAGCATTCACCTGGAGCCTTAACCGATTTGAGATCTGCTTTAGTTAACAATACCGTAGTTGCGCAATTAGCTGTAAGGCATGAAATCCACAAATATTTTATATACTTGTCTCAGGTCGTAACGAAGCTATTGATCGTTTTGTGCGTATTCATTCGAAAAACTGTTATAGTATAAACGAAGTGGTTAAATTATGAAGACGTTGAAATATCAAAGGCATTAATTAGGTGATGTTTTCGAGTCAGTTGCAGGTGCGATATTTTTAGACTCGAATGTCTAGATGCTGTGTGGTTGGTTTACTATAATATGATGCGTTCTGAAATTGAACAATTAAGTAATTCGGTGCCAAAATTACAAATAAGGGAACTACTTGGATAAGAACCTGAAACTGCCAAATTTATGTTATTTATTATGCTTTAACATTTAACTTGTACATGGGATCAAATTTTTAATTTTCAGCAAACCCGAAAAATTAACTGATGGCCGACGTGTTCGTGTTACCGTACAAGTTTTTCGGTAGAAAATATCGGATTGCCAAATGTACTGCTGCTAAATGTACTTTACGTCAGTTGAAGAATTTTTTTTTTATATTTTAGTCTATGTTGTGTAGTTAGATCGAAAAATTCAAAAACATATATACATTTCATTATGTTAAAGCATCAAATAAGTTTTTCAAATAATAAACCATTCATTTGCATAGATGCAGAGATAATTAAAAATTTACATTAAATGCTAGTTTTAAATTAAAGCAATAAAAAGGAATTAATGTTGTAGTTAGAGGTTTAACTTTAGCCATTTGTAGTTCTGGCTTTACTTTCGACTTTCTTTACGTTTTAAGCCATCTACTATATATTACTTTTCATAAACTGAGCATACATTGTCATCAGTTTGGGGACATCATGGTTCACAACGGTGGAAATTACATATACATTTTTTATTTCATACTTCTCTTATATATTAAAATTTGTTTATTTAAGGACTGATGGGCTTTTATTTATTTATTTATTCAAGTATTGTAATATAAAGCCATCCAGGCCAAATAAATCTATATTACATAGCAATAATCCTGAGATCAAGAGACTTACAAATATCTTAACATATTAACAAAAACAATATCGTATATCAGTAATTCAACATATCGTGGAATATGCTTTTGTGGAATATGTAGGTTGCGCTACCATTTCTTCTAATGGTTGGTCGTTCTCTCCTACTAAGATTTATTTGCTTTCGAGCTGTTGAAAATATAATTCACATATTTTATTAAATTAAAAACATAATTCCACTCTGACCATACCGCCAATTGCACCAACTTACATTTTTTCTATTCGTATTGATTTTGTTGCTTCTATTGTTTACTTTTATCAAAATTGAATCCTCCATTAACTTCATTCCAAGGTGTACAAGTCCGTCTACTTATAGGAATAAAAAAGTAGAAAATTAATGTTTTATTTATGAAGCTAACGGTGTAGTACCCAATGTGATGGGAATATTACCAGACAAATTACGACGAGAAGCACTGACACGCAATCTACATGCAAGTCATAATCAAAAACAATAGAATACCACAATTCAACTTGCGAAAAGTTTCGTCACCAGCAACTGGACCAATGGTTAGCTTAGCTATAGTAATTTGTGATTCCTTCCTTTCGGCCCTGGGTTGAGTAGTATTGTATGTAATTGTCTTATTTAAAACAAATTTTTACAAGCATCAACAAAACCCTCCAAAATGTCACTCAAAACCATAGAATTGGTTTTTGCCTCATCCAACTCCTTTTTCAACTCAGCCAACTTTTTATGTTGTTTGCGTTCCTTTTTCGATAAAGATGCTATTACATGATGTGTTTTTTACATATGTACTGTCAAATTTTCCCACAACAAAAGTTGTACACATCGTGTGATACATATGAAACATTGTTTACAATACATGAGGAAAGTCACATGTACATTTTTCAATTAGAACAGGTTCTATTTTTGCATGACAAACATATGAAAATACAACACTGCTTGTGGCGAAAGAAAAACAGAGTAAATTTTAAAGATTAATATTGAAAGAAAAATAAATTGTGTAGTATTAACAATTAAAAAATATATAACTTTTTTTTAACAATAAATTTTTGTAAATTCACAAATTAAATCAGCTGTTGTTTACATTTAGAGGTTATGTCATACGGAAATACATATGCACGTGTGATAGCAAAAATTATGAATCGTATGTAAAAGACAATTTGACAGACATGAGGAATTTCATATGGATAAAAAAAGTGACAGTACATATGTAAAAAACACTTCGTGTAATAGCACCTTAAACTCAACAAACGTTGACGATGAGCCTCCAACTTCTTTTGTTTCAATTCATTTTCTTTCTCTGCATCTACATTAACATTTTTTATCTTCAAAGCCCACAAACAAGTTATACATTACAAGTTGAAATTGTTGTTTTTGGCGTTGATTAAATGATTAATGCGACGTACATTTGATGAAAAGAGTCATGTGAAGCTTTTTATCATTGGCAAATACAAAACGGAAACAATTCTTAATATCATGTTTTCTTTCATCATCACCAGCAGCATGTTTACTTTTCGTTGTTTTGTGCCTCTTTTCGACTGCAAAAATTTCGAATCTTCTCCATCCAACATGTCGGCTACATTATCCAGCATCTCATCTTCATATTGTTCATCATCGTTGTTTGGCTTCTTGCTTTTTGGCCGCCATTTGTTGTGCCAGAAATAGTAATTTTTGCTTTCTTCCTTCGGCCCTGGCTTGAGTAGTCTTGAATGTAATTGTCTTACGTAAAACAAATCACAAGCTATGGGTTTTAATATTCACCTTTTATATTTTTCAAGTTGTCACGACTGTGTCTCACACTTTTCAGTGTGTGGGCCAGTGATTGGGATTTGCTTTGAGACCAAAGCAAAATCATTTTTTTTGTACTGGTCTTGGCAAATATCATAAAATTTTGATATTTTGATGCGACCAGCTTCTTCTTCTTCATCTCTGCAGAGATGTGGCTTGAATAAAAAAAATTCTTCATCCGTCATACTACCGTTTAGTGAAGCACTTCTACGCAGAAAATTGTCATTACGGAAAAAAAATTCTTCATTCATCATTCTGTTTCTGATTTTGAATAGGTAAAGTGTTCGAAGTGTTCTACTTATGTATAGTGTTATATTATTATATTATTCATTATTCTTCATTATTCATTAATTAAAATTTTTAAATTTTAGTTAATGAGAATTTTTTAAAAGATAAAAACTTAAAGTATATGTGCTAAATTATTTATTATATTGAAAGCATCATCATAGGTTCACCATTCAAGTTTATTCTCACAAAAAATTAATTTGGAAATTAGTAATTATTAATTTAAATGCAACCTGTCGTGTGATCTATTGCTGGCTACACACTAGGCAACAGTGTGACTTCCCCTTCAATCGCGTCAACCTCTATAGAAGTTACTTCATCATCTGTAGAAACTTCATTAGTATTTGGCAATCTGGATAAAGCATCCGCATTTCCATTTTCTTGTGATTATACCCTCCACTCCAGTGTGCAGAGGGTATATATAAGTTTGTCTTTCCATTTGTAATAATTAGAAAAAAAATTTTAGACCCCATAAAATATATATATTTGTGATCCTTATAACAACCGGAGTTGATATAGCGATGTCCGTCTGTCCGTCTGTGGAAATCACGATGACGGCATCAATCGGGCAGCTAGGGTGCTCGTTGAAATAAAAAATGATTCAGTAACATCCTGAAAAGTTTGCTGTTTAAAATCGTCTAAATCGGTCGATTAGGGCCCGAGATTTGAATGAAGAACTAAAAAAAGTCTTGAAAAAATATAATTTTCTATGTTGTTCTTGTCACGATCACGCCCTCAATAGTGCAGCTACAGTGATCGTTTTTAGTGAGAATGATTCACCAAATTCATGGGAAGATTTCTGTTTCAAAAATCATTAAAATCGGTGGAACAGGTCCAGGGAAATCTCTGAAAAATTAAAAAAAAAATGAAAAATATGATGTTTCTATTTTGTTCTTGTTATTCTAAATGTTGTGTTGTTGTCATAGCTGGACTTGTTGTTTTTGTGGTCGTTGTGGTAATAATATAATAAAAACTAACCCTTTGTACATTTTTTTATCAGCTCTGGTAGAAAATTTTAAAAGTTTCCATTGTTTTGGCATCAATAAAAAAATTTACTAGATCATTTCTGTCATTGCCACGGGCCAATCAGATCGATTGGGTCACGGGAAAGGGGTTAAAATCGATCCAAAATTTTTTCGACAAGCTGACACTACGAGTTAATATAAAGGAGTAAAAATTCACCAGCATCTAAAGCAAATACTGCTAAATTACCTAGTTGTTATTAAAAAAAAACAGTGTAAATTTAGCAAAAAAAATTTTTATGTATTAATTTATTTAAAAAGAAAAACACAAAAATAACGTTTGATGTTGTATTTTTTGCGTGTAATAATTACATATACATACATATGTACATACACATATTAAATATTACAAATAATATACATATATTCTATATTCTATATATGTATATCCATAATAACTGCATGTTAGAAATAAATCGGTATATTATTTTATTTACATAAAATTCTGCAATATTTTGTTGTGGGGAAAATACATTTCTTTTGCATTAACAGAGTGTCACTTCATTTTGCTCAGCGTGACTATGCCACAGTAGATGGCGCCACAATTTTTGTTCTAATAAGCTTTGCAATAGTTATTTCTATTTTAACATGAATGTCAATATTTTCGACTAGATATCATACAGAACAATGTTAAGAGTATACGCGGGCTGGTCTTTTATTTCATACGTTTTTCATTATTCTTTTACAAATATGGAGTTTGGCATATTAACTTTTTGTTGTCTTCACAAAATAGAGTTACCGAGTTCATCAATGAGTTTTTTGCTTTCAAAACAGTTCTACATTGTTATATAGAACTATTATTCTGCTTTACCTACAAAATATCTGATTGCGATTACATCTAATTTTTAAAAATTGTTTATAATTAATAAAGCATTATTATTCACATAAATACAAAATTGCACTTTTTAAATTTTCCATTCAAATTTAAGAAAATATCAATTCTTATAAAAACTGAAATTAAAATTTCCAATTATAAATCAGAAAATTTTAATTGAATTTCAGAAAATCATATCAAAACGTCGGAAATAATAATTTTAAATTTAGAAGACATCAATTGCATCTTTAAGGCCTGTACGCAGCTTGCTAAGGAATCAAAAACTTCATATAAAAAAACGCTTCAGAAATGCTTAAGGAATTTTTCTGTCAAAAAATTTCTGTTGATAGTCCGCAGCTTTTTAAAAAAGTAGTATTGTTTTTACTACTTTTTTTTGACGTAAATGAACTTAGGCAACCCAGGCTATGAGCAGGAATATCAAATTTTTCGTTCTTTCTGAAAGGAATTTTGACAGGAGAGGTAAGTATAAACAAAATGTAATATGCTAAAAAATAAAAGTTATTTTTCAGTTGCAAACCTGGGAAAAAACGAACAAAATTCGGCAAAAAAAAACAAGCGGATGGGTAATTTTGATACTGAGCTTAAAAAGCGTTTAGCAGGCCAAATAAAGCAGAACCGAAGAATTGATTTGTTTTCAATTTCACAATTCTTAATAATTGACAGAAAACAGCTGATTTCTAGCGTTGCACTGAAAGGTACTTTTGTCCATTTTTTTTCTTTAAGAAATATATGAAAATTTTCTGTTAAGATTCCTTAACAAGCTGCGTACAGCTCTTTAATATATAAATTTTATTCGTTAAACACAAATTGAAATTCCAAAAAAAAAAAAAAACCAAATACCTATGTTTACATTTAAAAAATTTTTACATTTAAAAAAATTATTGACATTCAGGAGAAATTAATTGCTTTTCAGTACCGCGATTCAGTAACTTCTTTTAACGATAGTCGAATCGATTAAAAAAAGAAAATCGCAAAATTATCAGTAAAATTTTTAAACGATATTCGCTATTGTTAAACTCAGCTGTTGTTGTTATCTAAACGACAACCATTTTTGTGTTGTTTATTCAATCGATAAAAACTTAAATTTTTAGGTTGAAATGTCGTCATACATAAATAAAAATCATAAATAGTGAAAATATTTTGCTTTTATTAAAAAACTGTTTTATATAAATAAAAAAATTAAATAGCATATTCAATTCATTATTTCATTTTCAAATAAATACATAGAAATATTAGTAAAAAAATAAAGATATTAAACATAAACATAAACATAAAATCATCCTGTCAAATACGAAGTAATTTGTTTTTTTTCTATTCTTCTTTGTGTTTTTCGCTTATTTTGACAGAGATGCCACTCGTCTACAATTTAAATAAATAGAAAAATAGATTTGTCGACTGTCGTTAAGATGTATGTGCTTAGTGAATTACTTAAGCCTTAGTGCATACAACAATAGCTGTCGATATATTTTGCGATTGTCGGATCGTTGAAATTTACAGAATCGGACTACAGAAAACATTGATTTAAATTCAATGAATTTTAGAAAACGTCAAATGCTATTTAAGAATTGCGAACATAAAAACTGTTACATAAATAAACGCAATTTGATGAGCATGTTATTTATATATAAATTTTCACAATTTTTTTTGGATGAAAATTTGAAGTTTTTCAGAAAATAAAGAGAACAAATTATTTTGTTTAAAATGTTTGGGACATTTGGTTTTTTGCGTTTGGCATCCCTAATTTGAATATTTTTTATTATAAATTTATTCTCTATGTTTTCCAAATATGGCAATATTTTAATAAAAAAAGTTGAGAGAGTTTTTTTTTGGTTATTATTTTGTTACTCCATCCGACCTACATGGCCGCAATGAAAAAATATTTCGCCAGTGAAAAGAAACTATACAGCCATCTCCAATTAGCACGATTTAATGCATGTAGCCACCCTACACAACCATTACCTTTGCAATGGAGGTTAGGGCGAGCTATTTAATTAGCAAAAACTAAATTAAACGAGAAGTTATGTCATATAACCGGAAACGCATGCATATAGGCATATAACCTAAATGCATGCCGATCAGCAACCACGATGACCAAAAAGCAAACACCGAAATAAATCCGAAATAATAGAAAAGACGAAAACCAACCCAAAGAATTTGCTGAAATAATTTGGTATTAAGTTTAACAAATTGTTTACTTTTTCATTTACATTTATTATCAAGACTCAAACCGAGGTGGAGGGTATCAAAGATTCGGTGCAGCCGAATTTAACACTTTTACTTGTTTTGGATGTTATCGTTTTTTAAATTTGTTGCTTTAGCACATTACTTATTAAATATATGTATATTAGTTTTTTAATTAAAATTATTTCAATTCAACTTCATTCCAATTTCATATTTATCGATTTTTAAATTTATTCATTAATATACAAATTTTTTTTAAATAATAATTTTGAAATTAGTAATTAATTTTATAACTTTTTGTACGTTAGTTTCAAATCAAATATTACATATGTATGTATATAATTTTTTTTAATTATAATTATTTCAATAAACTTAATTTAAATTTCATAATTATAATTTTTTAAATTTATTCATTAATAAAAACATTTTTTTAAATAAAAGTTTTTTTAATTAGTAAATTAAATTAAATAATTTTTTATGCTTTAGTTTCAAATCAGAATTATATGGTTACATATGTTTTTTATATTGTAATAAATTTTTGAAATATAACTTTGTTTTAAATAACTTGAAACATGACAGAAATAAAAAAAATTTTAATTATACATAAAATCCCTTAAATTTATATTATTTAAAAATTGTGAAGATAACCAATTACACACATATGATGTGGTTTATGAAATAATTGTAAATTTATTTCATATCTGGAATGAAAAAAAGAAAAAATAATTAATATCATATATTTGCAGTACTATAAAAGAATTATATTACTCACCGATGTGATTTATAAAATAATTATGATGGCATTATTCCATTAAAATTTTAAATTCATATTATTGAAAAATTCTGAGATAAATTAACCAATTTCATACATATGACATGACAATGGATGAATTCGATAAATATTTAAACGTAATATTCCAATCAAAAGAAATCTAAATGCCAATTGGGAAATGCCTTCGCAATTGGAATGAAAAATGCGCAGTGCAGCAAAGGTATTATATGAAATCAAAGAAATCAAAGAAAAGTAAATCAATTAAATGCCAAAATAGATGTACTAAAAAAGAATTTTGAGAAGAAGAACAGTGAAGAAATAATTCCTAGCGAAAAAGCCAGCAAGGAAAGTATATGTCACGCACATTTTTTTTTGTGTAGTCTTTATTTGTGCCGTCCCACAAACACGGGAATGATTTAAAAAAAATAAAAAATTCTTCCATCCACTCCTGATCGTACTTTTCAGTAAAATCATTATTTTTACACTGTTTTTTAAATTTAAAATTATAAATAATTTTTTGGGCAATATTTTTTTATTTTAAAATGATTTTTTTTTAACACTGCAATTTTGTAATTTTGTTTTATGGTTTTGGTTTTCTTCTTCTTATTTTTCAAATTGACATTAAATACATCGCCTTTAAAGTGAATATGTTTTAACTTAAAACTTTTAAAAATTGATACGTTCTGTTTTTTAGTTAGATAGTCAAAACATACTACTCTTAATAATTTAAATGTTAATTATGTAGGTTTTTGTATATAGTTTGAAAAATTATGATAAATTATTTAATATAAAATTGAAAGATTAAATCTAATAATGCAATAATGTAAATATATCTATAATAAATAGGCAATTGAAAAAAGTTAAGAACCATTTTAACGCCTTAAACTCAACCTATTCGCTTGTTTGATATATTGTCAATAGGAGCAGTGCAGAATGTATTTTGTTTCTACATTTTTGTGTTTAAGATAGGTAAAACCAGTTAAACCATGGTCTGTCTTTCGGTAATACATTTTATTAGAAATGAATAAAAATATGACATTTAATCTGAGCGGTTTTGTATTATTGCAATAGTGGTTGAATTTCAACCACTGGGCGAACACTAGTAATATGAATTGGGCCTAAGTTTTCTAAATTGTAAGTATAAAATGTAAGAATTAATCACATACATAATTTTTGTAATTGTAATTGTATATTATATACAATTTTATATTTCATTTCATTTCATTATCAAGCAAAATTGAGAACATTTAAATTGAAATTGATATTTTATTCAAAAATAAAATTCTAAAAACCCCAAAAAAAAAAAAAATAATTTTAATTTTTTTACCAATTGGAGTTTTTTGCCAAATTTAATATTGTATTCTTTTTTCTTATATGAAATTTGTCAAACATGCTTAAATTACAAAAATCGTTTAAAAATGTTATAATTTAAAAATTTTCAATTTATAGCTTTTCTATTTATTTAACAAAATTGAAAATTCTGGGATTTGAACTAGAAAACAGAAGAGAACTCGAAGGCATGAACTTTAACCACTAGCCTACGAGCAATTGTTAATTACGTTAAGTAAAAACAATATATACTGGTTACGACGATTGGTACGCAAAAACCAAAAATGATTCAAATTTTCTTCTTAATCGTATAATTGTTTAAGATGATTGATATGTCTCGGTTCACGCAAGGCATTTTTTTTTAAATTATCTTCTAAAGTTGCCTTAATGTTCACGCAGAGAAATTTATTTCTGCAACTTTTCTTTTTCTTTTGCTTTGAAATCTTACATTTTTGACAGTTCACTTTATTAGTTTGTGTAAAAAGAATTTATTATTGGTTCAAAGTGAAAAATCTATTTACATATGTGAAAAAAATTTAAGTTAAAGAAAAAATTAAATTGCCTTGTGTGAACACAGACTACGCAAACACCAAAAATTATTAAAATTTCCTTCATAATGGTATCATTGGTTACGATGATTGGTATGGAAACACCAAAAATGGTTTAAATGTTTTTCCTAATGGTATCACTGGTTACGATGATTGGTATGACTGAGTTCACACAAGGCAATTTTCATTGCGCAACTTTTTTCAATTCTCTTTTAAAATTACCTTAATGTTCACACAGAGAAATTTATTGCCGTAACTTTTCGTTTTCTTTTGCTTTCAAATTCTTAAATTTTTGACAGTTCACTTTATTAGTTTGTGTAAAAAAAATTATTATTGCTTGAAAGTGAAAAATCTATTTGTGTGGAAAAATGGAAGTCAAAGAAGAAATGAAATAATAAAAAAAAATAAGAAAATAAATTAAATAGTTATAATTTTTCACAGCGAAGCAAAGAATAAAAAGAAATGTCAAATAATAAGCTGCAGCTAACTTCGTGTTTATAATTACGAATTGCACAACAAAACGAGTTGCCGAGTACAAACAACTCCGTACCATATACCGCTCTTCTTTCCCCTCTCTCCAACAAACTCAAGAATTGCGCAACAAAAGTTGCCTTGTGTGAACTCGGACTATGCAAACACCAAAAATGGTTTAAATGTTGTTTATTTGTTTGACAACTGTTTTGAGCAACATTTACATATAATATATAATAAGAAATGTATAAGTAAAATAATTTGAAAAAGTCTAAAAGCATGTTTGTGGCCGAGTGCGTATTGCGCTAGCCATTAAACTTTTTCACCCACGTTCATATCCAAAAGAAGAGTATTTGCTTATTTTCTTTTTTTTAATAAATAAATTCTATTAAAACGATTTAATTTTTTTAACTTTTTTAATTTTTTTTTAATTTTTCCTTACAATGATTAGAAAAAAGAATCCTTGCACAAAAATCATTCTTTTATATAATAAAAAATTTTTAAATAATACATATATTCCTTATGTTTCTTTAAAATTTCAAAAAATTATTTCATAAAGTAACTAATAATTATTTTTTCATTCCTTACAGTGATTAGATAAAAAACAAATTTATACAAAAATCATTCTTTTATATAATAAAAAAATTCTTAAAATAATATACATATACATATATTCTTTATATTATTTCCTATAAATTTTATCTTAAAGCAACATTTGTAGAAATGTTGATGGATAAAAAAAAGAAACATGTATATAAAAAAAACCTTAAGTCGGTGTCGGTTTTACTGCATACCAAAGCAGTTTGACCATCCTCTTATTATATGGTCCTTGTCCTTGCCAGTAGTAGAGTGAACACTTTTCTGCTACAGGTGTGGAAAACCAAACACCATCACTCCAAAGTGTCCAATATGCCAGCCGGGAAACCAGAAAAGGGGCGTGGGAACTTCAGGGGATTCACGCCAAACAGAGAACCCTGTAACATCAAAGCAATAGCACGCAATCCGGAAATACTGAACAAAGAGAAATGTAGTTTGTGTCAAAAGTTAGAAAAAGCTAATAACCAGCAATACATACCAGTTGTGAAACATTATTTACCTTTAGAAGTTCGACAAAAAAATTATGAGAAAATCCGATCTAGAATTTTTTTAATCTGCGGACAGACAAAAACCCATATCCAAGCGTATATTTAAAATTAGAAAAAAATTTGCTGAACGTCGAACAGCGAATCGCGAAATTTTAGCGGCAGTGCATAGAGCGTGTGGAAAGGTTTTAGATCCCCGTGTATTTGTACGTATAGATGGTAAACCGATGCAAGGACTGTTAGATACAGGTGCGTCAGTCAGTCAGTATTTTAGGATCAGGATTTTAGGATCAAGATTTAGACCTTACCATTAATCCCATGTTAACTAATGTGAAGACTGCGAGTGGTCAAAAACATCGAATAATAGGGAAGGTAAAAGCATCCATAAAATACAACGACCAGGAGCACAAAATATTGCTGTATCTATGCCCAGAATTGGAACAAGTTTTATACCTCGGAATAGACTTTTGGAGATTGTTTAATCTGGCACCTGAAATTGTTGGAATAGATGAAATTAATATAGAAAAGATTCAACAAGATTTCAAAGATGAAGATATTAAATATCAATTAAAGCCCCACGAGCTTACGGGGGAACAACAATACGAATTAAATAAAGTAATAAAAAGTTTGAGTACCTTTGAAGAGAATGGATTAGGCCATACTTTCTTAGAAAAACATTCGATCGAATTACTAGAGGGCGCTGTTCCCATAAAAGATAGACATTACCCAATTTCGCCAGCAGTTCAATATATCACCTATAATGAAATTGATCTAATGTTAGAGTTGAAAGTAATAGAGGAAAGTCAGAGTCCATGGAGCAACCGTACCACTGTTGTTCGAAAACCTGGAAAGAATCAGTTTTGCTTGGATGCAAGGAAACTGAATAAGCTCACGGTGAAGGACGCATTTCCTTTACAAAACATTGATGGAATTTTAAGTAGAATAGATGAGACGTACTTTATAAGTAGTGTGGACTTAAAGTACGCATTTTGGCAAATCGAACTGGATGATAAGAGTAAACCATATACAGCTTTCACCGTGGCGGGTCGTCCATTATATCAATTTAGAGTCATGCCATTCGGACTATGTAATGCAGCCCAAAGATTGTGTAGATTAATGGACAAAGTTATACCTCAACGACTTAAGGAGAACGTGTTTATATACCTAGACGATTTATTAATAATTTCTAGCTCTTTTGATGAACACTTAAGATTATTAAGCGATGATGCCAGATCTCTTGATTTTTAGTGCTAGTATTGATTCCACAATAATTTTAAATAATACCTAAGCGGGATAATTTTAATATTTTTATGTTAATTTTGGAGGTGGTTATTAATTAAATTGCCGTTGTAGTTTTAAGTATTGCAGTTTATATCGAAGCTAGTTTAATATTATAATAAAATATTGTCATATGTTTGAAAGTAACGTATGATTTAGTGTTATGTTTTGAAAGGTATTGTGTAAGTATCATGGCGTTTGTGGGGTCGTGTTAATAATCATGGACAGACGGACGACCATAGGTAGGGTAGGGCCAGTGAGGGACCAACATCTCTTCCCTCCATTCGCGACGTCTTTGTTAAATAGTTTTTTGTAGTAATGTGAATTTTAATTGTTCGGACGGTTAGGTTAGGGTTTTGGCGGGATGAACCGACAACTGAATGTTTTGTGTTCGTTTCTGTGTTGGCCGGCACTTGCCGCCCTAATGTCACTGCCGTATCGTAGCAATGTGTTTCCGTATGACATAACCTCTAAATATAAACAACAGCTGATTTAATATGTGAATTTACAAAAATTTATTGTTAAAAATAAAGTTATATATTTTATATATTTTTTAATTGGTAATTAATATTAAACAATTTATTTTTCTTTCAATATTAATGTTTATAATTTACTCTGTTTTTCTTTCTCTTCAAGCAGTGTTGTATTTTCATATGTTTGTCATGCCAAAATAGAACCTGTTCTAATTGAAAAATGTACATGTGACTTTCCTCATGTATTGCACATAAGCAATGTTTTATATGTGTACAACTTTTGTTGTGGGAAAATTTGACAGTACAGTTCTCTCATAAAAAACTAAAAATGTTTTAATCAATACAAGAGAAAATAAATAGAAAATTGTAAAAATAAGTAAATTTGGAACTAATAGTGTGGTTACTTATATATAACAGCCACTGTATTAAAAACACTTTGGACGATTTCTGTGTAGCGTTCTTTATCGTTGAAAAGAATTTAATAATCAGAGCTACTTGGTGTACAAAAAACTATATAGGTTCCTGTTAAAAATTTTTAAAAAACTTTTTTCGGTAGTACACCTTATGAGTTCCCTAAAATATACAGCTGTTGTAAAATTTTAGCACATACGGCTCATACAACAGTTAGGGCACCTTTATGAATACCCTAAATGTTCTATAAAATTTCAACTATGCATGCCATAATTATCAAATCTTTATGAAACTTATATTAATATGTTTTCTTTCTAAAAATAAACTTATATTAAACAAAACTCCAAATAATTAGAAATACCGTTATTAAATACCGTTATACCGTTTTGCTTTAATGCAATAAAATATATTTTTCATAGAACTTTTTAAGTTGTTAATAACACCTTGATCAAGTGCTTCCCATGCTTTGAAAATTTAATTTTTGGCTCATTCACATTCATGAATTGACGATTGACAGACGAGAATTCCCCAGAGGTTTTCTATCAGGGTTAATATCAGGAGCACAGTAGGCCATTCCGTCCTTTTGTGAATTTGATGGCATGACGGACTGCATTGTCTTGCTGGAAAATATATATTTTTTTGTATTTGCATGTAAAAATGGCAACAAACTACATTGTAGTAATTCACAATGGTGACGAATGATTTAATTACAGTTTTCGCCGAATTTAGTTCTTCATCAATAATCACTGTATCGATACCACTTGTACGACTTAGCTCTACAAGTTCCTTGAGCGAATTTTGAAATAAACCATTTTTTAAAATCTTACAAATAATTGTAAATCGAGAGTAAGTCGAGAGTATTTCGCAAAGAATATTTCGGTACGCATTGACTATAACATTGACCTGCCATTTCTGATACCTTTTAACTAGAGGGTGAGAACACATAATACTGCTATAATTTTTTTCACATCACATGAGCTCTGTTTTACCTCTCATTTTTTATTCGAATTCCAAATTTAATTCCAATTTTACCAGCTTCTTTAATAATATCATCTCATGGTTTATTATTTTGAAATGGAGTTAGTTCTCATTCTATCATTATTTCAGCAAATAGATAATCTACTGATGAATATCGTAGTGCTTCCGCCAACTGCTCGAAGCAGTTTTTCAGAAAAAATCAAACAACGAAGAAAATGCATTGTTTTATTTCGATTTTGTAGTCCCAAAGCTTCTGCTGTTGCTATCCCATGTTATGGCTTGCAATGTATTCAGAATTGGTTTTATTCTTAGCTTTATTTTTCATACAGACCGATACCAATAACACCAACGAGTTTCAGTAAATCCTTCAAGTTCTAACATTAGCTAATTTTCTTCAATTTGAGCTTTTACAAAGAGTTTATGTCACGGGCCGCTATTTGTCACGAGCACATCAATAGATTGAATAATGGAAAAAATGTCAAAAATCTGTGGTAAAAAGGCGTTAACTAGAATCATGGGTCTAATCGTCGCATTCGTTATTGAAATTTTCGATCGAAACTATTTTTTTATTTTCCGAAATAAGCTACTAAGAATGATTTTACTCTGTTAAAGTTAACGAATTATGGCCCCTTGTTAAGAGTAAAAGTCCGTCTTCTTTAAATAATAAACCAAAATATGGAATTTCGATTGATTTTTCTCGATATCGAATGCGGCGATTAGCCCTCAAGTACAGTCGATGGACGTGATAGTGGATGTTGATCACATATAGATGTCTTAAGCTTTCACAAATAATAAATGGCAAATGTGAAATTTAATTTATCTTTTTGCTCTAACTCATCCATCGAATAATTTTGCTGAATTCAAATATAAAAGCAATTTCTAGTCTATTAAGTTTCTCAGCAACGATCATTTTTAAATGATCAATAAAAAAACTACCTGTTGTTGCTAAGGCTCCAGTATTTTCAAAATGTATACTAAATTAAGTTTTTAAATTTAGTTTTACTATTAATTGAATTTGAAAAAATGTGTAAAATTTAGGGATGGGGTGAAATGTTAGAGGAAATAAGGTCACAAAAACCTATTTATCTAGATTGGCCTACAAGAAAACTCGACTTGAATGACATTGAAAATGTGAGGGAATTGTTGTCAGGAAGTTATAAGAGGGGTACCACAGCGCTCAATACTTAGACCACTACTATACTCCATATATGCCAATGATCTTCCACAATAAATTAAAGTCTTTAAAATTCAGACATATGCTGATGAAATTTAGCTATATTTAAGTAGTCCCAGAGATTCAATTATATATAAAACTCAGGAACTAAATCATGGTCTCAAACAAATTCTAAATTGGGCATCAGGAAATGGTCTGCGACTTAATTCAGATAAATCAAAGTGTATTATAATAAAGGAAGAGATAAATATCTTCCTTAGAGGCTCTAAAATTGACTCGTGGACTTTGTAAAAAATATCGGTGTTGTGTTTAATGGTCAGATCATGTTAATCAATCGTGTGGTAGAATTTATAGTACGTTAAGAAGCTTTTGGTTAACTCAGCACTTTACTCCACCAAAAATAAGATTACTACTTACTAAAACATATCTTTTACCAACTTTACAATATTCATCTAAGGTTTTCATAGGTTGAAAATCTAAAAAAACAGGAATTTAAACGTAACTTTCAACATTATAAGCTATATCTTTGGTCTCTGAAGTTTTGATCATGAATGCCCATACTCGTTTCGTGTTTTTCACATGCCTTTTAACAACTACCAGAAATTCCAAATATATTTCTACATAAAATTACTATCACAAAGGCACCAAAATATCTTTTTGAAAGATTATGCTCGAAAGATCTTCCATAGGAAATCAAATAATTCAATTTAAACACCGGGACCATGCCTCCGAATGTCAATTGTTTATTCTAGTTATTCGCCTCTAGAACCAACTTCCTAATAGGGTTTAGCCAATAGAACAAAATAGATTTAAATTTGTTTGAAATAGTCTATTTAAATTTCACATTATTTGTTACATTTTTATACCCTATACCACTATGTGGTTTGGGTATAATGACTTTGTGCTGCTGTTTGTAACAACCAAAAATATTTGACCTAGACCCATCTTTAATTATACCGATCGAATCAGAACCACTTTCTGAGTTGATTTAACAATGTCCGTCCGTCCGTCCGTCCGTCTGTGTGTCCATGTAAAGCTTGTAATCAAACTGCAGGTCGCAAATATGAATATATTTTGACGAAATTTGGTATATAAGCTTTTATCGGCCATGGGATGAACGCTATTGAAATTGGTGGGAATCGGTCCATGTTCAGACCTAGCCCCCATACAACTTACCCATATGAAATCGACATAAATTGCCATAAGATCCAAATTGTCATAAAGATCTTACTCAAATTGGGTTTGTATGCGTTCATTACATCCACTAATGAGTAGTCCAAAAATGATCCCTTTGACCCCATATAGAGCTGCTTCCCGCTCTTCACTTAAATCTATTAAAAAACAAAAATATTGCACTGATTCTTCTCAAATTTTGTTTGTACATATTTTTGCAAAAGACAAGAGACTTTACCAAACATGATCAGGATCGGCCCATTTTTGGACCTAGTCCCTTTATAGATATAGCATCCGATATGAACTTTTTCATATCTGCAGCCAAAAAAATTAATAAAAATCCCACTCAAATTTGGTTTTTGCTTATTTTCAATGTCCAGTTAGTTGGGCCTAAGAGATAGGGTTTCTAAACGCATGGTATAGGGTATCGTATAGTCGGTCTAGACCGACTATAATTTTCTTACTTGTTTGTTATAACTTTTGTTTTTATACCCTATACCACTATGTGGTTTGGGTATAATGACTTTGTGCTGCTGTTTGTAACAACCAAAAATATTTGACCTAGACCCATCTTTAATTATACCGTCCGTCCGTCCGTCCGTCCGTCCGTCCGTCCGTCCGTCCGTCTGTGTGTCCATGTAAAGCTTGTAATCAAACTGCAGGTCGCAAATATGAATATATTTTGACGAAATTTGGTATATAAGCTTTTATCGGCCATGGGATGAACGCTATTGAAATTGGTGAGAATCGGTCCATGTTCAGACCTAGCCCCCATACAAATTACCCATATGCAATCGACATAAATTGCCATTAGATCCAAATTGTCATATAGATCTTACTCAAATTGGGTTTGTATGCGTTCATTACATCCACTAATGAGTAGTCCAAAAATCATCCCTTTGACCCCATATAGAGCTGCTTCCCGATCTTCACTTAAATCTATTAAAAAACAAAACTATTGCACTGATTCTTCTCAAATTTTGTTTGTACATATTTTTGCAAAATACAAGAGACTTTACCAAACATGATCAGGATCGGTCCATTTTTGGGCCTAGTCCCTTTATAGATATAGCATCCGATATGAACTTTTTCATATTTGCAGCCAAAAAAATTAATAAAAATCCCACTCAAATTTGCTTTTTGCTTATTTTCAATGTCCAGTTAGTTGGGCCTAAGAGATAGGGTTTCTAAACGCATGGTATAGGGTATCGTATAGTCGGTCTAGACCGACTATAATTTTCTTACTTGTTATATTTAGTATTAAAAACGAAGTTGTTACTTTTTATTTATGAACAAAATATTTAGTACAAAAAAACTACATCAATTTAGTTCTTTTTAGTCAAGAATTCTCAAAAACTATGTGCGACTATTAAAATTTCGCTTACTGTATGAGGAGGTTATTCCACTCAATTTAAGTAAAAGAGAATGTTTTTTTGTTTAAATGTTGTCTTTGGTTTGAGTTGTAAATACTTTGTTAATATTTTTTTATTTTTATTTTAGCATAAAATATTTTTTATTTGATAAATTTTGTATTGTAAAACATTTCTTTAATAAAATTTTATGTATAATAAATAACAGCAATTTGATAAAATGTTTTGAAGTTTTTTTTAATACATAAAAAATTTACATATAATATATATATATTATATATAATTAAAAAATACAAGAGTAAAACTTAAATTAAATCTGTGGTCACAAGTGGTAACCGCCTAAGTCGACTTAAGAACGATTTGAGTTATGTACGCTGTCGTATTCTACTAACAATGCTTTATATTTACGTGAAATACCCATTTTTCTAACACTGTTATTTAAAAAGTTATTAATGAAAACATACTGACCTAAGTCGTAATAAAGCCCAATTACATTTATATAAACAGTTATTTTTCTCGAAAGAATGATTTTCGCCGATTTGAGTTATGTATGCTATCACATTCTACTAAAAAATTTTTATATTTACGTGAAATCCCCATTTCTCTAACACTGCTTTCTAAAAAGATATTAATACAAATATTCTGACCTAAGTCGTAATGAAGCCCCATTACATTTATATAAAAAGCTATTTTTCTCAAAAGCATGATTTTCGAGTTAGGCGGTTATTGCTTGTGACCACAGAAATATGTTTTGTGTATATAAATTGATATATATTGATTTAAGTTAATACATAATATGAAAAAATATACAATTAGCCAAGAAAAATGAAACAAAAACAAATTTTGTATTTAATTAACAAAAATATATACATTAATAATTATTAGTTGTACGTGTAGGTAAATAGTTCAGTTTAGTTTATGGGTATTTTCACAATAGTTTTCTTGTTTTTTTTTTTTTGTTGTTGGCAATTTTAAATTAATGAATATTAATAATTTTTCTCAATTTTGTTTGTATGTATAATTATAATAATAATTCATATTAATTAATAACAAATAGTAAAATGTTTTATTTTTCTTTTTGAATTTTGGTATATTTTAATACTTCATATAATTAAGTTAAAGTTGTAGGAAAAAAATTCAATAGTTTTATGTATTTTAATATTTATTTAATATATTTTTAAAAATTAATTTTATTTTGTTGTAACATTTTTTTAACAATATGTTTTTTAAGTAGTTCTTTTTCAGTAATTTTTAATTATCTTACAGTCCCCATTTAGTAAATTATTTTACAAACACGATCACGCCCATTTTTTTCGACTAATCACATGAATAACTTATGGGCTCACGCAAAGGCTAAAGGCTATTACAGTACTCCAGATATATGATATTAAATCAGTGAAGGCCGTGTCAAACACACTGGTGCTCGGCTTCTTATATGTATACAGCCGAACGAAAACAAAAATACTCACCAAAGAGTAAAAGTAAACAACAATTTCATTCAGTCTTATGAAAGCTTTTGAAATTGATATATATTTTTTTTTAATAGGTACACAGAGAATATTTGTTTAAAAGAAACCAAAAATGTTGAGAAAATTTCGAAGACTTGATAAACTTAAATTAAACATTTTCTATAAATAACATACGTCGCACAGTACTTTGTCCAATACACAAAAATAAAAAAAAAAAGTTATCACCATTGTAAATGAAATTAGTATTTTCTTTAAGGTACTTAGTTAACTCATTCGTATAAGAACGACCATGCTGATGTAACATCTTTTCTCGTCACTAGGGGTCGCTAAAGTCAAGTATTTTTCAATATAAATAAAATTAATAAAAAAAAAAAATTGTTTTAGGTTTACAAAAATAGTTGTCAAAAATTAATTTTTTGAGATATTAATAACTTTTTTATTTTGTTTAATTACTCGAAACATATCCAATAAGAAAAAATATTATGGAGGTTAAATATTTCGATGATATGTACTTTGTAAAACTTTGAAATACTAGTTTTATTTGTGTTGTTAGCTTAAAAATCAAAAAGTTTGGTGGAGTTCTAAAAAAATAGTATTAACGGATTTTCGTAATATATTTTTATTTTGAAGCTTATACCTTTTGCTTTTAGAATCTTTAACCAGAACTTGCCCGTTTTACCTACAACAATTTTTTTTATTTTTTTTTTAGATATGTCTAAAATCATGGTTTGATAATTTTAAATTAAATGGTTTGCGGAAAAGGCCCTAACTTTCGTGTTTTTTCTTTAATTTGTTTTTTTTTTATGCAGAAGTACTTGAAAATAGATAAGCATTCTTCAAAAATTAAAAAAAAACTTTAGCTAAAAACACTTTTTTGGTTTACAAGTCGAGAATTACATAAATTTTTTGTTGAAATTACAAAAATTTCTTAAGTTTTAAAAAATTAAAAAAAAAATAGTGTTAATTGTTTTTTTTTTTTTTTTTACTTTTTTTTAAGTGCCTAGACTTTCACCTATTAGGGGGGAAAAAAGTAGTTGCCCATTTCGATGACAACTATAAAAAAAATAAATAAATGTTAACGCCTATGTAATGCACTTTTATACCCTATATGTTGTGCAAATTGGCAACAGGCTAAAAAAATAAATAAATTACAACAACACTTAAATTACAAAACAAAAATCTTGATTTACAACAATAGCTTTTTACGGCTACAGAAAAATCAGCAGAAGTAAAGTTAAAATATTTAATGCATAGAACAGCAGAAGGAATACTGGGGCTATGTGAAGAGCAAGATGACTTATCTAAATTGTCTTTAATTTGTAAGTGGGGCATGGATGGCAGTTCTGGCCATAGCCAATATAAACAAAAATTTGCAGATTCTACCAAGACAGACGAGTTTATGTTCTTCATAGCATTTGTACCTCTTAAGTAAGTAAAGTGTAAATCAGACCGAAAATTTAGGTTGGCAATATATTTGGTTGTTACAAGAAATCTGTTTCCTGAAATTTTTTTAAAATTTTCAATGAGCCATTTTCTATTTAAAAAACCATGAATTTTTAAAAATCCCCAATTAAATAGTGAAAATTTTCGGCCACTAAAACAAGTGTTAATATAATTTTTTATATGCCACCAAATTAAACAACTTTTGTACCATATAAATTTTCACTCAGTTAACGTTTCACTTCTTCTATTATTTAAGAATGGTAAACATTACAACTCAGAAGGAAATTTGGATCAACAAGGCTTCATCTTCGACACGATTCTGTTGGCCAATTAAATTTATTTTATCGAAAGAAAATGCTGAACTTGTACGTGAAGAATACAAGACAATGACAAAATCAATAGAAAGTCTAGAAACCGATATTAGAAAAATATCTTGTAAAGGAAAGTGTAAATGTTGAAATACATGCTAGTTCTTATTCTAGTGAATCGTATTCTTCGGAAGAATTCAGTGACGATCAATAAAATGTCTGTTCTTTTTGTTAAACTCTAAAAAGCTGTTCCGTAAACATATTAATAAATATTTATTTTATATTACGAAAGTATTTATTTATAAAAACTTTTTCCATCATGCTTTTATTATTTTTTTGGTAGTAGTTAATTTAAAATTCAGGATATATGTGTGTCCTTGCGCTGTTTCTGTAAAAATTGTATACATTTTTTATTATTTCGACAAAGGAAAAAAATTTTTTACAACATTGTAATCAGAATAGAAGCTTTTTTCAAAATTTAAGATTCAGGATGTACGACAGGTGTGAATGTCCTTGTGCCGATGTGGAGTTTTTTTTTTAATTTGGACTGAAGAAAAATAAAAATTTTGACAATTGGATGGTTTTCAGAGCGTATTTTGGCTTTTAAGAAAAAGGATGTATGACAGCAAAACGAGTCCTTGCAGCAGTTTAAACAAAATTTAACAGAAATTGTTATTACGTTATAATTTCAATTATAGCAAGTTTCTAAGTCGTTAAAAGCCGAATTGTAGATTTTATTAAAAATTTTAAGGTCAGGATGTATGGGAGGTATGATTGTCCTTGCACCAATTTTTTCAAAAATTCGTTTTTTTTTCTAATTTTGACAAATAAAACGAGTATGCCAATTTTTATTCATTTACGATAACGCCTTCTATTTTTGTCCCTTCCTTATATGGGATCAAAGCACTGTGCGTCGCCTCCATTTGACAACATTATAGCTGTCTTTTATGCATTTTTTTAATTTAAAAAAATATCCAGTTACTGGTAATTTTTTTAGTTTTGGTAACATACCACTTAATAACCTTTGAAATTTCTTATCTTTTTAAGTTTTGCTATTATGTGTTTTTTTTTTTGTTAAAGAAATGAATTACTTATTATTACTTATTTGATTTAATAAACTTCAAACTTATGGATAAAAGAGATTAAATGTTCTCACATTTTGTTTTACCTATTCAGAATGTAAGATTTAAAATTTTAAAACAACAAAATATATTTAAAATTTTACCACATTCTTCGTGAACTCAACTATTTGCCCTTTTATGCATTCATATAAACATTCATACAAAATCTACACAAACCCATTTAATATCGGCGTTGTGTTACGTCCATGCATTTCGATCAGTGTAGTACAACTAACACATGCTCATAAACACTATTATTAACTCAATTCTCTCGATGGCCACCACTGCATTCAATATTTGATTTGTATGGGGGCTGCCACGTCCATTGGTCCGATCCCACCCATTTTTTGTCCGACTATTCAATTGATAATAGATAACCTCAGACAAATGTGCAAAGCTCTCTCCCGCCCTCAGACAAATGTGCAAAGCTGTGGCTGTCATCATAGCACGCGAGATATATGACATTTAATATTTACTTTGTATGTGAGTACCCACCCAATTTCGGCATGGCTACTTACATCAATAAAAGGTGACCTAACATAAATTTGCAAAGGTCCACTTGTCATAGTACTCAATATACATATATGATATTAAAATTCAGTTTGTATGGGAGGTGCCACGTCCTAATCACCTAGCGATATAAAATATACCTTACGACCTATTCTCATACCACACATAAAGAATTTCATAAAAACCGGTCAAGCCGTTTCGGAGGAGTTCGATCACAAACAACGTGGCACGAAAATTTTATATATTAAATATATATACATATATATTAGAGCGACTCACTCTGTATGGAGAGAAAAAAAGTGAAAAAGTGCCCCTCCAGAAATCTACCTTGGTTTGTTTTATCCCGAAATATTTTTGGTGTAGCGTTAAACCATTCCGAGCTGGAATGAAAAAGCTATATTTTATATTTTATTTTAAATATGAAGTTTGTATATTACTCTAAAGTTCCAAGATTTTTTAAGTAACATTAATATTTAAACTAGGCCACTGTGAACAAATCGCTTTTGCTAAGGTCAATTAAATTACAATAAGAATATATGTAGTTGAAATAATTATTTATTTTTAAACGCGAAAAAAGCATGGCATTAAAGAAAACGTCTCGTTTTTATACCCTATACCACTATGTGGTTTGGGTATAATGACATTGTGCTGCTGTTTTTAACTACCAAAAATATTTAACCTAGACCCATCTTTTATTATACCGATCGAATCAGAATCACTAGCTGATTCGATTTAACGATGTCCGTCCGTCCGTCTGTGTGTCCATGTAAAGCTTGTAATCAAACTGCAGGTCGCAAATATGAATATATTTCGATGAAATTTGGCATATAAGCTTTTATCGGCCATAGGATGAACACTATTGAAATTGGTGAGAATCGGTCCATGTTCAGACCTAGCCCCCATACAAATGACCCCTATGAATTCAACATAAATTGCCATTAAATCAAAATTATCATATAAATCTTAGTCAAATTGGGTTTGTATGTATTTATTACATCCATTAATCAGTAGTCCAAAAATGATCCGTATTGGACAACTCTTAGTCATAGGCCCCATATAGAGCTGCTTCCCGATCTTCACTTAAATCTATCAAAAACAAAAATATTGCACTTATTCTTCTCAAATTTTGTTTGTATATATTTTTGCAAAATACAAGAGACTTTACCAAACATGGTCAGGATCGGTCCATTTTGGGGCCTAGTCCCCATATAGATATAACATCCGATATGAATTTTTGCATATCTGCAGCCAAAAAAATTGATAAAAATTCCACTCAAATTTGGTTTATGTTTATTTTCTATATCCAGTTAGTTGGGACTGAGAGATAGGGCCTCTAAACGCATGGTATAGGGTATATGATAGTCGGTCTAGACCGACTATAATTTTCTTACTTGTTTTTTTGCTTTTAGTCTGAAATTTATCCTGGTGTCATTTAGAAACTAAATTCACTTCTAAATTTAAGAAACTACATTCTTAGATTAGATTTTAATTTAAACGCGAACTAGTACATGTTAAGGAAAAAATGAATAAACGTATGTTATTTTCAATCGAGTAATGTTTAAAAATATATAAAAGAATTAAAATGATTTGCGTTATTCAAAATAATGAGGAAGCTGATATTGCGGCTCTAAAGATGAATATTTTGCTGCACTTGGAGAAATGGATTTCATATTTAAATATTTTGTATAAAGCTGCATTGTTCTTCTATCCTCCTGCAATATCTTTGAAGTCAAATGACATAAACGATATAAAAGAATTTTGCATTGGAAAACTAACAGAAAATCATACTGAAGTGTCTGCGTCCCCAGCAATATCTGGGTCGCCGATGAGACCTCTTTCACCACAAGTAGTGCAACCACTTTCCCCAATACTATTGGCAAGCAGCACCTCTTTGTATACCCCGGAGCCAGATACTGCAAAATTAAGTTTCATTTTTCTCAGTCTAACAAATGCGTCAGTGGCTGCACTTGGAACAGGATGCTCAGCATCCGAACGCGTTTTCTCCTTAGCTGGAAATATTGTAACGGAAAAAAGAAATCGGTTGGAACCCAAAAAAAGAGAACAGCATTATTTTTTTTTTTGTATTATTAGATTACATATGTATGTATATAGAATAAATGAAATTTTGTCTGGCACTGGCTGGATTTAATATTTAAGTTTTAGTTTTAAGATTTGAATAGCTTGTTGTTAGTTCACAAACCTATGTGAAGATTCAATAAATAAAATTTTTTTTTAAAAATTCATTGTATAAAAAATATTTGGTAAAATTTTGTGTTCCACAGATTAATGAAGTATAAATTTTTGTTTTGTTTTTATAGCTTAGCATTTTTATCAATGATTTTTGTTTTAACTGTTTTTAATAAACTAAATTTCTTAAAAAAACAAATGAATTTATGAATTTAATAAGAAATTCGGCTTGGCCAAACTTTGTAAATTTGGTGAAACTTCGAAATAAGCCATAAAAATGCCTTTGGCTGAATAATTACGTAAAATAAAAATTTTGTTAATAAAATACAAATGTTTGTTTGGAAATTATTTAATCATATAAATTTTGAGTGATATCAATTTCTAATGACATCAATTTTATGAAATCGTTTTTAATTGGGTCGTTAACATTTTTAAATTATTGAGGCTCATCATTGGCCTCAATTTAGGACCCTCTATTCATTGTATGGAGACAGCCATGAAATCAATTGGATCCCTTTGGCACAAAAAACAGTATTTGGCTGGATTGTGGTGGGACCAATCAAAAAAATGAATGAAAATAAAATCACTCTCTCACTGTATAATGAATCGTCAATTGACCAAATCCTCACACCCTTTGTGAGGTGGAGGAAACCCCAAAACAAATTTTGAGGTCAGATGAGGACACATCTTGTGAAAATAATTTCAAATCTACAACGCGTGGAAACGACATGGGAAGATATATTGTTACCCTGCCCTTTAAAAAAGGAGAAGAAATTGAGAATGGAGCGCATGCTAAACCAAAGACCACACCTGAAAGAACAATATATTCAGGTTGTATTAGAATACCTCGAGTTGGGACATATGAGAAAAATCTCTTCCTTGGGTATAAATAAGACCCAAAATTATTACTTGCCGCATCACGCAGTAATAAAACCATGCCTCCAGCCCGACGTCAAATAAGAAGAGTCTTAACGACATTTTCTATCAAGGAACCATTCTTCAGCAAGATATTGTTCTACTGATATCAATGTGCAGATATTTCCATTATGCATTTAACGTTGATGTCACAAAAATGTATCGGCTAATACTAATTGACCCGACTCAAACCAATTATCAACGAATCCTGTTCAAAAATCTGAAAATGACCCTATCGAAGGTTTTGAACCCCTCACAGTCACCTTCGGAGTCAATTGTGCCCCATTCATGGCCATTAGAACCCTTCTGCAACTCTATACAATCAACACAACCTCTAGCTTCAAAGATTTTACACACACCTTGACAGATGCCATCGCATCCAGAAAAGAACTAATCACTGTTTTAAAATCAGCAGGTTTTGACCCAATGAAATGGACCTCCAACAATTCACGAGTTATCCAGGATTTGCCAAACCAAGCACTTTACCAGTAGATTGGTAATCTTTGCGGATTGCTAGCCCCAATTATTGTAGAGGCCAAATTAATCGTGCAACAAATATGGCTAGAAAAAATAGTTTGGGATATTTTAAAACCCACAGCACATTTAAAATGGCAAAAATTCATCAAAAATTGTCCTACCATTAATAATCAAAAAATTCATTATAGCCCCTCCTGCGAAGTAGGGATACACGGTTTTTGCGACTAATCAGTAAAAAACAACTACAGTCATCAGAACGTTGATGGAGAATTTAATTCGCAAGGAGCTACTCAAATAGGCCGACTCTGGGAAGCGGGCGTTAAATCCTTCATAACGCATCTTCGAAACTTTTTTCCAAACACCAAATTCACAGTTTTAACCCGAATCGAATCTTGGCTCAATTCTAGACCCTTAAGCTCTGCTAGCGATGACCCTAACGATTTGATCCCAGGACACTTTCTTATTGGCATCCCGCTCATGATTTCAGCTGAACGAAATTCATCGAATGAAAATCTGACCCTTGCCAACCCACATTAGGTCAAATGACCGCCTTTTCTGTGCAAAAGCGATAAGAATCCAAATGCCGTTTAATTATTTTATTGTTGTTTTCTAGTAGAAAATGTTTCAAAACAAAGACGCCTGATGTTCTTTGTTCTAAGAATAGAGCACCGTTACACAGCTGTGCGTCAAAGTCAATCGATGTTAGTTTCTCTACCAATGTGCTTGCGATCAATTTTAAGTGTGTGTTACTCGAATTTTGTTGCAATAATTCATTAGTGTAAAATGGGAAATGAAGAGCCACGAAAGCAAATATGTATTTAATTAAAATTGCTTTATATATATGTCTATGCTACATTTGCAAATAACTCGTTAGCCTACATCACCTTAAAAGGGTAGAATTAATTTCAAACTTTGATTTTCTGTAAGCCATCACAAATTTTGACCCCATTTTAATTAAAAAATTAAGTAGTAGTTATTTACAATTTATTTCAAAATGTGATTTTTTAATTGAGTTTGAAATTGTTCAGGCTCATGTTTTTACTTAAAATAAAGCAAAAGCTTTATTTAACGAACGAACGATCCTGGGAATTAAATAGGGAGATTCGAACTGCTGTACGCAGCGCAAAGAATGAAGACTTGAAAAAACAATGCCTAGAGATCGAAAGATTGCAATTTTTACATGACGACTTCAATCTCCATAAAAAGCTAAAAGAAGCGGCGAGAATATACCGCAAAACCACTCCGAAGGTTTTATATAACAACAACAACGAAGTTGTACTTGGCAATGAAGAAAAGAAATTTATATGGATGGAATACATAAAACAAGTATTCACCGACAACAATAGACCAATTTATGAATCCCCATCACAACCACTTACAGGAAACCCAATTACGAAACGAGAGGTAGAGACGGCAGTTAAATCACTTAAGGACAAGAAAGCTTGTGGCCCGGATGAGATACCCGCAGAAATCTTAAAGTTGATAGATGACAACAACATCCAACTATTAACTGAATAATTTAATTACATTTATAATACTGCACAATACCCACAAGATTGGCTGAAATCAACCTTCATAACCATTCCCAAAAAAAGCTACCCCCGGTATTGTAGCGACTATAGACTAATAAGCCTGATGAGTCATGCCCTCAAAATTTTTCTCCGTATAATTCACACTAGAATATATGAGATATGTGAAAAAGTAATGGGTACGACCCAATTTGGGTTTAAAGAAGGCATGGGTACTCGAGAAGCACTTTTCTCAATACATACATTGATTCAAAAATGTCGTAACGTACAAAAGGATGTGTTCCTATGCTTTATAGATTATGAAAAAGCTTTTGACAACGTGAAACATGATAAATTGATGGAAATTCTCATATCCATTGGGATAGATCAAAAGGAAATACAATGCATTAAAAGTCTATATTGGCACCAAACAGCACAAATTGAGATTGACGGACAACTTACTGAAAGTATAGCTATATCCAAGGGCGTCAGACAAGGATGCATTCTGTCCCCTTTGTTATTTAATATTTATTCTGAAAGAATATTTGAAGAGTCTATCAGCAAAGTTCGGAAGGGTATATACACAAATGGTTTTTTTTTTATCAATAACATAAGATATGCTGATGATACAACATTACTGGCTGGCAATATGCCCGCGCTAAAAGACCTGGTAAACAAACTCGCAACAAACAGTAATGCAGATGGCCTAAATATCAATATTCGAAAAAAAACAAAATTTATGATTGTGAGCAAGAAAAATAACCATTATACTACCTCCTTAAAAATACAAAACGCATGCATCGAAAGAGTACAGAATTTTAAATATCTCGGCGTTACAATCAACGACAAATGGGATTGTTCAAAAGAAATAAGATGCCGTATAGAAATGGCTCGAGATGCCTTTTTTAAATACAAAAAATACTTACAAGTCACGATATTCATCTTGAAACAAAATCAAGATTTATTAAAACATATGTTTGGTCGGTTTTACTATATGCGGTGGAGACATGGACCATAAAATCATCAGACATAAAAAGATTAGAGGCCTTTGAAATGTGGGTTTATAGACGAATACTCAAAATACCCTGGACTGAACATATATCAAATACCCAAGTTTTGAGAAAAATGCACTGCGAAAGAGAGCTATTTACCGTCATAAAGAAAAGAAACACATCATACCTGGGACATTTTATGAGAAACCCAAAATATAAGCTGTTACAATCGATAACACGAGCGAATATTGAAGGAAAGGCTGCTAGAGGGAGAAAAGAAATAACATGGATTGATAATATTGAAGTATGGACTGGTATCAGAGATATGGGCAGACTTCTAAGTGAAGCTGGAGATCGAGATGCTTTTGCGGAGCTACTTAAAATATATAAAATTATTTATTTTTTTTTTTTTGAAATGTTAAATATGTAACAAATTGTAGTTGTATTGGTCGCTAAAATTCGAAGAACGAATTAGCAAATAAAGAAGAAGAAGAAAGCAAAAGCATAAGCACATTTGATTCAAAAATTTATCTATATTCTGCAAGACAGGTTATACAGCCGTTTCCGGAAAAAAGTAATTCATCGTTTTTTTAGGTATCATCTGTATAAAAAAAGCGGTTTGTTTGAAATATGGTGAAAATAAAGCAGAAAATGGAAAAAATTAATGCCCTTTTCAAGCATGTAGTCGACAAAATTGGAACTGATTCAATTTCGGATGAAATGGAAAAAACCATAAACCAAAAATACATTTTTTTGCGTAAAATCAGCTCAGAAGTAGGAAAAGTCTTACAGAAAGATAAATATCTTTACGGTCCAAAATCATGTATGGCTAAATTCTGTATTAAGTTTTGTGGTAGATCACTTTAAAAAAAAAGGAACTCCTACCGTTCTTGGACATCCACGTCTGCCACTCAGTGCAAAATCAGAATTTGGAAAAGAAGCCGCTTAACTTGGAAATGAGACAGCTGATACGAATCTTCTCGTTCGCGCAGCAGTAACATCGGCTCGTAAACAAGGTGATGTCGATTTGG
Source organism: Cordilura impudica (assembly GCA_963682025.1). Taxonomy (NCBI): domain Eukaryota; kingdom Metazoa; phylum Arthropoda; class Insecta; order Diptera; family Scathophagidae; genus Cordilura; species Cordilura impudica. Next base: position 218,924,219 of record OY821520.1, read on the forward strand.
CTTCAGTCCTTAAGGAAAGAATGGAAAGCCCAACACGGCCGTCAAAAAACCGTAAAATTTGTCGTAAAAATCCCCAAAACCCAATTCCACTTTCTGCGAAAGGGGTTTTAGCTTTTCTTCTTGAAAACAATTTTTCAAAAGAGCAGTATAATGCAATACGCAAAAAAACAAATCAAGAAACTGCGCCATATATCCGCACTACAGTAATAATATAGCAGAAAAATTGAAATTTCGACCTCAGGGAACAATAGCAAATGAGACCTTCGCCAAAGTTTCATTGCAATCTATTTTATTTGTTCTTATTTTTGTTCTTGTTTTTATTTGTTCTTCCCATACAACAATATTCACATCTTTTAAATTATAGTATGGGAATTTTTAAAGAAAAACGCATACTTACAGTATACAAATATATTTAAGTAAATTATGTAATATTATAAAAAAAAAAAAATTAAATAACTAAATAAATGAATGAGATCACATAATTTAATATAAAAAGAATCAAATGGTAAGATTTTGATAAAAAAAATTGGTTGATATAAAATTGGTATATTAAAAACAATAAGTGACAATTTAAATTTACTTTGAAAAACTAGTAGTTATTTTGTTTTTAAACTGTATTGCTTTGTCGATTTTCTGTGTTTGATTTGGTAGTAAGTTCCAGAGATAATCGGCATTAAAGTAGAATTGCCATTCAGAAATTTTACTACGATATCTTATCCGTACAAGCTTTCTCGCTCTATTGGATCTTACAAAGGTTAAGCGGTTGAAAAGGTATGCTGGTTCCTTCTGATATGTGATTTTGTGTAATAAAATTTATTTATTTAAAAATTATTTAGAAAATATCAAACGACATTCCATATAGTCTTGTTAAAACCGAGGTAATACGATCGAGACTCTTTAATCCACAAATATACGTTATGATACTATTGAAGGCCACATTTAGTTTTCTCTTACTAGTTAAGTCACATGGAGCAAAAGTTTCACACCCGTATAATAAAACCGGCATTAAGTATGAGTTTGCAAGTATTATTCTTATATCCAATGGAGTGCAAGATTGAGTCGCCCAAAGCGTTCTAAGGATACCATACGTTGTCCCTACCACAACTTTTATATGATTGCTCCAACTAAGTGTGTCATTCAAAACAACACCCAGGTTTTTTGATGAGTACATAATTTCAATTCTCTGATTGTTGAGAACAATTTCAAAATGTAGACTATGACGTACACATGATGAGACATTTGGACTTGAGTGGATTCTGACAAAATCCATTAGCAGTTTCCCAGTTAAAAATGTACGTTTTCTCTGGAAGATTTTAGTGAACTGCAAAGATATACTTGGACGTCATCGTACTTTACAATACTTTACATGATCTGGCAAGTCATTGGCGTACAATGAATCCAGGTAGGATTCAATAAGTATAATCTGAGAAATTAAAAAGCCGACTAAGTTTTGATGAAAGTATTGAGTTATCAACTATGTCGAAGGCGTTAGAATGATAAAGAAGGACTAAAAAGCTATATTTCTACATCAATAGCATGACGAATCATCTGAAACATATATTAAGCTATGTTTTTGCCTAAAGACCGATTGCTTTCGCATTAATATCCCAAATCGTTTTAGATATTCGTTTATCAGTTTATGCATTATCTTCTCAAGAGCCTTAGAAAATAATGGTAGAATTGATATATGCCTAAACTCAGAGTTTGTCTTAGGCACAGGAATAACCTTTACATGCTTCCATTGTGCTGGAAAGACGCTTGTGGTAAGGATCCTAATATATAAGTAAGTAATGTATGCTAAGATGATAGGAAGGATAATTTTGATAAATTTAGGGTGTATGTTGTCATATCCAATTGCGTTTGGTTTTATGGCCAAAAGACATATAAGTGCCTCATCATTGCTAACACATTGGAATTCAAGTTGACTATCATTGTCGGGAATCACTAGGTTATTGATTGCATAGTGAGTAAATTAGTAAAAGTTGAATTAAGTTCATCAGGAGTGAGTTTGCAAGTTTTTCTATTGCTAGTTCGGCGAATTCAAATTTCTCGAATAATTTTCCATTTCTGTTTGGCTTTACTTGCATTTTCAAAACGATGGCCATAATACTCAGATTTTGATCTACGAATTTCACGAGTAACTTCTATTCTCAGATTACGATATTCTTCTTCAAGTTGAGGTAACTAAAACTTTTTCCAACGTGAAAACACATCATCTCTTTTACCAATCAGTTGTTTTAAATGTACTGTAAACCACGATCTTGTATAGGTCTTAATGTTTTTCGGTATCTAAGGTAAGATCAAATAAGTATGAAATATTATTTTCCAAGAAATATGTTCTGCCAAAATATTGTAGTTGACATTATTAAAGCCACGGTATGTAATTGATAGTGTTTCATTATTTAAAATAAAGTCATATGCCGTGAAAATTAAATCGTGTTCCGAGAAACATGAATATAGTTAATGTAATGGAAGCGGAGAACACGAATTTTCTATGCTCCGAAGTAACACTAAGATATGTATTCGGTAGCTGCACTGATCGGGCTCAATTTAAGCAAATATTTAACGAGACAAGTTCGTCAAATTGCTGTGATGGCTCCCTTTTAGCTACTACAGTTATTCCCTTAAGGTTACTGATTTTATCGGGAAAGCCAATTTCGAACAACCGCATAGCATTAAACTGGAGTACATAAAGTAGACAAAAGAAATTGTTTTAAAAAAAGACTTGGACTTAAAAAAGAAATTGACGCTTTGGAAAAGATGCTAATATTTGTTGGTGATATAAAATCTGTTGAAGTATCATTTAAATTATTCTTAACACTAATTGATGGAAAAGTTTTAAATATTATAACTGGAACTAAATCAAACCAAGCTTGTCCCATTTGTGCCGCTACACCTCAGGACTTTATGAAGACATTTGATTATGAAAGTGATATATTCGGTGCAAAAGAGGAAACGTTTGGAGCCTCTTTCATTGCTGAATTAGATTCTTTGTATTTGTATTACATTTAGGCTATAAATGAAAATTACAAAAGTGGCAGACACGATAATCTGAATATTGTAGATAATTTTAAAGTAGAAAACAAAATATGGTCTGCTCATATGCCAATAGTTTTAACGGTTAAAGTAAAAGGAAGAAACATTGACCAATGAATAAGCTACCAAAACTAATATGGGCTGAAGGAAAACGAGGAGAATACCAGCAAAAACTGAATCATGAAATAACCTCATACAGGCAACGAAAATATACTTTGGATTTACAAGACTTCATAGAAGCCATAAATTCTGCCAACCCTTCAAAACAATGTTAAACAACAAAGCTCAAAAGAAAACAAATGGTTTAATTTCAAGTGTTTTAACTCTAGGGAAAGATCCTTTAAAGCATTAAAAAAATGTAAACAAAATCCTACAGAAGAAAATAGATTAAATTATATTGTTGAGAATAAAAAATTCAAGGAATTATGCGAATCTAGTAAAATTGAATACTACAAGGGCATAGAAAACTAAATTAAGTAAAAAATAATAAAGATTGGTGGAATCTAAGCAAAGTTTTAAAAACACAGAAAAATAGCAAATCCCTGAAATATCACTACATCAATTTAAACAGTACTTCCTAGAACTGCTAAGCCCCACACAATTTTCAAATAACATTGAATATGCACCAATGTTCTTTATGGACAATGATTTAGATCGCCTAATTACAATGGCAAACATACAAATTGTATTAGCAATTAGCAAAAGCAAAAAACAATAAAGCACCTGGAGAAGATCGGGTTAGCTATGAATTTTTAAAGAAATGCACCAGATATGGTACTCAAGGAACTTGGAAATTCTTATAATATAATTTATAAATCGGCACAACTAGATGAAAAATTAACGAAAAGTATAATTTTTCCTATATGTAAAAAAGGTGATAAGGGTATTACGAGTAACTATCGTGGAATATCGTTCATGAATGTCATAGCAAAAATTTTTATGGGTATTTTAAATACAAGGATAAATTTATGGCTAAACAAACACAATATTACATGTGAGTACCAAGCAGGCTTCCGTGAAGGATATTCTACTGTAGATAATTTGTACAACTTAGCAGCAATTGCTCATCTAAAATATAATGAAAATAAAAAGCTATACGCTTTTTTTTGTAGATTTTCGTGCAGCTTTTGATAAAGTCTCTAAAAAAGCTCTGTTTTACAAACTCCAGAGTACTGGTTTATCAACAAAGATGACTAGAATGATTCAGAGCATATACAGCCATACCAACTTTGTAGTTTGGAATGGAGAAGTTTTATCGACAGATTTTGCGACATGTACTGGCGTAAAACACGGGTGCCTGCTGTCGCCAACGCTTTTTTCGATTAATTTAAATGACTTACACGAGTATTTAGAAGGAGGAGTTAATGTGGGTTCACTAAATATCAGATTATTAATGTACGCCGTAATATAGTAATTTTAGCAGACGATATTCTTACCATGCAGTCTATGATCAACAAGCTGGAGAGATATTGCGATATATTGAACCTAGAAATCAATCTAACTAAATCGGCAATGATGATATTCAGAAAAAAGGAGGGAGACTCGCAGAAAAAGAAAATTGGATTTACAATGGTGAATCAATTAGAATTTCAAATTAATACATATATCTTGGAGTTACGCTATCGCTAAAAACGAATTTTAAAAAACATATCGAAAACAGAAACATATCAGCGAAAAATAGCATAAATGCAATATGGAACAATTATTTATCTAAAAAAGAGATTGGATTAAACGCGAAGTGGATCCTTTTCAAATCAGTATGTCGAGCTATCCAGTCATATGGAGCCCAAATATGGGGATTCCCATTATTCGAGGAAGTCGATAAGCTCCAAACTTTTTTCTTAAATTAATTCTTAAATTACCACAATTCACACCTACATACGCGCTGATGCTAGAGACTGGCTGTGAAAATAATCATATATATACTCTAGACTTACATCTACGATATGTACTAAAAACTTTTTTTTGAATATAATGGGAATCGCTTGCCCAACCAGCCCACAAACCTAGTTTTAGAAAAAAGTTGTATTGGTATAAAGATATTGAAACTTATGCTAGAGATGTCAATATGAATTGCGGCATGCACAACAAAAGAAAACTGGGAACAACTACGTATTGATGTTCTTAATGGGTTAAAAACTGAAGAAAATGAATTTAGTCATTTATTGTTCGGTTTAAGATCATGTATATATTTTTCTAATGAAAGAAAGATAATAATTTTTTTGTAATGAATTTTACTTGGAGAATGCATCTAATACAGACCACTTTTATGCAAAACTGAATTAGAGAGAACCACAATGCTATTTTGATTTCAGTAACAATATGAGAGTAGTAAGCTATATTTTCAAAGCCAGATGTGAACTTATTGAGCTCAATGGAACCAGGTTTCAACAGCAAAGGTCTCGTATATGTTCTTTATGTAACTTGAACGAAATAGAAGATATTCTTCTCTTCATGGCCAATTGCCCCATTCTGCGTGAGATAAGATACAATCACTTTAAAAAGACAATCTTACGAGAAATTGATTTAATTGATATCTTAAATAATGCAAAAGCAAATTTTGGTTATAGAAATGAGTTAATCAATGAATACAATTATTAATTTTACTATTTTTCTATTTTTCTCAAACATGAACATTGTCGATAAAATCATACATATGTACTATTTATATCTTTTTCCGACTGACGACAATAAGTCATAGTCGCATGTTCTATTTATTTTCTTATAACATATTTTTAATTATAATATTATAATATTCAAATTCGTAATTTAATGAAATGAATCGAAAATAAAGAACAAGTAACTAAGTGGCAGATACGAGATGATAAGTTGACTATCTTAAAAAGAAAAACAGACATACAAACCGATCTCTGGAGAAAGTTCGGATTTTGCGTGGATATGCCTAGAGTAGGTTATTTCGATTCCACAAATGACGGAAACACTGCTCGCCGAGCTTTTACTGAACATGCCATTTTTTCGGAAATAACTAATATCAACAAAAATCTTATATTTCGTTTCAAAATCATTTCGATCTGTTTATCCTGCCAGTGCAAATTCAATTAAAGTCAATTTGAATTATATTGCGTTGAAACAGCTAAACGTTTTCAGGAGCTATATTCCTGGTTGCCAATGACTCCTACGGCAAATAATAAAAAATACTGCACTTCCAATGGGGTTTTTTTTGGAGAATCTGCTGAATCGCGACATAAAATATACAAATCCGATAGACTGCATCACGTCCGCAAAAATTTCCGCACCAATAACTTGTTAGACGAATTTAATAGGGCTGTTGATACTTCAGATCCATTAATTTCTACAACATTTATAAATAAACGCTTACAAAACGGAAACGTTTCACACTTCCACCTGAAGTAATTCAACTATTACGTTGCAGCGAATCAGTAGAATAATTTCACAATAGCAACCAAGACGAGGAAATTAATGAAAGTGAAGAGGGCCTTTTTGATTTAAGTTTACAAATTTAATTAGATTTAATTAGATCTAAATGTTTTAGAATAAGACAAATGAAAGAATGAATACAATGTATTACGTTTGCATTAATGGCTGCAAGAGGGTCAATTTCAATTTCCGGTCGTTAAAGGTTAAATTCCATTTTTTAAACAAATTTACTTATAAAATCTTTGCAGGTTTTAGTTTGAATGCCATGATTTTGTAGTCGTTATTAATTTCGCACAGAAAACAATCGAGTTGTTGATCTAAAACCACCAACGGAATAATTCGCAGACCCATACATAAACTAATACCCCTATTATCCGAATAACTCCAATTAAACACTCACAAAAATCGCCCGTCTACGCCCATTTAACTGGGCTCTAGTATTTCGACTAACTATAATGGTTCAATTCAATTCAATTTTTATTTATTTAAACAACATTTTGATTACAATAATTTCCCAATTTTCTTAGAGTTTAGGATAGTTCTACTTAAAAATTTAAATAACAATTTCCTTGTCATGTACATAGCTTTTAACAAAATAATATTTACAATCAAGGGGGAAATTTACAAAAAACCTTGTTGCAAGTAATGGTTCAAATTGCCAACCATATCGAACAGTGGTCCAGCATACGAGCTGTCATAACATTGCCATTATCTTAAATCACCGCTTGCACTCAACAGCGATTGCTGTTGGATGTAATAAAATGGAAAATTTGCAAAATTTCACGTTGCCACAATACCACATGGATAAAATGGTCTGCTACAATACGAGCCCCGACCACTATTAATTCGTACGGCAAGCTTTTTTACCCGTATGCAATGTTTAACAGATGATATTTTCAATACTAAAGTAGACAACACATGCAAACCTATTTTTTCTGAAAGATCATTTTATTCTCTTAATTTTAGAAAAACAAATTTTTGTTGTACTTCAACAACAACAACAACATTTATTTTTTTTAATGCTTTGCTTAACTGATAAGAAAAATTTGACCAGTATTAATGCGTACGGTGCGTTAAATATTTACCATTTTATTAAACATGTAATTTTTTTTAAATATTAATATTGGGTAACATCGCCTTTTGTCTCTACAACACATTTACAACGCTTTGGCATAGATTTTAATAAATTCTGGCATTGTTCTGTTGAAATAGAATCCCACATCTCTTGCAATTTTGTTTTTAAATCAGAAAGGGTTCTTTGAGGCTCATTTTTAAGGTTTCTTTTCCCTATTCCCCATATATTCTCGATTGGGCTTAGGTCCAGACTATTTGATGGCCAATCTAAGACCCCAATTTCCTTATACTGCAGCCATGATTTGGTTCGTTTGGCAGTATGAGATGATGCTCCATCCTGTTGAAACGTGTATTCACCACAGTCAGCAAGTTTTGGTAATGATGGCACCAAACTTTCTTCTAGTATGTTAATGTATTTTTCAGCGTTGACCATCCCATCAATAAAGTGCAGTTGTCCTACCCCTTTGGCAGACATACAACCCCACACCATTATGCTTGCTGGGAACTTAACTGTCCTTTTAAGGCAGTCTTTATGGTACGCTTCAGTTTTGTTACGGATAACTCTCCTTCGCGCATCACCGACACTCACATCAAATTTAGATTCATCGCTAAATATGATGGAGTTCCATTGCCTTTGAGTCCAAGACATCCGTTCCCGACACCATTGTAAACGCTTCTTCTTTTGTCGAAGCGTAAGCAATGGTTTTACGTAGGCCTAGGAGTAATTTAAGATATTGAGTATGTAACATAGATAATCCCTATATGTACATACCTTATAGAACTTATATCCAATATCTCGCAACTGCAGGCGCGTCCACTCACGCTTAACACTTTTTCCGATTTTATCAGACCATTCTGATGCTAAATTTCTCAAACTTTGGCGACGATCAGCCTTCACAATCGTGGCCAGGGCTCTTTTATCACGAGCTGTTATTGCCGATGTTCGGCCCCTATTTGCGATATTATTTTCAATATTGCCATTTCTCTTAAAATTTTTTACTATTCCTTGGACGGACGACTTAGCCAGATTTAATTGCTTGGCTATTTCACCAAAAGTGTTCCCAGATTTATAATAATCTAGAACTAAACTTCTTATTTCTTTGCAAATCGGCTTGCGACGTGCCATCGTTGGTAAACTTTGAATAATTTGAAGCAATAACACATTCCTGACATTATGCATTACATAACTGTTTCTACTTTTGCTTTGCTTTTGTTTTGATCTTCCTTCAATTCTAAGCTAAGCTAACGCACCGTACGAATTAATACTGGTCAAATTTTTATTAACAGTTAAGCAAAGCATTCATAGAAATAAATGTTGTTGTTGTTGTTGTTGAAGTACAACAAAAATTTGTTTTTCTCAAATTAAGAGAATAAAAAGACCTTCCAGAAAAAATAGGTTTGCATGTGTTGTCTACTTTAGTATTGAAAATATCATCTGTTAAACATTGCATACGGGTAAAAAAGCTTGCCGTACGAATTAATAGTGGTCGGGGCTCGTATACGCTAAACTAACACCTTCATTCACCGGATAAGTATGTAACATCTTCTGAATTATCACCGAGGGCCGGAATGCTTAGCGATCCACATTTATTGACTTAATTTTGTCATTTTTAGTAATTGAATGTTTTTATTGTTAAACATGATTTATTTATGAATTCATTCATTTAAATTCCTGACCTTTCACTAATGAATACATTCTATGCATTTAATGACACTTTATTTAAAAACTATAACGGGAATATCGTATGATAATTGCTATGTACTCTTTTTTTATTCCCATTTTTTTTATAACTTTTTAACCAATATATTCATGTATACTGTACAGTTTCAATCACACTAGTTTTGATACTTAAACAAATAACATCAAATTAAAACAAAAAAAAAATTACGCAAGCAAAAGTGAACAATAATAGTTAACCATGTAATAATCAAAACTATTGTAAAATAAATTAAAAGAAAATAAAATAACAATATCATTAGCGGTATTCACTCTTGGTGTTAAATTTACAACCCTGTTATATTTACAACGATTTTATACTACAAAGCGTGAACGTCTTTTGTGTTGTGTATTGTAAACTAATAAATCAGCTGTTTTTTGTTTTGTTTTTTTTTATCAATTTGGAAACTTAAAGTATCAACAAGAATTTGCAGATAAGAAAAATGCCCAAAAATACGGAAAAAGAAAATATTATAAATTTTTTAGTCCAAAATGCAGTTGACGAAATACAATTTGCAGAGATTCTGGATGTTGAAGGTACGGTATTACTTGCAATAATAAAAACAACACAAAAATATAATTACTCTCCTTTTGTAGATACATGTGAAGATGATGCCATTGACCAAATTTTAGATGAATTAGTTGATGACATTATTTTAGTTAAAGTATACCGCCGCGGAGCTTGGAATTCGGTTCCAAAATTAATGAAGTGGTCACTAAATGTCTTAACCCAATTAGATGACAACAGATTTTTGCAAATGCTGAGGGTTAGTCGAATTGAGTTTCATATACTGGTGTCTATGATTTCTGGAGATACAGAATTTAACCAACCCCATTCATGTGAACAATTTCCAGTTGAGTACCAGCTAGCAATTGTCCTATACAGACTCGGGTCATCTGGAGAAGGGGCGAATATTACTAAAATTGCTGCTTTCTTGGTGTGGGTGATGGTGGTACGATCGACAAAATAACACGGCGTATTTTTAAAGCCTTTTTAAACTTACAGTCAAAGTACATATCCTGGCCAAATACAGAGGAAAGAACAGAAATTGTTACAAACACATATTACGAACTCCCATTCTGCGTCGGATATGTTGATGGTTCTGAAATACCACTTGCAGAAACTCCAGTAATCAATGGAGTATCTTTCTTTTCCCGAACACATAAATACTCCATAAAAGTACAAGCGACTTGCGATTACAAACTTCGCATACGACACATTGTTGTAGGGAATCCTGGTAGTGTCCACGATTCAAAAATTTTTAAAAACTGTGACATTCATAAAGAACCTCAAACATATTTTTCATCTCACCAATGGATAGCAGGAGACTCAGCTTATTCCTTATCGCCAACTGTAATAACACCTTATAGGATTAACTCAAATCAAATGGATAGCAAAAAGCGAAAACAATTCAACAGAAGACATAGCTCATATAGAGTTAGGATAGAGCATTGTTTTGGAGCGTTAAAGGAAAAGTTTAATAGTTTAAAAAACTTAAAAATGCGCATTAATTCTTTTCGAAGCCATTTGTTTTGTTGCCAATGGATCGTCGTATGCTGCATTTTGCACAATATTTTATTGGATGTAAAAGGAATACAAGCCCCGGAGGAATTAAATGAATCTGAGGAGGACGACGAGGAACCAGATGAAGAGCTAGAATTGAATTCAGTAAATGCCAAACATGAATTAAAAAGGCAAGCTATTTATAGTTTAATGTTTAACTAATTTATTTCATATGTAAAAAAAACAAAACATTTAAAAAACAAACAATTCATTAAAAAATAAAAAAGTATTAAATACATAATAAAATGAATATAATTGTTTACTCTCTATTGTGGGAGCCATATTTGTAACGCATTTCAATCTCGAAGCGTTCGGTTCTCTCCTGCTTTTCTAGTTCTAATATGCGTAAACGTTCGTCTTTTTCTATTTCAAGTTTTTTCAACTCGAACCTTTGTTTTCTTTCTTCGATTTCCCCGGCATATTTCCTTTCATTCAATTCAAATTCTTTTTGAAATTTCTCTCTTTCAAATTCAATCTTCATTTTTAAGAATGAATTTCTTTCACTTTGGATTTGGGAAAGTTGATCCAAAGAATTTTTAGGTGCAGATCTTCTGATATTCGCTGCTAATTCATTCACAGCTTTATTTTTTTGTTCCACGCTTTTTCCAAGTTGTGGCTCTTGAGGTAAAGATGGTGGAGTTGTAGGTAAACCCTCAGAAGCTGTACATAAATTTGGCACCTCAACGCAATCTTCTACTGCTAGAGCTTCTGATTCTGCATATTGTATGACTGGTGTCAAGCAGTATTCATCGAAACTATCGAAACCGCAAAACTCTATTTGCTCATCCACAGTACTATTCGAAATAGGCATGCTATTAAGTCCCATGTTGCTTGTAGCGGCACTATCAAAAACTTCGAATGGGAATTCGGTGTTTTTTTGCCCAAAAATAGCATTAAGTTCACCGTAAAACCTACAAATCTTTTTTAGCTTATCTGAAACAGTAATACATACTTAAGAATGTTGGATTAACCTTAATTACAAAAATAGTGCAAACCTTGTACGGATAAAACGCCTTTGTCAGTTTCAAGCAAACCTGCACCGGTGGATTTTCTCAATGTCTCTGCTTTGTTGTAGTTATTTTTAGATTCTTTACTTTCCACCGCACAATATCCGAAGAAGCATCGATTCCTGTTGCATCCAGAAACTTTCTGTAGAAAATTTGAGCAGTGGGTTTCTAAAAAGGACATATTAAATATAATAATAATATAAATATACATAATAAATATTAATGCCAATAAAAATAATTTAACTCACCTCAAGCTCTTGATGTTCCTGCAAATATTCCAATAGCTGCTGAACTTCGCTATCGGTCCATGTTTTATTATTTATTTTTTCCCGCTTTCGTTTTTGGTTGGGTTTTTCATTATTTTTATAAATTTTTTCAATATTTTGATCCATTTATCACAAAATTAAAATTAATAAATTGAAAAATAAACAATTGTTTTGGCAGCTCAACAATCAGCTGTTTCAGTCTTGTAAATGTTTAGTCTTGTAGATGTACTATACATTTTACCCTTGTACTTTTAACACAGCGTAGTAAATTTCAATTTCATACATTTTGTTGTTGTGGTGTTGTAAATAGTAGTAATTTTACTATATCTACAACATTAACAAGGGTTACAAGGGTAGTTTACTACCAAGAGTGAAAACCCTTATTAACATAAAATCAAATAAAACAAGTTTTTAAAATTAACCCTTAGACGACGAAGAATTTCCGCTGGAAATTTAAAATTTTTTTTTTTGCGGATTCGTACTCAGAAACACAAAATTTCAAGACTAAAGTGTTGTCAAAATTTAAAAAATTTTACTCCTTATACGAGAAAAATCATGGGACATATGTTTCCCATTCGTCGTCAAAGGTAAATATTTGGGAACAAATTCACTAAATATTAAAAAGCATTTTGTCGTTACAAAAAGTAAACATGGAAACGCATGCACTAAAGTGCTGGTTTATTTACATTGCAAAACAAAATGATTCTAATGCCTGGTTTTCACCATGTCATATAAGCTGACAACAAACAATTGCCTCAACTGACATCTCGTAATTTTCTATTCATTACGTATTCATTACATCTTATAAACGAACAAAAAATCCGGCTGTCAAACACAAACAAATTGCCAACATGCTGGCAATTTCATTTCAGATGTCAAATGTTGCCAGGGGTTGTAAATGACAAGACATTAAAACCCGTTTTCATACAACTGACAATAATTGACAACAACTGCCATTGAAAATGACATAATGAAAACCAGGCATAACTATCAGTTGCTGTTTGTCCAATATTTTGCATTCAGTGTGCGTGATAACGCATGCACCAAAGTGTTGCCTTATATAGACTGCAAAGTACACAAAAAGTATTCAAGCTATTAGTTTCTAATCAATTATCCAACGGTTTGCATGCTGCAATTTGTGCGTAAATTCGTGTTTTTAGTTGTGCTTTGAAAACATATTTTCCATCTAATTATTGTAAACCATATAAGTTATTTTTGAAAATGAGCAGATTGCGTCGGTTTTATAAAACTGAGGATGACATTGTACAGCTTTTGAACGCATCGGATAGTGAAGATTAGGAAAATATGTTTGAATTAGATATAGAGGATAGTGCTGTTTTGGATGATTTTACGGATTTAGCCAACGGAGCCGAAATCGAAGATATTCTGCAGACCGAAAAACCTTTAACGACCAAAAATTCTAAGACAGATGCGTCAATGGCAAAAGGTGTTCCCAAACCCAAAGATTCCAAAGAATTTTTAGTTAAATTTCAGTGGAAAAAAGCCAATCAAAGTTACGTTTCGCAAGCTTTTACCGACCCTGATTACATATACGGACAGGTTTTGAATCCAAAGGTCAGCGCTGATGAGGAGGTCCCAACTGTTTTAGAAGTATTCAGTGCAGTTTGTGATTTCGACACACTAATAGAGCACATAATTCACCAAACGAAACGTCATTGTGAGCAGAAAGGTATAATATTTTCAATAAGTAAAGAGGAGTTGAAAGCATTTTTTGGAATGATTATAGCAATGAGTATCCACAGATTGCCTGTAATAAGGCTGTAGTGGTCTACGATGGAAATATATTCAGTACCGTTTATTTCCAAAGTTATGACTCGAAACCGATTTGAAAAAATACTTTCAAGCTAACATTTTGTAAACAATGCTGAACAGCCAGGCCGTGACGACCCATCATATGATCGAGCCTTTAAAATTAGACCAACGGAAATGCCGGTCTATAGACGAGCATATGGTAAAATTTAAGGGCCCCATAAGCTGGGGTGTTTCAATTGTGGTATCGTTGCGATGCTAAGAGTGGTTACCTATATAAAATTGATATATATATATATATATACAGGCAAAAAGGAACAGAGAGAGGTTGGCATTGGCGGATCCGTTATTATAGATATGACAGCAAGTCTGGAAAATATGGGAATAGAACTATATTTCGATAACTTTTTCAATAGTCCAATATTATTACATAAACTTATGACCTTTGCGTAAAAATCGTGCACAAATGCCAAAATTTGACGCCGACAAATCTTTTGCTCGTGGAGACTTCCAAAGATTTGTGCCAAAAGGAGTTGCAATTGTCAAATTGATGGATAATCGTGCGGTACATATGGGATCCAATTTCATAAATCCAATCGACCCGTAAATGTTAAAAGACGCCAGGCTGGATCTGCAAATGAAATTAATGTGACATGTCTAAAAATGATTTCCCAATATAACGCAGGAATGGGTGGAGTTATCTTATGGACCAAAAAAGGTATAGTGTTAAGTATTTTCTAAGAAACTTATGTAAAAAATATTTATTTATTTTCAGTCCTACTATGAATATGATCGTAAATCGAAGATCATATTTTATCTTCGTCTGTTTTTTGATTTAATGGATTTGGGTGTGCAAAACTCACACATAGTGTATGACTTGACAAGTAATTCAAAACCATTTTCTATAAAACATTTGGAGTTTCGTACGCAGTTGGCTACACAGTTAATAGACGGGTTTTGTGGTCGAAAAGTTAGTATTACCTCGACACCACGAAAATCATTTACACGGTCAAGACTGGGGGGCAGTACCGGATTTAGCTGGACATTATCAAACAAGAACGGAAGGAGGAGTTACGAAGCGATGTGTTTGCACAAAAAACAGAATCGAAAATCGAACAAACATAATTTGTTTCGAGTGTAAAAAACCAATGTGCTTTACTGCGGACAGAAATTGTTTTGAAATTTATCACAACCAATTCGATTTTGATTTATTTTTTATGTCACAATTATAGGATCTTTAAAGTTTAAATTAATTTTTTGTTTTTGTTTATGTATTTATTACGTTTTTTGAATTTTTTATATTTTTTTACTGAATTGTTTGTGTTTTCTTGTTTTTTAATTATACAATATTAAATAAAAAATAAAAAAAAAAAATAAAGAAAGTATCCTTTATTTTTACCTTTGACGACGAATGGGACACATAATATTTTCAGTCCTCCTGTGAAAAGTATAAAACTAATTTAAAATTCGTTGATCAATAAATTTGTATAAAGCATTGACACGTCTAATACTAAAAGTTAATCAAACAGTATCTTTTAGAACCCGAGATATTAGGAAACTAAAATGGCCAAAAAAATACAAATTCCTGACTTTGAGACACCCTTAACCCCAGTTGAAACCCTTAATTTTAACACGAAACCCAAATAAGGCATATGTTTTTTTTTATCGAACAACACCAATGTGGTCCAAATCCATTGAAAAATATACCTGTAGTGAAGAAAAATCCAAATGGGACATATGTGCCCCATTCGTCGTCAAAGGGCTAAATAGACAAAGACAAAAAATGGTAAGTACACTAAACACTGGTAATATAATTTGAAGTTAATAATCGGCAACTTTATTAAAATTGTAACCGTAGCCAAAATTGGTTATATTGGGTTTCAGATACAGGTGGAGGGTATCAAAGATTCCGCACAGCCGAATTTAATGCTCTTACTTGTTTTTACTAAAAATGGGTACCTCAAATTATTTCATCGCCCTACATTAAGAGAAACAAACTATTTAACAAAAAAAATAAGGTTTGAACAAAATACAGAATAAGTTGAATTCCCGGGATTACGAAAAAATTCCGATATCCTTGAATCAAAAAAAGCCGGGAATACCAAAACCCAAGTGGCGAGTTATATCGGGTGATGAAAAGTTAGTTTATTTAAATATGAAACAAGTTTCTCGCTTATTAAACATATTGCCGGAAGACTCCAATTTTTTTTTTAAATATAAAATAATCATATTTTTACTTTAGATAATTTTTTTACTATAAACCAACACTCAGTGGAAAGCAGGAAAGAGAAAGTAATGTTTGTAAATATTCGAGTATGTCTTAAGATTCATTAGATTTTAAATGTCAGGACAGAGTTGCACTTCGACTTAATTCCACATGCGGCTTTTTTGACTAATAAACGAATTTTCTCTGTAATGCGTTGTGTCGTCCACTGGACAATAGACTACAAACAAATTTGATTTACTAGACAAGCCGCTTGGAAAAATTGCCTTATCTCTATAGAACCGTGTTAAAAAATATACTCGTACATTCCAACGAAACTCCAACGAGTGAATAGAGTTGCATGCTGTCAGTAACTCCCTGATTTGTATTTGATCCAGTAGCAGCAAAATATACTTTGAAGCTCCTGTCCATATATGGGAGTTATATTCCATCGTATTTATGTGGTATAAATAGTAACAATAAATAAAATAACTTGTGCACCGTTTTAATAAATCAAGACACTTGAATGCTCTTTCGATACTTGAAAAACAGGTTCGTTCTAACGTACATCACATTGACCCGAAAACTATAAAGACTTTTTTAACTTTTTAAGGATTTCAGAGCTGCCAACTTTTAAAAATTAGAGAAAGTAGTTCGGACCATGCTTTAGTCAGGTGATGTAAACTCCATAAAACTAACGAAACTTAAAATACTTTGTTTACTTGTTGTATTATAAAAATTTAAGAAAAAAAATTATCTGTCGCCCTAAGAAGCTTTAATCGAATACGCTTCTTTCTAATCCCTTAAATACTAAAAGATTATCAAATTTAAAAATTCTCATATTTACATAAATTTAACTGATTGAGGCCTTTAATTTCAAGACATTTTCATATATCATAGTACTTGTACTTTGTAACGGAGACTATTTACGTATTTACATATATATTTTGTATGCATGAATGTATTTTTAATTATTAACATTATTTCTGTGTAACTATTAAATTTTTATATTGTTATTAATTAAATTCAATTGAAAATTACTAAATATTTGTGAAATTTCTTTGGTAAATTTTGTATATGTTTGCATAAGTTTCTATGACATTATTATTTTTTTTTTATAACTATTAGGCAAATATTCAAAATACTTTAATAAATACATATGTACGTACTTATGAATGTAATACATACATACTACTATGTATGAGTATAAATTATAATGTATGCATTTATTAATATTTTATAAATAAAGGATTTGTTACGATTATTTACATATTAGCTTTTGGTTTGAATGATTCCTAAAATTTTCTTTTAAATAATTAAAAACGAAAATATTGATTATAACAAACCAAATAATAACAATTTTAATACATTTGTTTGTAAGCATTGCTCTTTCATTTGAAGTTGTTTTTTTGTATTTTTTTGTGTTTTTTATTTATCGATAATACTTAAGAGGTATTTAAATTTAAAATTTTTAATCATCCCACGTTGGAAATTGTGTTTCATCGATAAACATACTGAAGGTTCCCGTGTTTCCACTAGTTTGTCCTATTGCTGGATTTTTGGCGCTTGTAGTCTTGTGTGCGGTTGTGGCATTGTTTTCTTGCGTTTTGGAGTTGTGATTAGAATGTGATTCTGAAATTATAATAAAATATCAAATTAGTCAAGAAGTTTAAAATATAAAGTCAAGATATACAAGACAGATGTCTGTACTTAATAATATAAGATTACGTTCAGTTCAAACACTTGCACAAGTGCTGTTACTGTAAAAAAGATCTAAGGCAAAGTGTTTGAGATCCCGGTGAGATTATCGCAAATATGGATATGATGAACATGAACTGGCTGATATAACATAGACATTAACTGGAGTATACTTTTATCCTATACTGAAGGTATATAAGGTCAAATCGGATGAGATTCTTGCACAGCGACAATGCCCTGAAAAAGGTCCTATCTAATATGAAAAACTGCAACGCGTAAAATGTACAAACCATACATCGCATATGGCAATTCTTACGAAGTAGAGAATAGTGGAAATTAGAAGTATAAATGTATAAATAATCAAAAAATTTAAAAAAATAACTATTGGTATATTTGTTAGTGTTAAAGCTTCCGAGATTAATACGAAGTAAAAGCTGTATGGTATAAAACTGATTTTTAACCGTACTGCTCGTAGGCCTGACTCAATATTAAGTTTATTTAAGCTTTTTTTAAAACAACATAAAATAGAAAATTAAAATGCAAAATTGAAGAAGTCACATACATATAGCAACTAGCTTGACTATTAAACATAATACAAGTTTTACAATCGTAGTGATAATTGTTTGCTACAGGCGCAACATTTGGAGAAAGTTAAAGATATTCTTAAAACTAGACTTAAATCTAAACTTAAAACTACTATATAAAAACATAAATCAACAAAAAATAAACTTATCAGAACTTAACCAATTTGTTAAAATGAAAACCCAAATAGCTAAGACTACTAACGAAAGGAATTTCATGACCAACAAGAAACAATCTTAGATGATTACTTTCCGAAATTACAAACTGTTTGCATTTTCCCGAAACATATCTAAGCCAGAGTGCTTCACTTTTGCAAATATTTATTTTTATACCCCATTATTTATAGGAACTATTTACTGCATTTAAATGTTGTTATATAAACCTTGAAATATCAACTGGAAGGCCATTAGCATAAAGCAACTCGAATTTTTATGCAGAAAGTCAGAAATGAAAATACAGCACTGATGCTTGCGGCATACCACAGTAAATATTTTCAAAGGCTGAAAACTCGTTTTGGAGTTGCAATAAAAATTGTCTAAGAGTAAAAAAAACTTTTAAATAATATTGTGATGAAAGGGTCAAAACCGATTTGTTCATTTTAAATAGAATAATAGAAGAAAATTACGCCATCCGAATGTTTTCCGGTTTTTTGACGTAGCATGTCTATCGCAAGGGTTACCAAGTATGTTTCATGTGTGAAAGTTATAAAATCTTGCGAAAAATGTATGTTTTATGTGATAGTTGACAACTTTGCAATTAAAATCACTTTGACAGTTCTCAAAAAAATATTAAATCAGTTCTTGTTATAAATTACAAATTTCACTTTATATTTTATTAAAATAATTAAAATTAATATCAACATTCAGTGAAGTGTGTTAAAAAATTGCAGCACAAAGAAAAACTGAAAAACAAAGAAGCTCAAAAAATGTGAACAAGTGTTCAGTGTTTTTAATGAATTGATTCTGTTTTTTACTATAGCTGTATCCTTTTACAAGTTCCCGAAAGATGCAACACAAAGGAAGCTTGGGTATTGTTTTGCAATCGATGCGATTCCGTAGATGTTCAAAAAGAAAAGATATTGTGCCTTACATTTCAAACAGGAGAATTTTTAAAGAAATATGAAATTTGAAATGACTAAGTTATCACAAATTTAAATTTAAGAGTTTATCACTTAATAATTATAAATAGGATTTTGCAATTGGTGTACATGAAAATTAAAACCGGGAGCAGTTCCGACCATAAAGACGAGCGCTATTGTAAATGAAATTGAAATTTCAAATAAAATTAAAAATCCAAATGAAGTTAAAATTCCTAATGAATTTGAAACACTTACATGCGATGAGAAAAACACTCCAATGACGGCTGACATTCAGGAAGATAGCGTACAACTGTACGCAAAAAGTTTGGAAATGAAAATGTGTGTAAGTTTTTTAAAAAGTGCACAAATACTTATATAAATCGTTTTTAGAGATGCATTGCGCCAGGAGAATTGTATGCTGAATATGATACAAAGTCAATCTGCGATCACAATAAAAAATTTGTATCGTCAAGTCGTCTGTGTACTAAAGGCCAAATAAGAAAACTAATAAACGATGACAAGATTACTAAATGCCGAAATTTCTCAAAATATCCATAAACGAAAGAGGAAATTTAATAAAATAACACTTTAGTATAAAAACATTTAGTAACCTCATTCTAAAGTACAGAACTTTAAAAATTAAAAATTTGTTCAAATATTGTTTAGTGTTTTATGAGAAAAATAATAAATTGACTCACTGTAACAATGTTATTGTTTATATATAAACATACACATAAACATAACAGTTTGACAGCTGAAAATTATTAGTTTGCGTGTCGTCTTGGGTATAATCAAAAGCTTTTTCTACGTCAAGAGATACAGCAATAGTATAACGTTGTTCCCTTAAATTTAAGTATTAACAAGATCATTATGAAATTTAAGTAGCGAATGTGAAGTAGAATGACTTATGACTTGGAATATATTGTTGCTGGAGTTTTTCCACGTTAGATTATAAAGAAATAGGCCTTATGTTGCCTATATTGATATTGCAATATATCTTTTGAATTGACAAATCTTTGAAACTTTCCAAGCTGTTAAAGAAGTAACACCTATTTATACAATTGGTGAAAATAATAGACAAATATCAAATGATTTTTCCGAAAGTTTTTTTTTGTAAGAAAACTTTAAATGTTAAATAATTTAGAATACTCCAATAAACTATAAACTGTAGTTTATTTCTCTTCATTTTAATTATTCAATGCCGAAAAATTTTAATAAAATATACATATAAAATTTGACATAAATTTAGTGAATACTAGGACTGACAAGAATCCTTCTATGGGTACAAAATTCATCCTAAATATTAACCGAGAGAGAAGTTTTCTGTTGGGGCTAAGTCTAAATATAAATCAATTCTAAAAAAATTTCCATAGGATTCGCGCTCAGATCAAATCTGCTAATATCTATGTGCATTTCATTTTCCAAGTTTTGTATGAATCAATACTCAGACGGATGAACAGTTTTATCGACTGAGAAAGTGATTCGATATTTTTGGTAGTTTCAAACGTGTCGTAGATAAAAACCCAAAGATAAAATACTTACTTGTCGTCGATTGTTTGGTATTATCTTTACCGGCCCAAACGGGTTCATGATGCTGGCTCAGATAGGATGGCTGATCCCAAACAGATTTTTCTTCAACAGTTTTGCTCTGCAAATACATAACAACTATTAATATTGATTCAAGTCCAACACTAAACCACAACTCTTAACATACGTGGTCTTTATCGACTCTCAATTCCATATCATCGGTTGTCTGTTCGAGGGTACTGTGCGTGATGCCATAATAAAAGTACATTACGAAGCCCAGTGACATCCAAATGGTAAATCTAACTAAGGTTAATATGCTTAACTTAAATATTAAATAGATATTGACTAGAATGGCAATGGCTGGAATAAATGGAAGTCCAGGTGTAAGGAATGCAAGTGCATATCTAAGAATATAATGGGGAAACAAAATTGTTGTCTTCTGTTAAACATCATGTTCCATGGAGATGACAGAGTTAAATAATTATAATCATTATTAAGTTGTTTACCTATTTTGTGGTTGTCTCGAGATAATTAATAATATCACAAAAATGCCGATAGTTAAAATGAAATAAATGAATGCTGCGAAACCACCGGACCAGCCAATGGCCGCGAACAGATCCAAGAAGAATATGAGACCGAACATGATGCCCACAAGTTTGGTCACATACATGCCTGTGTGTGTGCAGAAATTTAGAATTTTGATCATAATTTGAATTTAAAAAAGGAAATTTTGATAAAAAAATTCTAAATCAAAAATTTTGAAGGGCTCATTTAAACTTACCACTTTCGGATGTGGCTTGACCGAGATTTATCCAAGGAAAGAACCCTGGGCACAGGTAAGAATAATCATGTATTTTACGCGATATGAAATTGAAACCCATTGCATCGAATGCTGTCGCCTGACCGGTGGGTCCAGTGGGTGCTCCATGTACGGCACCATAGAATTTATTTTCAGAACGATCTGATACCAAAAATTGATCATCTCGACCCAAATAACCTTCGGGACTTTCATCGATAAACGAATCATCCGAATCGGACATGCCTCTTGCTATACGTTTAATCGTCAATTTATTAGATTCCAATATTTCGGCGGTGGTGTTGTGTGGATCATTCGCTGCTTCCATTGTTATTGGTGTGCGTAGTTGAGCAGGCAATAGTTCGATTAGCGAAGTACTATGTGGTTGATAACGTAAAATTAGGACGCAGGTGGAAACTAACGTGTAGGCGAGTAGAGTACCGATCGACATCATTTCAACTAGAATTTCCAGACGTATTGTAAGAGCGACTAAGGCAGCAGCAATGCCACTACCTATCGTTGCAATACCAGGTACATTTGTGCGTTGCCAAATCTGAGAGAGTTGTCTGAAAAAAAAACAAGATTTTTTTATTCAGTCAATATTCAAAACTAAACCTAATATGACTTTTGATCCAAGTTAATTGTGTAAATTGAAATTGGCTAAGAAATATAGAACCAACAGTCGAATTACAAATCCATTGGCTTAAGTCTAGTTTAGTGGCTACTCCCCAATTTCTTTAATTTTTTTGGAGGTGTTAGGAGCTTTTGGTGCGATTTAGGAAAAATAGTTTTTTTTCGATCGGACCTATTTTCGGAGTTATGGACCGACAATGGTTTGACATTGATTTGCACATAACTTTGTTAATCATTATCGGATTTCAGCAATATATACATCGTTGGAAAGCTTACTTGAAAGCTTACATTATGAACCTATTGATTTTTTGTATCTTTTTGCAATTTTTTTTCGGAAACGTCCCATTATCTCATAAAATGATCTATATAATGTTGGTATTTACATCAACTGTGTGATAGCTGGGTCTACTAGCTTAATATCGATGTATGTTTTGACCACTTAGCCCTCTTAGGACCGGAGATATTAGGAATTTTACCAACACTTTTTAATTTTTTTCCCGAAATTAACCATTATTATACTATTATTCTACTCTTATTTATTCGTTATAATATCTACTATTATTCTACTCTTATTTATCCGCCCTATTATGAAAATTTTTTTTAAAAAATTGCGCGATTTCCGAAAAAAATATTGTAAAAAAATACAAAAATATCAATAATTTCATAATGGGTTAATGGATTTAAAATACCAAATGAGAGGTACTCAAGTAAGCTTTCCAATGATATATATATTGCTGACATCCGATAACAATTAACAAAGTTATGTACAAATCAAGGTCAAAGTTTGTCGGTCCATAACTCCGAAAATAGGTCCGACCAAAAAAAAAACTATTTCTCCTAAATCACACCAAAAGCCCCTATCCCCTCCAAAACAATTAAAAAATCGGGGTATAGTCACTAAACTAGACTTGTTCCATATAACGAAATCCTTTGGGGGATTAAAAAAGGAAGAGACGTATATAATCCTTGAAAAACACTCATAAAGAACATAGGAAGCCAATAATTGAATTCAAAATATTTCTAGCGAATGCTTCTCTTTCAGCTTTTTGCTTTTCTACTACCTGTGCATTGAAATCAAGGGGTTTCCAAATGATGATATTGAGTGGTTTGCGTAATCTATACATATATATTTGCGAAATTAATTTTCAAGCTCAATTGCGTTCTAAGTCTTAGCTCGGAGTTTATTTTTTTTATTGATTTTTGCCAAAATATTTAGAGTTTTTTTTATTGATTTTTGCCAAAATATTTAGAGAATTCGGTGAATGCATTCGTTGACGAAGGCTTATATTCTTTGGATGTATATGTTGGTCATGTTCTAGCTCTCCGAGCCATAAAGCTTTATTGACTATATTGAAGTGTTTTTTTGAAAAAATTTTTTAGTCCATTTTTGTGGTCGCCACGAGTCTGCCTGCAAAATTTCAGCTCGATTGGATCACGGGGTTAAAAATCGATCCAAAGTTTTGTCCATATGGTAAAGTGATACATAGAATAAAATGCACCTATAAATACCAGGCACATATGTATATGCTTGCTATTCCGCTGTCTGCTCGTGATCAATTTAACCTAAATCCTGCCTGCACAATTCCCAGTTCAGACCTTGGAAGCATTTCCGACTGCCAGAAGTGTTCCACCAATAATTGAATTATATTTGCCGAAAGGTATTTATCAGGTACAGTACTATCGGAGCCTTGTGATTTTTAGCGATGTTATTGCTTTTACTATTTCAAAATAGCCGGGACATAGCTTGTTATTATCTTCTATTTGGTGGTGGTGAATATGCTGTCAAATTTTGAATGGTTCTTCATTTGTGCTATCAAGACCGTTCCAATAGTAGCCTATCTAATCCTGCAATTGACACTCTGTTGTACTCTCAAGAATAAGCAACATATTAAATGGAGCAATTTAACCAAAGTTTGGATTTAATTTAACCATTTATGCCAAAAAGTTTTTGGATCGAATTTGTCATCAAAATAATGTTTTTAAATTTAAAAGTTATCATTCCTGATGTGAGATGTAGCCCGACTATAACTTTCTTAATTGTTCTTCTTCTATTGGAAAGAAACAGAAAATAAACATTTTTGTACTTACCTGAAAATCAAACCATCCAGAGCCATGGCATAAATAACTCTCGGCATTGGAAACATGGAACCGAACATGGCAACCGATAAACCAGCAGTTGCACCAATTGCTACTATAACTCTGCACTTGGGCGCATTGACATACGACCACATTTGTACCAAAGCGGCCCCGGTGTTAATGTGATCATATGGCACGACCAATGTTAAAACTAAACTAACGGATACATAAGCTAACAAAACAACGATCAGCGAACCCACTATTGCTTTTGGAATACTTTTTTGAGGATTGTGGGCCTCTTCGCCCGTCGTGGCTATAATATCGAAGCCAATAAATGCGTAAAAACACGTGGCTGCACCCGAAAATACCTAAAAGTAAGAAACAAAAACATGATAAATTCGAAAATTTTTTACTAATATGCTGTATCATTTCGTATAAAGACATACCCCACTCCAACCATATGGTAAAAATCCTTGATGTTCAGTCCATGTACTTGTGTCTACATAAAAGAAACCAGCCGTCATAATAAACACCCATGTTGCTAGATTTAGCGCATTTAAAGTGTGATTAAATATCACCGATTTACTGGCACCCATTGCCAGTACACATGTCATTATCAGCGTAATGCCAAATGCTATAAAATCAGGTGGTTTACCTGTAGAATAATAACAGAAAAAAAAAGAATTTTAGTAGTAAAAAAATGCAAATCCAAATCCTTGGTTAACGGTCTCTACATAACTTAATATTAATATAATCAAATACTTGGGTCGCAAATAAATCGGTATTTCGTGTGTAATTTAAACGTAATTAATTAATTTGCTAAATGTGCCGTTAAGCGAGGTACTTATTCCAGAATATTATATACTATATGTTAAACTTACCAAATATGGTTCCCATTGTATCGCCTATGGCTTTTGACATAGCACCACCGGTTAGTGAATCAAAACTTGAACTTAACGCACAAGCACAGGCACTTGTTCCTAGAAAAAAAAAAATGTTCACTACATAGAAAATAAATTCGATATAACAAATAACAGATGTGCTGCATATTTTTTTTTAAATTCATTTATTTACAATCCATTTACAATAAAATAATAAGAAAATCTTATAAAAAACAAGTAAGAGTTTTAAACTTAATATTACAACGAATGTTGAGTACGGCTGCCACTTTAAAACTGTTGCCGATACTGAAAATTTAAATTACTAATACAATACCAATTATACATTTAAAGTTAATTGCTTTTCTTTCTGAGCAGTTTCTATTACTATTTGAAAAATTGCATTATTTTTCTTTTACTAAAGTAGAAAACCTATAAGTTCCCTAAGTACTTCATGGAACACCAATAAAATTCATTATTTAACGCAGCCATCGTTATAATACCCAAATTTCGATTCCTATAATACTGTTTTAAGACCTTAGAAATCACACGATAATTCAAAAGAATTCAAATGATCCTTCGCCAAAAATTCCAGATATTTTTTTTACGTTTATTTAATAAAAAATTCATAATATTAAACTATAAATAAACAAATAGTAGGAATATATATTATTATACACAGTCCCATATTCGAGCTCTCTAGTATACTAAACATTAATTAACATTTTGTTTTTTGAAAATAAATAACACAATTTAAATATGTATATAATATTTGTGTGAAATTTTTATATAGATTAATTAATGTAGGGATTAATTAATGTAAGTTTTATGCTTTCATGAGAGTCGGTTGTGTTATTTTTATTGCTCCGTGAATTTTTTCCAAATCAATAATTACCATACAGTCTCGAAATAGTATCTTATCGATTCATAATAATTAAATAGTTATTAACAAAATAGTTTAAATAAATAAAACAAATCATTTAAATATTTCAACATTTTATTAAAAACATCGTATTTGAAACCGCCAAGCAATAGCTTAAATAACAAAACCAAACGCAGTAAAATAATTGCATTGATATTTAAAAAACAAAAAAAAAAAAAACAAAACAATTCATATTAACTCTCATATAAAAAAACAGCGTTAAAACAGATATATGCTCTCATCAATACCAACAAATAAAAACATTAAAAAGAAAACAAATAAAAAGAATAAACACAAAATAATAAATTCAACAACAATGGAAACAATTACTACTCCCGCGCAAAAAAGATTAGAGAAGTCTTACAAAACTCTCTCATTGAGAACGCTCCTAAAACTCCACGATTAACGAGTACGGAATCTCCACTCAAGTTCATACAGATAATGGACAAACGCTTTGAAAAATTCACCGAACAATTACAATCGACAATACAAAATATGTTTCGCGAATGTGAAAATCGCCTCTTGAGTGAGATAGACAAAAGATTAAATATAACAATGAGTGATTTAAATAATATTAAAGAGAGAATTATGAAGTTAGAAGTAATTACGACTGATGATAAAAATACAGCTATGAGCGAAATAGAAGCACTAAAAAATGAAAATGAAACTTTAAGAAATGATACTGCTTACTTAAAAAATTGTGCTAGAAAACAAGACAATTCAATAGTAGCATATGATATTCGAATCAATGGTGTCCCCTCTAATCCAAATGAAAACCTTTATGACATTTATTTCAAGTTGTGCGAAGCTGTTAATATCTCTGCACCAAACATCAAATCTGTCTTTCGTGTTAAAATAAATAGAAATTCGCGAATTCACGCCCAAAATATTAACAATAATAAACCTAATGATGCCGCAATAATTGTGAAATTTAAATGCCCATATGAAAGAAACTTTGTTTTAAAATCAATTACGACTTTCATTAAGACCCGTAAAGATGTTCTACGTTTAAATCTGATAGGACTTAGTAGTACGGCCCCATTTTATGCCAACGAAAATCTAACTCCCGAAAACCACCATATATTCCTACAAGCTTATAAACTAAAAAAAGATAAACATATATCAGCTGCTTTTACTAACCGAGGTCTAGTTTATATAAAACATATTGGAAGCGATGACCCGATATGCATCAATGACATTAATGAATTAAAACATTTATTTCGTACTCGAGGACCCGATGATGAAAATATACCTGTTCGTAATAAAAGTACCAACTAAATTAAACTGTTTTTTTATGTCATTATATTTTAAATACTCATATATTATGTTTTACTTTTTTATTAAAAATTACTTATATATTAACACAAACAAATATTATATTTCTGCTTGCATTGCTAAAAACATCTTTTATTTTTATAATGGTATTGCAATTTAATAATAGGAGGGTTGGTTCTAAAGAAAATCTCTACAATATGATCAGAATACTATTCAAGAGAACTTCTGGTCTCAACATCTGCCATATAAATGCTCAGAGCTTAAACAACAAAATGGATGAATTTAAAGTGATCTTCGATGAATCAAATGTGGATATAGTGTGCATCTCAGAATCATGGTTTAATCCTGATGTTCACAATAGTATATACTGTGTGAGTGGCTATCGTCTTTTTCGCTCAGATAGAGCATCGAAAGCTGGTGGTGTTGCAATCTATGTCAAACTTTCAATTTCTTGTAAATTAAAATGCAAAATCCTTAAGGATGATATAATCGAACACTTATTTCTGGAAATTGTTAATAATAACGAAAAGCTCTTAATTGGTACTATATACAGACCAAATAAACGAACTGAAATAGATCCAATGCTAGACAAGCTGAGTACCCTTACTTTGGGCTACACTGATGTTATTATAACTGGAGACTTCAACGCGAATATATTGGAAGACAACAGTTTGATGGAAAATATGAGCGCTATAGGGTTAAGTCTAGTAAATTACTCAATGCCAACACATTTTACGAAAACATCAAGCACTCTACTTGATCTTTGCTTTACCAGTAATGATTCTCGACTGCTGTTATTTGAACAGCTTTCTGCGTCAATGTTCTCAAGACATGATTTACTCTTTCTGTCTTATGATTTCAACCCCATATTTAAAAAACAATTACAAATCTTAACATTCAGAGATTTTAAGAATATAGATTATCAGCTCCTGGAAACTGAATTATCATCAATACCATGGGCCGATGTCTTCTATATGCCTACTGTGGATGAACAGCTTAGGTTTATACATTGTAATACAAATTGTCTATACGAAAAATATATCTCAGTTAAATCTAATAAAATTCGAAGCGATAAACCATGGTTTACAAATGACATTAGAGCACTAATCGAAGAGAGAAATTATGCATATGAAAGATGGAAACGATTTAGAACAACTGAGCTCCATAACACTTTCAAACTTTCTCGAAGAACAGTAAATTCAAAAATTAGAACTGCTAAGTCAAAATTTTATGAGGAAAAATTTAAATCTGCTGTCTGTTCGAAAAAGAAATGGAGGGAAATTCGCAAAATGGGCATTGTTAATGATGACATGAAAGCTGAGAACACAATAGATGTCAATCAGTTAAATCTCGATTTTGCCAATATTTCAATGCCTGCAGCTGATATAAACTTTTACAATAATATTTCCACCAATGATATATCAAACCAACAACATTCGCTTTGCTTTAATTTTATACATTTCACTCAGGAAGATGTTTTGGAATCATTTCTCAGCATTAAATCGGATGCTATAGGACACGATGGGGCTCATCCTAAATTTATAAAACTAATTTTGACTTATATCTTACCGCATATAACACATATGTTTAATACTATAATCACAACATCTACTTATCCATCTATGTGGAAACACGCAAAGGTTATACCCATACCAAAAGCTGAGAAGACATATAGACCAATTGCAATATTACCTTATATATCCAAAGTTTTTGAGCGTTTAATTCATACTCAAATGAGTCATTATTTATATACAAATAGTTTGCTTACTGATAGACAATCGGGTTTTAGACCAAAACACAGCTGTAATCTGCTCTAATTGATGTTTCGGAGAAGCTACGGACCCAGATAGATGATAATATGATATCATTTCTAATATTACTCGATCACTCAAAAGCGTTTGACACTGTAGATCATTCTATTCTCTGCCTGAAACTGAGAGGCTTATTTCATTTTTCAACTACAGCTGTAAAGTTAATTTACTCTTATCTTTGCGATAGAAGTCAGTCTGTATATAATGGATCGAATAACTCTAACAGCTGTTTAATGCCTAGAGGAGTGCCACAAGGATCGATACTTGGTCCACTATTGTATGCTATATATGCAAATGACCTGCCTTCACAAATTCATTTCTGTGGAATACAAATGTACGCGGACGATGTCCAGCTCTACATTAGCTGTAAACCATCGAGTGTTACAGAATGCATTGGGAAGATAAACGATGATCTCAACTATATTTATGAATGGGCATCAGCAAATGGTCTTTGCTTAAATGCTAAAAAATCTATTGGTATGATCATTGGTAAAGCAGAGACCTTACCGACAAATCTACCACCTATACTGATTAACAACACAAAAATTGATCTAGCTGAAACTTCGAAAAACCTTGGCGTTATATTCAACAAAAAACTTGATTGGTCGGATCACATTAAATTTGTCTGCGGTAAAACTTTTGCTATGCTGAGGAATCTATGGATGTCACAGTATTATACGCCCTTGCATATTCGGATGTTACTTGCCAAGACCTACTTATTACCAACACTAATGTATGGATGTGAGCTTTTCTCCAGTTGCGATTCATTAAGCAAACAAAGGCTTAATGTAACTTATAATAACATTGCCAGATACATATATGGCCGCAAAAGACACAGCAGCATCTCAGAATACTCGCAACAAATCTATAATATATCATTCGAAAACTTACTAAAATCCCGAACATTGTTGTATTTACATAAAATAATTTATACAGGTCAACCTGAATACCTTTACAACAGAATAACTTTTTCGAGGTCAATGCGAGGTAAAAAAATTAACACTGTACGATATAAAAAGCAAATATCTGAACGCCATTTCTTCCTGAATTCTATTCGCCTTTGGAACCAACTACCCCCCAACATTCAAATTATTAGCAATGCAAGGCACTTCAAAGCAGCTATATTTAGCAACTTAGCGTAATTAAAATATTTTATAATAACTATTATACTTGTTTTACTTATAATTAATGGCAATCAAGTCAGTCCGCCATTCATGTCGCCCATTATGGGGAACAAGTCAGTCCGCCATTCATGCCGAATGGCAATGGTGAACAAATCAGTTCGTCATTCATTTTCATATTTACAGAAAACATGCCCCCCAATATGATGGACATTATGTCGTCATTAATTTCTGTTGCCACCCAAAATGACATATAATTTAGTTCATTTATTTTATAAATATTTTTCCCTCATCAAGTTACTCACAACGGGCATGAGTATGTCGCGATCTCATGTTGCAGTGTTTTACATTTGCCATTATGTCGCAATCTCATATTGCAGTCTCAGACATTTTTTTATTTTTACTTTTCTGTCACAATTCCCCATTGCATTCACTCACACTCTTAATTGTTTTTGGTGTCAGTTTCGACACACAAAACATTTCCTGAAACCGTTGCACGGCATTTAATTACCTCAATCCCCCTAATTCTGCAAGTAAACCCTAAGTAGCCCCGAAAAGTGCGTTTTTGACCCTATCCTAATCAAAATCACTCGCTGATTACGAAAATCGATACCAGAAGGGGGGAAAATGCCCCTGGGTGGGCCCAGGAGGCCCCAAAAAGGGACCCAAGGTTGCGAAAAAATCATGTGGGTACTCAAACTTCCGGGAATTTTATAGAGATAAAAAAAAAATTTGGAGCGCGGTCCCAAGTGTCCCCAGGCCCCCCTAACATTGGGGGCCTGATCCATTTTATAAGTGTTGGTATTCAAATGAAGGGGAAATCGGAGAGCATTAAGAAAATAGAATAATTTTTGGATACTGTTGTTTTTTATACCCTCCACTCCAGTGTGCAGAGGGTATATATAAGTTTGTCATTCCGTTTGTAATAATTAGAAAAAAAATTTGGACCCCATAAAATATATATATTTGTGATCCTTATAACAACCGGAGTTGATATAGCGATGTCCGTCTGTCCGTCTGTGGAAATCACGATGACGGCATCATTCGGGCAGCTAGGGTGCTCGTTGGCATAAAAAATGATTCATTAACATCCTGAAAAGTTTGCTATTTAAAATCGTCCAAATCGGTCGATTAGGGCCCGAGATTTGAATGAAGAACTAAAAAAGTTTTGAAAAAATATAATTTTCTATGTTGTTCTTGTCGCGATCACGCCCTCAATAGGACAGCTAGGGTGATAATTTTTAGTGCGAATGATTCACCAAATTCATGGGAAGATCTCTACTTCAAAAATCATTAAAATCAGTGGAACAGGTCCAGTGAAATCTCTGAAAAATTAAAAAAAAATGAAAAACATGATGTTTCCATATTGTTCTTTTTGTTATTCTAAATGTTGCATTGTTGTCATAGCTGGAATTGTTGTTTTTGTGGTCGCTGTGGTAATAATATAATAAAAACAAACCCTTTGTACATTTTTTTGTCAACTCTGGTAGAAAAATTTAAAAGTTTCCATTGTTTTGGCATCACTAAAAAAATTGTTAGATCATTTCTGTCATTGCCACGAGCCTGTCTGCAAAATTTCAGATCGATTGGGTCACGGGAAAGTTGTTAAAATCGATCGGGCAGCTAGGGTGCTCGTTTGCATAAAAAATTATTCATTAACATCCTGAGAAGTTTGCTTTTAAAATCGTCCAAATCGGTTGATTAGGTCCCGAGAATTGGGTGAAGAAGTAACAAAGTTTTGAAAATATAAATTGAAATTTGTTATGTCATTTTTGCCGTCGCCACGAGCCTGCCTATAAAGTTTCAGATCGATTGGCTCACGGGAAAGGGGCTATAAATCGATCCAAATTTTTGTCGACAAGCAGACACTACCAGTTAAATTACCACGCACCATTTAAATAAAGGGAGTAAAAGTTCACCAACAATTTAAAAAACAAATTTTTATGTATTAATTTATTTAAAGAAAAAAAAAAATAATTAAAAGAAATAGTAATAATAAAAAAAAAATAATATACAATACAAAAAAAAAAAGAATATATAAATAAAATAAAATAAAGATAAATGCATTCATAGCATTATAATATATATAAAAGGTCAATGTTTTCTAACCGTAACCGTAACGAGTCAGTTGTTTTTTTTTTACATGAAAATCATTTAAAACAGTTACCGAACGTAACCGGAACGTCCCAATACTTTCCATGTGAAAAAAAGGCTGACACGTTACGTAACAGTTACATTTCGCTAACTTGTTCTTTACACAGGCTACTGCTTTTGCAGCCAACTTCAGGTCTAGTTATATAGTTTCGTAAACATAACTGATAAAATTTTTTCTATTATTTTTTGCTGTAAGTAATAAATTATAAATATACTGAATTGCAAACTAAAATGGATACATATATTGGAGGTGCTTTAATACAAAAGAGTTAACGAAAAAAAAATCAAAAAAAAAAAAACAACTCTACTACATCAACAATGACAGTCATATGTTCTTCAAATAGAAAAAAACTGCAAGTGTGTTTTGGTGACTACAAAACAAAAATAGTGTTGACAATATAACAAAATATGTAAAAGAAATTAGTGTTATGAAATATTTTATTTTGTTAAAAAAAAAAAATCGCAAAATTAAAGGCTAAAATTCCATTAATAATCAAAAGGGGTTAAATTAATTTATTTATTTATTTTTACGTTATACTAATGCATTTTAAATAAGTAAAAGTAATTGCATATTTAAATAAAAATGCATTTGTATTATATGTTGCTGTCGTATTCATAAAAATCAAGTAGCTGACTATACGACTTCAAATGCTGCTGGCAGCAGTCGTCTACGTGTTTCATTCATGATGTTGCATTTCTTTGCAAGCAATACTTACATATATTCTAAATAAAGAAATAATATTCTTTTCATACTGCGAAATCTATACAAATATATGTACAAATACTATATGTCAAATTCAAATTTGCAATAATTGATACATTTTTGAAAGAAAATTGTATAATATGAAATGTCTTCAATTTATTTCATAGAAAAAAATTTTTTGAGGTGCGTGGATTTTCCATATTTACGGTTTTACTATTTTCGTAATGAGGTTAAATGAGTTAAAAAGAATTTAAAATTTTTGAAAATATTAGGTGAGGATACTCAAGATGTAATATACGATCGGTCTAAAACTTTTCACTTAGAGCCACAGTTAAATTCGAAACAACAAATACCCATATATTTTGTGCGTAAAGTTTAACATTAAATGTGCTTTTCTTTAATGTCTATATATTTTTTTCTCATTCATTTCTGACCATCTTCAATGTAAATTTACCAAAGTTTTTTTTATTGCAATATGTATATAAAACTTAAAAATTTAATATTTTTGATTGTGTATTAACTTATTATTCTGCGATTTTCATTACATCACAAAATGTTACAAATTAGCACTACTTTTTCAAAAACAGAAAACTTCTAAATCAGTTTGAAAACAGTTGATCTGTAAAACTGTGTGAAATTGTGTCAAATAAAATTACAAATATTAATAAATATAATAATACATATATATATATATTTTATTAATTTTGTTAAGAATTAGCACAAAATTGATTTTCCATTTTGCATTTCATTTATAAAGAATTCTGCCATATTTTGTTAAAGGGAAAATCCATTTTTGTTATATTAAAAAAAAACAGACTTGCATTTAATTTTTCCGTGACTGCCTCAATAATTGCGTAGATGCCACCACAATATTTTTTCTAATTAAATATTAACCAATATCTAACTAGAATTATGATTTATTCTGACTAAAAAGTTTCAATTAAAAGTTATTCAGCCCATTTATGAATATTCTCAAGGAATTTCTTTCTCACGGAAAATACATTTCTCGAGAAAAAAATTCCTCCAATTATAAATTCCGCGTGAACAAAAAATGATTAACTGGCATCATCGTATTTCGAAGCCACTTGCTTTGCTTATTGACAATTAATTTTCTATTTTTTGTCTGTGTGCAAACGACCCTACAATAAATGACCCAATAAACATTTTTGTTTGCTATCAACTTGAGGTGCATTTGAGATCAAATACATTTCTCAAATCTCCAACGTTAATTCTCAAATGCACCTCAATAGTCCGATTATAGTCTTCTCAACTTAAAAGGCACATTTTTTATATGGCGATTTTCATAGTTATCAAATTGAGAAATTTGTGATTTTCAACTTCATAGCAAAGAAATATCTCCAATCGGTATCAAATGGAAGGTACGGAATTGCCATATTAAAAATAATTATACTAATTTTAGAAATGAAAACACTGAACTTTTTTTAATGTTTCAATTTAATTTCATTATATATTTAACATTATTATGTACATATTTAACATTAAATGTACATATTATGTACATTTTTTAAAATCTAGAATTAAAAATAAATGAATTAATTATTTGTACATTTTTTGAATATTTATATTATATATGTCATAAATAAGAATTTAAATTGAAAAATTCGACAAAAAGCAGAAATAATTAAAAATATATCAATTAATTATTTGTACTTTTTTGGCAGTTTTTAATTTAATATATTATTTATGACATATTTAAATAATATCTCAAACTTAACACAAATCGTAAAGTTGAAAAAATGTTTGGTCTCAAGTGGAGAAAAGTGTTGGATATCCAATTGAGAGTAAAAATGTTTCTCAAAGATTGGAAAAAATGGTAAGTCTCAACTTGATGTCAAGTTGAAAGCAAACAAGGAGAAAAATTGTTCAACCCAAGTTGAGAATTACATTTGACATCAATTTGAGAACTTAACTTTTCTCCAACATTGGAGAAATAATATTTCAATGCATACTGGGGAATGACCGAAACTAACACATAAACAGTTTTTTTCTATTTGAAAAACATATGACTGTCATTGTTGTTGTTGTAGAGTTGTTTTTTAAAATTTTTTTTTTTCGTTAAACAGCAATATTTGTGAATTACCGGGTATTATTTATTATTGGTTCTCGGAAAGTGAAGTTAATTCTAAAGTGTTAACTTAAATTGTTAAAATAAACAGAAATATAGACATAAATAAAGTTAATACTTTCTACATATATATTAAAAAAAAGCTGATTATTTAAATGATTCAAGTGATATCGCACACAGAATGTTTTGAGTTTATTATGAAAAATAACTGCGCAAACGTGTTGTCCAATGACTTTGCCTCCTCTCGGGATTCTAATAAAAGAAAGGGAGGTTCAATTGGTTTGGCGGCTACAAGTTTAGGTTTTGGAAAGGTAAGTAATTAATTAAATTAAAACTTCAAGTTAATTTTTGTTGTTTCTTTAGGACTCTTCAAAATATGTCAGTGAATTCGTTAGTCCCATTCTCAATTGTTTAAACGATCAATATTTACGTGTCCGGTATTTTCCGTGTGATCCTTGTATAACTTGGTGGCATGTTCCTCCATTATACCCTTCTCCGATATATTTCCTGCTGGCGTCTTGCGACCTATTCCTGTTGGATTGTTTACTTAAAAATATTGTTATAGAATCTTCACAAACTTTCAATCTAGAAGCTTATATACCTCTTCTTAAGGAACGCATTTATGTAAAGAATTATATTGTGCGACAATATGTTATATCCTGGATTGCGATTGTGAATGCTGTACCTGAAAATAATATGGTTATCTATTTGATATTATTTATGGACTTTTTATGATGGAAGATAATACACAAGAAATACAAATGTGTGAAACTACGCTGACAGTTTCTTAAATCGATTCGTAATGATTCCAGTTCAATGCGCATGGAAGACACTATAAATATATTGGTAATACATGCGCAATCACCAAACTTATTAAGGTAATGCACTGAAATTTTATTAAAAATTCTAGCTAAGAACAAAGAAAATCTTCATTGCAGAATTTTACATTAATCCTTGTATCTATCTTTCAGTCTATTCCCATAACATGGATACGGGAGTTTGTTTTATTATTTGGTTCGAATGTTTTAGTTTATGCCATTCTACCATGTCTGGAATATAATGTTTGTTCAAAAGAACAAAGATCTCAGAATATTCAACAAATTGTTTTATGGACGTATTATAACAATATCTCACACACGGTTCTGTACAAGCAAAGGTAGCAGTATTTCAATTTTCCAAATGATGTGTATCAGTTTTGGCCGAAATTCTTATTTCACAACACTCAAAAGGTAAGCTGTATTATAATTTTTTTATATATAATTAAGTGTTATAATAAATTGTTTTCTTTAAGAAACTACTGATTTCAATAAGGCCCATTACCGGAAATTTCTATTGAGTTTAGTCAATTTATTCAGTGCTAAGTTGCGTACCACTTTGAGGGATGTTTCGAGTGAAGAGTCAGCAGAGTTATTTAAATGTCTGTATAAATTTAAGCCCATTGTCCTGTTTGCTTTGTCTTTATTTCAATATTTAATGTTTGTTATACCCTATACCACTATGTGGTTTGGGTATAATGACTTTGTGCTGCTGTTTGTAACAACAAAAAATATTTGACCTAGACCCATCTTTAATTATACCGATCGTCCGTCCGTCCGTCCGTCTGTGTGTCCATGTAAACCTTGTAATCAAACTGCAGGTCGCAAATATGAATATATTTTGATGAAATTTGGTATATAAGCTTTTATCGGCCATGGGATGAACGCTATTGAAATTGGTGAGAATCGGTCCATGTTCAGACCTAGCCCCCATACAAATTACCCCTATGAAATCGACATAAATTGCCATAAGATCCAAATGGTCATATACATCTTACTCAAATTGGGTTTGTATGCGTTCACTACATCCATTAATGAGCAGTCCAAAATGATCCCTTTGGCCCCATATAGAGCTGCTTCCCGATCTTCACTTAAATCTATTAAAAAACAAAAATATTGCACTAATTCTTCTCAAATTTTATTTGTATATATTTTTGCAAAATAAAAGAGTCTTTACTAAGCATGATCAGGATAGGTCCATTTTTGGACCTAGTCCCCATATAGATATATCATCCGATATGAATTTTTTCATATCTGCAGCCAAAAAATTTAATAAAAATCCCACTCAAATTTGGTTTTTGCTTATTTTCTATGTCCAGTTAGTTGGGCCTAAGAGATAGAGTTTCTAAACGCATGGTATAGGGTATCGTATAGTCGGTCTAGACCGACTATAATTTTCTTACTTGTTTATATTTTATTTTTAATTGCTTGATTTTAAATACAATAAATAAATAATAAATCGTGTTTCATTATAATCAAGCGTGAAATTTCGAAATTAAATTTATTTTAAAGAAAAATTGAATAGCCAAAAGATTGGTAGAAGTCAATTGCGGGCTGAATTTATGGAAAACGCAATCAATGCCTGAATTGGCTTTCATTAAAGTTATAACCGTTTTATCCCGATTTTGACCAAACGTATATTATTTGAAAGGTATTTCTTTTTAGCCGATTTGCAGATTTACAGTTTTTAAAAATTTTTCCTTTATTTTGAGTAAATTTCATTTAAAGTTGCTACTAACACATACATAAAATTATACAATACTATGTGTGTGTTTATTATACCCTATACCACTATGTGGTTTGGGTATAATGACTTTGTGCTGCTGTTTGTAACAACCAAAAATATTTGACCTAGATCCATCTTTAATTATACCGATCGAATCAGAATCACTTTCTGAGTTGATTTAACAATGTCCGTCCGTCCGTCCGTCCGTCTGTGTGTCCATGTAAAGCTTGTAATCAAACTGCAGGTCGCAAATATGAATATATTTTGATGAAATTTGGTATATAAGCTTCTATCGGCCATGGGATGAACGCTATTGAAACTGGTGAGAATCGGTCCATGTTCAGACCTAGCCCCCATACAAATTACCCATATGAAATCGACATAAATTGCCATAAGATCCAAACTGTCATATAGATCTTACTCAAATTGGGTTTGTATGCGTTCATTACATCCACTAATGAGTAGTCCAAAAATGATCCCTTTGACCCCATATAGAGCTGCTTCCCGATCTTCACTTAAATCTATTAAAAACCAAAAATATTGCACTGATTCTTCTCAAATTTTGTTTGTACATATTTTTGAAAAATACAAGAGACTTTACCAAACATGATCAGGATCGGTCCATTTTTGGACCTAGTCCCTTTATAGATATAGCATCCGATATGAACTTTTTCATATCTGCAGCCAACAAAATTAATAAAAATCCCACTCAAATTTGGTTTTTGCTTATTTTCAATGTCCAGTTAGTTGGGCCTAAAAGATAGGGTTTCTAAACGCATGGTATAGGGTATCGTATAGTCGGTCTAGACCGACTATAATTTTCTTACTTGTTAAATTTGTTAATGTGTTTGTAATAATAACAAGTAAGAAAATTATAGTCGGTCTAGACCGACTATACGATACCCTATACCATGCGTTTAGAGACCCTATCTCTTAGGCCCAACTAACTGGACATAGAAAATAAGCAAAAACCAAATTTGAGTGGGATTTTTATTAATTTTTTTGGCTGCAGATATGAAAAAGTTCATATCGGATGCTATATCTATATAGGGACTTGGTCCAAAAATGGACCGATCCTGATCATGTTTGGTAAAGGCTCTTGTATTTTGCAAAAATATATACAAACAAAATTTGAGAAGAATCAGTGCAATATATTTGTTTTTTAATAGATTTAAGTGAAGATCGGGAAGCAGCCCTATATGGGGTCAAAGGGATCATTTTTGGACTACTCATTAGTGGATGTAATGAACGCATACAAGCCCAATTTGAGTAAGATCTATATGACAATTTGGATCTTATGGCAATTTATGTCGATTTCATATGGGTAATTTGTATGGGGGCTAGGTCTGAACATGGACCGATTTTCACCAATTTCAATAGCGTTCATCCCATGGCCGATAGAAGCTTATGTACCAAATTTCATCAAAATACATTCATATTTGCGACCTGCAGTTTGATTACAAGCTTTACATGGACACACAGACGGACGGACGGACGGACGGACGGACATTGTTAAATCAACTCAGAAAGTGATTCTGATTCGATCGGTATAATTAAAGATGGGTCTAGGTCAGATATTTTTGGTTGTTACAAACAGCAGCACAAAGTCATTATACCCAAACCACATAGTGGTATAGGGTATAAAAAGGAGTTTATTTTTTTATACCCTATACCACTATGTTGTTTGGGTATAATGACTTTGTGCTGCTGTTTGTTACTTCCAAAAATATTTGTCCTACACCCATCTTTTATTATACCGATCGAATCAGAATCACTATCTGATTCGGTTCAACGATGTCCGTCCGTCCGTCTGTGTGTCCATGTAAACCTTGTAATCAAACTGCAGGTCGCAAATATGAATATATTTTGATGAAATTTGGTATATAAGCTTCTATCGGCC
This sequence comes from Cordilura impudica, assembly GCA_963682025.1. Lineage (NCBI taxonomy): Eukaryota > Metazoa > Arthropoda > Insecta > Diptera > Scathophagidae > Cordilura > Cordilura impudica. The sequence goes on from OY821520.1 coordinate 218,964,036, forward strand.
ATAGGATGAACACTATTGAAATTGGTGGGAATCGGTCCTTGTTAAGACCTAGCCCACCATACAAATGACCCCTATGAAATCGACATAAATTGTTTCTATATTGTTCTTGTTGTTATTCTAAACGTTGTGTTGTTGTCATAGCTAAACTTGTTGTTTTTGTGGTCGTTGTGGTAATAATATAATAAAAACTAACCCTTTGTACATTTTTTTTATTAAATCTGGTAGAAAAATTTAAAAGTTTCCATTGTTTTGGCATCACTAAAAAATTTGTTAGATCATTTCTGTCATTACCACAAGCCTGCCTGCAAAATTTCAGATCGAATGGGTCACGGGAAAGGGGTTAAAATCGATCCAAAATTTTTTCGACAAGCAGACACTACGAGTTAATATAAAGGGAGTAAAAATTTACCAACATCTAAAGCAAATAATGCTAAAATACCTAGTTGTTAATAAAAAAAAAAACAATGTAAATTTAGAAAAAAAAAATTTATGTATAAATTTATTTAAAGAGAAAAAAACAAAAATAACGTTTGATGTTGTATTTTTGTGTGTAATATTTACATATATATACATAAACATATTAAATAATACAAATAATATACATATATTCTATATATGTATATCCATAGCAACTGCATGTTATTTTATTTACATAATTTTCTGCAATATTTTGTGTGGGGAAAATACATTTCTTTTGCATTAACAGAGTGTCACTTCATTTTGCTCAGCGTGACTATGTCACAGTAGATGGCGCCACAATTTTTGTTCTAATTAGCTTTGCAATAGTTATTTCCATTTTAACATGAATGTCAATATTTTCAACTAGATATCATACAGAACAATGTTAAGAGTATACACGGGCTGGTTTTTTATTTCATACGTTTTTTCATTATTCTTTTACAAATATGAACATAAGTTTGGCATGTTAACTTTTTGTTGTCTTTATAAAATAGAGTTACCGAGTTCATCAATGAGTTTTTTTCTTTAAAACAGTTCTACATAGTTATGTAGAACTATTATTCTGCTTTACCTGCAAAACATCTGATTGCGATTACATCTAATTTTTAAAAATTGTTTATAATTACTAAAGCATTATTATTCACATAAATACAAAATTTCACTTTTTAAATTTTCCATTTAAATTTAAGAAAATATCAATTCTAAAAACTGGAATTAAAATTTCCAATTATAAATTAGAAAATATTAATTGAATTTCAGAAAATCATATCAAAACGTCGGAAATAATAATTTTAAATTTAGAAGACTTCAATTGCATCTTAAATATATAAATTTTATTCGTTAAACACAAATTGAAATTCCAAAATAAAAAAACACCAAATATGTTTACATTTAAAAAATGTTTACATTTAAAAAAAATATTACCATTCAGGAGAAATTAATAACTTTTCAGTACAGCGATTAAGTAACTTATTTTAACGATAGTCGAACCGTTAAAAAAAAGAAAATTACAAAATTATTAGTAAAAATTTTAAACGATATTCGCTATTGTTAAAGTCAGCTGTTGTTGTTATCGAACATAGAAATTGTTACATAAATAAACGCAATTTGATGAGAATGTTATTTATATATAAATTTTCACAATTTTTTTTGGATGAAAATTTGAAGTTTTTCAGAAAATAAAGATAACAAATTATTTTATTTAACATGTTTGGGACATTTGGTTTTTTGCGTTTGGCATCCCTAATTTGATTACTTATTATTATAAATATATTCTCTATGTTTTAAAATATGGCAATGTTTTAATAAAAAAAGTTGAGAGAGCTTTTTTTGGTTATTATTTTGTTAGTCCATCCGACCTATATGGCCGCAATGAAGAAATATTTGGCCAATTAAAAGAAACTATACAGCCATCTCCAATTAGAATGATTTAATGTATATAGCCACCCTACACAACCATTACCTTTGCAATGGAGGTTAGGGCGAGCTATTTAATTAACAAAAACTAAATTAAACGAGAAGTTATGTCATATAACCGGAAACGCATGCATATAGGTATATAACCTAAATGCATGCCGATCAGCAACCACGATGACCAAAAAGCAAACACCGAAATAAATCCGAAATAATAGAAAAGACGAAAACCAATCAAAGAATTTTCTGAAATAATTTGGTATTAAGTTTAACAAATTGTTTACTTTTTCCAATATTTTGTTCACATTTATTATCAATACTCAAATCGATGTGGAGGGTATCAAAGATTCGGCACAGCCGAATTTAACACTCTTACTTGTTTTTTTGTAATTTTTTCGAAAATGAAAAAAAAAATTTTTTTAAATGAAAATTATTAACGGTATTAGGTATAAATCTTTTTTAGGTGCAGTGCTCCCATTTGTTTCAAATTTGAAAGACAGGGGATATTACAGTTTGAAAATGTTAATAAAAGATAAATAAAAAGTTATTTCGAAAAAATCGCGCGATTCTATTAAAAATGAAAACTATTAGTGGTAATAGGTATAAATGTAGTAAAATGAAAACTATTAACGGTATTAGGTATAAATCTTATTTATAAAACACATTTTTTTATTCTTGTGACGTACGCAGGAAAACTTTATTCAGCGAAGCCACATGCCACGTCCTACTGGAGGAGAAAACCCTTAAGCGCAGCGGCAGGCCGCCACGCAGGAAAACTTTAGTATGCGAGGCCAGATTTCAATACTTAATAATAAAAATAAGAAAACTATTGATTTTCCATTTTACGGAATGTTTATATCTAATTTAAGCATTTTCTAAAAGGGAAAACCATTACCTCTTAATTATAAAAATAAGAAAACTGAAATGAGAGATAAAGCCATTTTCTAATATTGCTAATGTCAGCTAAGGCCATGATGGCTTTATCTCCCATTCAAATGAAAAAAGATGACTTTATACCATGTGAGATAAGGCCATGATGGCTTTAAAGCACCCCCTCGCATAATCTGTCAAACCTGCATCGATAACATTTTTTTTTTTTTAAATTTTTATTTCATTTTCGAAAAAATTACAAAAAAACAACAACAGTATCCAAAAATTATTCTATTTTCTTAATGCTCTCCGATTTCCCTTTCATTTGAATACCCACACTTATAAAATGGATCAGGCCCCCATTGTTAGGGGGCCTGGGGACACTTGGGACCACGCCCCAACTTTTTTTCTTTTTTATTTCTATAAAATTTCCGGCCCCCACAGAGGCATTTCCCCCCTTCTGGTATCGATTTTCTTAATGCTCTCGGATTTCCCTTTCATTTGAATACACACACTTATAAAATGGATCAGGCCCCCAATGTTAGGGGGGGGGGGCTGGGAACACTTGGGACCACGCCCCAAATTTTTTTTCTTTTTTTATCTCCATAAAATTTCCGGAAGTTTGAGTACCCACATGATTTTTTCGCAACCTTGGGTCCCGCCTGGGGCATTTTCCCCTCTTCTGGTATCGATTTTCGTAATCTCCGGATTAATTCCAGGAGGGAGTCATTTTCCATTTTCTTGTTGGCGGTGCGCCCCGTAAAGTGCAATTTTGCCAAAGATAGGTCTAGGTCAAATATTTTTGGTAGTTACGAACAGCAGCACAAAGTAAGAAAATTATAGTCGGTCTAGAGCGACTATACGATACCCTATACCATGCGTTTAGAGACCCTATCTCTCAGGCCCAACTAACTGGATATAGAAAATAAGCATAAACCAAATTTGAGTGGGATTTTTATACCCTCCACTCCAGTGTGCAGAGGGTATATATAAGTTTGTCATTCCGTTTGTAATAATTAGAAAAAAAATCTGGACCCCATAAAATATATATATTTGTGATCCTTATAACAAGCGAAGTTGATATAGCGATGTCCGTCTGTCCGGCTGTCCGTCTGTCCGTCTGTCCGTCTGTGGAAATCACGATGACGGCTTCAATCGGGTAGCTAGCATGCTCGTTGGTATAAAAAATGATTCGCTAACATCCTGAGAAGTTTGCTATTTAAAATCGTCCAAATCGGTTAATCTGGTCCCGAGAATTGAGCGAAGAAGTAAAAAAATTCCTGAGAAAATATGATATGTGTTCTTGTCACGATAACGCCCTCAATAGGACAGCTAGGGCGCTAGTTTTTAGTGAGAATGATTCACTAACATCATGAGAAGGTTTCTCTTTTTGAAATCACGACAATAGGTTTCATAGGTGCCGTGAAATCACTGAAAAGGTAAAAAAAAATATGACGTTTTCCTATATTGTTTTCCTAAATTTTGTATTTTGTCATAGCTGTGCATGTTGTTTTTGTGGTCGTTGTGTTAATAATATAAAAATTTATCAATATCAATATTTTTTGGTGTAATATTTAAGTTAATTAATTAATAAAGGAAACTATACAAAATCAATACCAATATTCTGCGATTTTTATAACATCACAAAATGTTACAAATTGATACATACTACTGTTGCCAATATCAAAATACTATAAATAATATTCATATATTCTGTATATGTATATCCATAATAAGCGCATATTAAAATAAATCGGTATTTTATTTTATTTATACAAAATTCTGAAATTTTTAGAGTTGCAAAAATAGTATGGTTTTAAGGGTTGTATTTTTAGTACATGTATAAACTCTGCATACTTGCATTCAAAAGTAGTAGGTAAACCATAATAATTTACCCTGTAAAAACATTGGTGTTTAAAAAAATAGAATTTTTTGTCATATGTTAATTACAATAAATTTTTAAAATTTGTTATTTAATGTCGGGACGGAGGCAAATGCCATTCCCAAAAATTCTTCGCATGAGTTATCCACATTAAGAATAACTGCGGAGCTCAGCTCAATCAATGTGCAATGATCGAGCCTTGCCCTGGGAAACATGCATTTATGCTTTTCTTAACACAAACGCCATTCCCAACTACCAAAAATTTTAGACACGAGCTATTCACATTATGAATAGTCGCGGAGCTCAACTCAATCAAAGTGCAATGATCAAGCTTCGCCCTGGGAAACATATAATCATGCTTTTCTTAGCACAAACCGAACTTCTTATGGCACATTAAAAATAAACTAATTGAGAAGTACAATTCATCATTACGCTGTATTATAATACTATTTTCTTATTTTACTGGTAGCTAGTAAACAAAGTGATCGTATCATTGTGAACGAAATAGAATTGAAATTGTGTGCAGATTTGTTTTACTTGAAAAAACCTGTTTCTACAGATAGTGAATAAAATCCCAGTAAGCATTTTATGCAATAAATGATCATGTATAGTCTTTTTTGACTCATATGTACTATTAAAACAGTCATAAATGCGCTCTTTTGCTGATCACAAAATATTATTTTGTTGGGATTAAATATTACCTTACCCGCGAATCTTCTTGAGAGTCCTTTTTATCCGCTTTTCTGATCAGTTTCGACTCATTTTTGAGTCTTATTTAATGTAATTTTTCTATAAATCACTTTTTAAGAAAAAGCAAAAATCATTTTCTAGTCTTTTTCTAATAGCGCATGTGATTAATCAGTTTTTAATCATCAAAAGTGCTCGAAGAAGACACAGTAAGGTAATTTTTGTTAAAACAATCTTCGAAATGATGACTGGGATATCTTTTATTTTTGTTAACACACAAACATATGCATATCAGCACGAGTAAACCGAACTCTAATCGGCTTCTTATATGTATACAGCCGAACAAAAACGAAAATACTCACCAAAGAGTAAGCAACAATTTCATTCAGTCTTATGGAAGCTTTTGAACAAAGCAAGTCTATGTCGCGTTGTCTTGTGAATTTTTACTTTGGTTTTTAATAGATACTAGTGATGCCAGGAGATTTTTTCAGAAATCTCTACGCTTATGAAAAAATTCCCTTTTTCCCTACACCCACTTTTTTCCCTACACTACTTTTTTTAAAATTTATTTTTAATTTGTATATTTTCAATTATGTAAAAATAACATAAAAACAAAGAAAAAAATATAAAAAATAAGAATTTCATAAGAATAATATAAAAAACATACAGATATTATAAAAAAAAAAAAAAATTACAATTCTATATAATTCATCTTTTTGATATGGCTAGATGTGCATTTAAAATTTACACAATTAATTAAAATGGCTTGCAAATGAGATGTTATAACTCAAACAGAATATTTGTTCTTGGTTTTCAGTGTTGCCGTTTTAGCTTTTTAGTTGCTAGATTTAGCAACTTTTTTTGTCGTTTAGCATCCAAAATTTATCAAAAGATGCTAGATGCTAACTTAGAATCTTTTATTAATAAAAAGTTGCTTTTAGCATCATTTTTTTGATATTTTTTTTTCATTATTTTTGAATATATAATTTTAATGGTATTGATATGTTTTAATTTCTCAAAGTGTAGTACAGTAATTTTGTGTACTACTCCTTTTACCACTCTGCTCGTTTCTTTCAGCAAATATAACAAAACATTTTGAAATAGAAGAATGTAAACACCAACAACAGTTTTTAATGAATTAGAAAGTCGATTGCCAAAAAATATTATTGTATTAAAAAAATGAAACCGAAAAAATTCAAATCCAATGGAGTTATATCACAGAACAAAACTGGGATACAACACTGAATACAACCTCTTTATGGATTGAAAAAATCTATTGGCGAAAATCCATTTAAGGAGTTATCAATATTTGTATTGTCTATATTAGTTTTGTCTTTCTCAAAAGCCGAAGTTGAACGTTTGTTTAGTTTAATGGCTTTAGTTAGAAGTAAACTTCGAACAGAATAAAATCCGAGTTGTTATATTCTGTAATACGTATAAAAGAAGGATTGAAATTGCAAAATCGGTGCTGTTACACTTACAATATACCGAGCGATGTCGTTGATAAAAGGCGATCGTCAGAAAAATATCAGAGCCAAGAAGAACTTGAAGATGAAGACATTACAGAAATGTTAGATTCCATAAACCAATTATTCTAATATAATCGTATCTTTTGATAATGTAATTTCTGTTATATTTTAAATAAAAAAAAATCCCTCTAAAATTAAAAATATTTAATTTAAGTTTAAAATAAACTCAATTTGATGTTAAAAAAAATTTCAGATGAAATCCAAAATAATTTTAATTAAAATTTAAAAAATATAAATCTAAACATATGTTTTATATTAATTATTCGATTTAAAAACCAAAGAATTTATTAATAAGTATATAATTTTTCAATATAAAGGTAATGAAATTTGAAAAAAAAATTTAGCATCTTTTTTTTAGACTCCAGTACGTTTAAGCATTTTTTAGCATCTTTACAATTTCAAATTATGGCAATACTGTTGGTTTTAAAAGATTTTTTATAACAGTCGTTATAAGCATGTATACTTAGATCTGATTTATCGCATTTTAATATATTTTCAAAAGCCTTGCATCCGCATTTATAGTCGTCACCTTTGACCTGCTCCAGCCATCCATTAGCTTCTCGTCTCTCAACTAACTGAAGCAAAATCTTTATGTTCTGTATTTCTTTGATGTGTTTTCAGTATCATCGAAAAACGAATCGGACATTTTTCTAAAATTAATTATGTTTCTAAAAATAATTATGTTCAAATTTATAATATTTTAATGTCATGCACAAAAAAGTGTTTTATATTTGTCATTGTTATTAAAGAATCCACATATTTACTTCCTTCATATTATAGAGTTATTACCAGACTTAAAAAGACTTTAAAGTTTAAAATTAAAAAAAAATATGCGATATTTAACAAATCCATTCAAAATAGTTTTGACTGAAATTTTTGTCAGTTTTAGTTTTGCATTGTGTCAGTAAAATGTTCAGATATTAACTAAAAAAAAACAATTTGTTAAATATTTTCATCTTAATTATCTTAATTAATTTAAAGACACAAAGATAGATTTAATACAATAAAAACAAGTAAGAGTTGAAAGTTGATCTATGCGGACTCACAAATGTGCCCTATACTAATAGGTCTGGAAAATTGAAAAAGATTGTAAAAAATAAAATGCACCTTTATATTAAAAAATTTAAATTAAAAAGAAAATTACAAAATAAACCCTTTACCTGGTTAAACTTAATATTGTTTGTAATTATTTGGATCAGGTTAGTATTTAAAATGGGATAAATCGGGTCTCATTGTGCCAATTTATTACCTAAAATATGTAGACACCTCTATAAAATGCTGAAAATTCAGTGCATTTGTTGTAATAATTCAGTAATAGGTTTATCAAAGTGTTTACATATTCAAATATTTTATATACATTTGTTACAAATAGTGCAAGAAGTCCAGATATTAATGTAAACGTAAAACCCAGGTGGAGGGTATCAAAGATTCGGCATAGCCGAATTTAACACTCTTACTTGTTATTAATTTTTTCGGCTGCAGATATGAAAAAGTTCATATCGGATGCTATATCTATATGGGGACTAGGCCCAAAAATGGACCGACCTTGACCATGTTTGGTAAAGTCTCTTGTATTTTTCAAAAATATATACAGACAAAATTTGAGAAGAATCAGTGCAATATTTTTGTTTTTTGATAGATTTAAATGAAGATCGGGAAGCAGCTCTATATGGGGCCTATGACTAACAGTTGTCCACTAGGGATCATTTTTGGACTACTTATTAATGGATGTAATATATACATACAAACCCAATTTGACTAAGATTTGTATGATAATTTGGATCTTATGGCAATATATGTTGATTTCATAGGGGTCATTTGTATGGGGGCTAGGTCTGAACATGGACCGATTCCCACCAATTTCAATAGCGTTCATCCCATGGCCGATTAAAGATTAAATACCAAATTTCATCAAAATATATTCGTATTTGCGACCTGCAGTTTGATTACAAGGTTTACATGGACACACAGACGGACGGACGGACATCGTTAAATCGAATCAGAAAGTGATTCTGATTCGATCGGTATAATTAAAGATGGGTGTAGGTCAAATATTTTTGGTTGTTACAAACAGCAGCACAAAGTCATTACACCCAAACCACATAGTGGTATAGGGTATAAAAATAATTTAAGCAACATTTAAATCTATCTTTATTGAGAATGAATAAAAGTAATTAGTAAAGCAATAAAATAATTTATATAACCATTTTGTAATGTATTAAAAATATAGTCTTCACTCTCATAATATGGAGCCTTAAATAAATTAATAACTTTGCATTCACAGCTTTTAATGATGCGATTTCTGATCAAATGAATCATAAAATTATCTATTCTACTTATCTTCGCTGTCTTGTACAGTGTCTTATTTGAGAGATATATCTTAAAATCACTATTGGGGTCTCTATACAGTGATGTACACGCTCTTAGGCATTTCATTTCAAATACTCTTATTTTCTCCATATAAGATGGTGCAATATTGAACCAAATTTCGCAACCTTATGTTAAGATAAGTCTTATTAAAGATTTGTACAACATGACTTTAACCTCGTGTTTAATACATCGTGAAAAAAATAGTGTTTTGTACATGAAAAATGCATTTCTTGCTTTTATTAGCTGTAAATTAATATGGTTATTAAAGTACAAAAATTTATCTACAAAAATGCCAAGATATTTAACCTCATCTTTGTTTGGAATATCAATATGACTATTAGATTTTATACCAAAATTTTTTTAATATTTTAAATATTATAATTAAATTTTCATTATAATTACATTTATGTTATCTATTTTATTAAGGAGGTCATAGATGAACAAATTAAATAAGATTGGTGAGTTAACAGTTCCTTGTTGTAAGCCATTAACTATAATAAAGTTTTTAGAACTTATTTGTTTATTGTTACTGGCAAAAAAGAAATTGTTTGTTGTTATAAGTATTATTAAAGCTGCGTTCACACTACGTGTTTTGCTCGTGTTTTTCTTATTTTTTTAGCACGTGTAATTTAAACATATGAAAATACAACACTGCTTGTGGCGAAAGAAAAACAGAGTATATTATAATGATTAATATTGAGAGAAAAATAAATTGTTTAATATTAATTAACTATTAAAAAATATATAAAATATATAACTTTATTTTTAACAATAATTTTTTGTAAATTCACAAATTAAATCAGCTGTTGTTTACATTTAGAGTTATGCCATACGGAAATACATATGTACGTTTGAACGCAAAAATTATGAATTGTATGTAAAACGGCAATTTTGACACACGCACGGAATTACGTATGGATCGTAAAACTGAATTTACACATGGAAAATACACATAGTGTAAACACACCTTTAGTAAAACATCAACAATATGATTATTAGACACTCTTGAAAAACATATAACTTACATATAACCTTTTTGTCAATTTTTCACATATAACATATTTTTGTTAATGCATATTTTATAAACTTTACTTATGTTTGGTAATAAACTTATTGCACGAAGGTTCTTCGGGTTAGAAGTATCTATATATATATATAGGGAAGTATGAATTATTAAGCATATTGTTGTTCAGAGTACAATATTCAAGAATTATAACCTCTGGAATGTTTCTTAATTATGTTTCTTAATTATAACCTCTGGAATGTTTCTTTCTTAAATTATTGAAAATATAAAAAATTGATTCTTTTGTTATGAAATAATCATCCTCAAGATGCATTATTTGCATAAATTATTGTTAAAGTTGTTTGGTTTCTTTCATATTCAGACTTCGTTTCTAAAAATGTAGAGAAATAGTTATTAATATCGATATGTATTCTATTATCAGGATCAATCTCTTTGAAAGAGTGAATCGATTCTAAAAAGGACCCTATTATATTAAGAATTTGATCTTGGTCTTTTATAATGAAGTTATTGTTATCGTTCTCCATTTCTTATTCACCGGGATTAATTCATGCATTTCTAAAGGTGCTATTACATGATGTGTTTTTTACATATGTACTGTCAAATTTTCCCACAACAAAAGTTGTACACATCGTGTGATACATATGAAACATTGTTTATGTACAATACATGAGGAAAGTCACATGTACATTTTTCAATTAGAACAGGTTCTATTTCTGCATGACAAACATATGAAAATACAACACTGCTTGTGGCGAAAAAAAAACAGAGTAAATTTTAAAGATTAATATTGAAAGAAAAATAAATTGTTTAGTATTAATTAACAATTAAAAAATATATAACCTTTTTTTTAACAATAAATATTTGTAAATTCACAAATTAAATCAGCTGTTGTTTACATTTAGAAGTTATGTCATACGGAAATGCATATGCACGTGTGATAGCAAAAATTATGAATCGTATGTAAAAGACAATTTTGACATACATGAGGAATTTCATATGGATAAAAAAAGTGACAGTACATATGTAAAAAACACTTCGTGTGATAGCACCTTAAGCAAAATTTCTTCTTGTTGTGGTTTTTTATCATGTTAATACACAGCGGTTGTGATATTTTAAACTTTTTTTTTGACTACACTAAACATATTTGAGGCATCTTTGTGATTAATACTTGCATGTTTTTCCTTAAAATGTGTGTTAACTGCTAGAATAAAATTATCATTTATAAGTTTTTTATGAGTTCTAATTTGTTTTTCTGAAAATGCAAATCAGCTTGGGTCAATATATGTTCCAATCTATTGTGTTTTTTGATAATTGTTAGGGTTTTACTTTTTTGTAGCTGCAATTTTTTAATAGTTGCGTTGGCAAATTTTTCAACTGAATTATCGTATTTAAATTTTGTGACAGACTTTTCTATTGAACTAGTTATAAATTTATTTAATCTACCCAAATAGAAATCTATTTCTGAATTAGTTAATTCCTATTATAATTAACTCATTTAAGATATTGTTTTTGAATTTGTTCAAATTGGTTTTTTTATAATTAAATTTTAAGTCAGCTAACTCTTTAAAAAAAGCAAGTGCATAATCGTTTTCATTATTTAAAACAGGGTTGCAAAGCGTTGTGATCACTATCATAATCCAGGGTTCGTAGATAATTTAATATGTTGACCTCTTTTTGTATAGCTAGACGAGAGTCAGCTATATATATATCTATGTATGAACAAGGACCATATATAACAAGTAAGAAAATTATAGTCGGTCTAGACCGACCATATAATACCCTATACCATGGTTTAGAGACCCTATCTTTCGGTCCAACTAATTCGATATAGAAAATGAGCATAACTCAAATTTGAGTGGCATTGATATTAATTTTTTTGCCGCAAATATGAAAAAGTTCATATCGGGCGCTATATTTATATGGGGACTAGGTCGAAAAATGGACCGATCTTGACCATATTTGGTAAAGTCACTTATATTTTGAAATAATATAAAAAAACCAAATTTGAGGAAAATCTGTGCAATATTTTTGTTTTTTGATAGATTTAAGCGAAGATCGGGAAGCGGCGTTATATGGGGGCTATAACTAAGAGTTGTCCAATAGGGATCATTTTTGGACTACTAATTAATGGATGTAATTAATACATACAAATCCAATTTGACTAAGATTTATATGATAATTTGGATCTTATGGCAATTTATGTTGATTTCATAGGGGTCATTTGTATGGGGCTAGGTCTTAACATGAACCGATTCTCACCAATTTCAATACCGTTCATTCTATGGCCGATAAAAGCTTATATGCCAAATTTCATCGAAATATATTAATATTTGCGACCTGCAGTTTGATTACAAACTTTACATGGACACACAGACGGACGGACGGAAATCGTTAAATCGAATCAGATAGTGATTCTGACAAACTGAATATTAGGTGCATGAAAACTGATAATGCAAGAGAGGACAACAAACGTATATACATTAGACCGTCTCTATTTAAATTTTTTTTTCGGAATTTTTGTTTTAACCAACTTTTTTTAATCTACAAAGAAAACCAAGAATTTTGGTATATAACACTTAATTATTGACAAGGGCTTTCTATCCGCTCGAATCGTTTTTGGGTTTTTTAGGAAAAATTGTTACTTAAAAAAATTTTTTAAATTCCTGTTTTTCTTTCTGGCCTATAACTTGATTTTGACAAAGTTACATTTATTGGAAAAGCAATAAAATCTCCTTTATCTTTGCAGAAAAAGCATTGTAATTTTATCCAAAAGTTTTTTTTTTCTATAGAACGATGAAGTCAATTTTTTTATTCTTACCCTCCTCTTATTTTTTCGTCCTAAAAAAGTTAATGCATTATATTTAAGTTCTGTGAATGCAGGATGATAGAGATTTTCAAAACGAAAATTTTGATACATATATCTAATTTATTTAATAAGAGATCATGGTGTGTTAACCTATAGAGCAATAATCATTTTTTTGTTTTTTTGTTTTTTATTTCATATTTACAAGGATCAAGAAAAAAAATTAACATTCAGTTCAAAGAAAACAAAAGCGTCGTTCATTTTTTAGCTGCTGTTTTGTCATTTGCACGAGGTTACTATGTTGGGTTGCATCCATAGTCAGAGTATTATTGACAGTTTTTAAAAGGCCAATTGCATGTTCCGCTGGATCATTGACGACGATTAATTTTTAGCTATTTCTTCATTTTTTTTTTTGTAATTTTGGTTTCGCACCAACGTGAGGGATGATTGAATACAAAATCATAATCAAGTCCTGTAATGGCAAAAAATTTTTTGGTATTTTGTGAAACCATATTGGTTACTTCCAGATCATCTTCAACGTTATTTACAACGTTGCGAAACAAATTTCGCGGATCTCCCGGCATTGCTAAAGAGGACGCCATTTTAACCAAACTTGCTTCAGAATGTCTTGGATCAAAAAAAGATAGTCCGAGAGTGATATCACTCCAATACCACAAATGTCGAGACATGATTTTCATGTCGTTTATTTGGCGAAACTGTTGGATCTGTTTTATTAATTTAGAATCATTTAAAAGGGCATGTGTTGCCAATGTGCACGTGAACCAATGCTCGATATATATTTTGATCAAAAATATATTGAATTCACACAGCCCAGTCAATTCTTCATCTAAGAGTAAATAAATTTGTGAATCTGATTAATAATCTGCCTTTTTTTATTTATACCGAAAGCTCAGTATTCCGTGTTAGTGTTACCAGGTATTTTTTATTATTTGTTTTACAGCAAAAGACTACCTAGACTACCCAGCTTCTTTCCAATCCCAGTCTTAAGGTGCTATTACACGAAATGTTTTTTACATATGTACTGTCACTTTTTTTATCCATATGAAATTCCTCACGTCTGTCAAAATTGTCTTTTACATACGATTCATAATTTTTGCTATCACACGTGCATATGTACTTCCGTATGACATAACCTCTAAATGTAAACAACAGCTGATTTAATTTTTGAATTTAAAAAAATTTATTGTTAAAAAAAAAGTTATATATTTTTTAATTGTTAATTAATACTACACAATTTATTTTTCTTTCAATATTAATCTTTAAAATTTACTCTGTTTTTCTTTCGCCACAAGCAGTGTTGTATTTTCATATGTTTGTCATGCAAAAATAGAACCTGTTCTAATTGAAAAATGTACTTGTGACTTTCCTCATGTATTGTACATAAACAATGTTTCATATGTATCACACGATGTGCACAACTTTTGTTGTGGGAAAATTTGACAGTACATATGGAAAAAACACATCATGTAATAGCACCTTTACCAGTTAAGTTGAATTGGCTTCTAAATGCAAAGATTTTTAAACTGTAAATCGCTCGTGCAGTAAATCGAGTTCGGCGTAATGCTCCGGGAAGTCGAATTTTAATGCGTTTGCCGTTGTATGTTTTTTAATTTATTTTTTCTATTCCTTTCTTGGAGTTTTTTGAATAGAAAGTTGGTGCTTGATAAAAGTTTTTAAATATATTTGATTTTAAAGCACAACTTAATTTCATTAAAGCACAATTTATTTTTATCATGACTTAGCCCACACTCAATATTCAATAAGTCAAGTTTATTCCAATGCGACTCTAACCTGACAAAAATACTAATGTCTGGAGACATGAAACCCAGTCCCCTTCATAGCTATTAAATAAACACCAGACAACAAAATTTCCAGCATATGATGTCTGCAAGCCAGTGTCAATGCTTTTCCCTCGAACTTGTCCCGAACCAGTTAAAGTTGAGACTATTGAAGGACTAAACAATTTATTTCCTGATGGATGTTTTCCTGCCAACAACTGATGATTTGGTAATGGTTTTAATAGTAAATTGGTATTTCTGTCTTTATTTAATTATTCTTTTATTAGTTTTATTATTTTTACTATTTTTTATATACGTAACAAATTTGATATATTTTTTAGATTTTCTAACACTTTTTGTAAATTTCTTCCTTCTTTATCCTTGCGTTGCTTTTTTAATCCTTCATAATGATTTTGAACGGCGATAGTTTATCTTTCAGTTCCAAAAACGTAACTTATAATCTTATTCGTATTTTATGCAAACAGAGATCAGGTTTAAATATATGCCATATTAATGCGCAGAGTCTTAATAATAAGATTGATGAATTTAGGTTTATCTTTGAAAACTCAGGTATTAATATAATATGTATTTCGGAGACATGGTTCAATGAAAAAGTTGATGATAAAATGATTGGATTAGCCGGATTCAAAATTTTTCGCTGTGATAGAAATACTCGTTGTGGTGGTGTAGCTATTTTTGTCAGAAAAGGCATTATGTGTAAATTTCATAGCAAATCTAAACCTGATGAAAAGGTTGAACATTTATTTGTTGAAGTTTCATCCCATGGAAAACAATTACTTGTTGGATGTGT
Organism: Cordilura impudica; assembly: GCA_963682025.1. Classification (NCBI taxonomy): domain Eukaryota; kingdom Metazoa; phylum Arthropoda; class Insecta; order Diptera; family Scathophagidae; genus Cordilura; species Cordilura impudica. Next base: position 218,979,683 of record OY821520.1, read on the forward strand.
TTATAGACCAAATAAAAGAATAGACCTTGATGTTTTTCAAAATGTACTTGAAACTATATCTCTCAATTATGAAGATATTATAATATGTGGGGATTTTAATTTAAACGTTATCAATGAGACTATTTTACTAGACATAATGCAATCAATTGGCCTTTCTCCAACTAACATTACAGTTCCAACACATTTTACTGCTACAAGTAACTCGTTACTTGATCTTTTCTTTGTCAGTAGCAAAAATAAAATCTTACTCTATGATCAGGTCTCAGCACCTTGTTTTTCAAAGCACGACTTAATTTTTCTATCATTTGACTTTAAAATGCAAGTGGTGGATGACGTTACTTATTATGATTTTAAACAAATGGATTGAAACGCGATGTTATTCGAATTATCTAAAATCGATTGGTTGACAATCAGGTCAGTTTTTTAGAACAAAATTTGACACATGTGTTCCACAAATCCGTACCTTTAAAAACAACAAAATACAATAACAAAAATAAACCTTGGTTCAATCAACAGATTAAGGATAAAATCTGTGAAAGGGATAAAGCTTTTAAAAGTTGGAAACTGTTTAAAACAGATAATTTATATGACGAATATTCCAAAGCTAGAAAACAAGTAAATGAAATGATAAAAATGCTAAATCTGCATACTACTCTAGCCTATTTATTTCTTCTGCATACTCTAAAAAAACGTGGAAACTCATACGAGAAATTGGTGTCGGCAAATCTAAGGAAATTGGCAATTCTAAAATAAATATTGATTCGCTTAACGAATCTTTTACAAATATCCCTGACATCCCCATAAACGATGGATATTATACCCGCAATACTGATATTGAATCAACTTTATTGGAAAATGCTGTATTCACAAAACAAGATAAATGAAAAGACACGTGTGTGTTCTTGAACTTGCAGCAGAAAAAAGGAAGCTTTTTTAACATCAAATATTAATTGTCAAAGCAAAAAGCGTTGCCAGATATTTATCAAGTTAACATCCAACAACTATTTATTATAAAGAAGGGAGTTGCCAGATATGCGTTAAGCTAATATCCAACACGCCCCTTCTAATATTGTTTTTGAATATAAGATAAAGTTAAAGTAAGAAGTACTACTATTTACAACTTTTCCTCATCAAATATAAAACTGTATAGATTAATTGGTGAGGATAAATTCAGCAATTTACATTAATTCATTAATTATAAAATTTACTTTTTTAATACTACTTTGCCACCTACGCGTGGCGTTAACTCTCGTCTTGGCAGATCTTCACAACTTGCGTCACCATTTCTCACATCTGCTTCAATTGCATCTTCAAACTCATTGTCATCTCCGCCATTGCTGTCACTATCAATGAAATCATCGTCCTTATTGACACTTACTCTGTTGCCGATAGTGATATCATTATTCGAAGTATATGGACGATTTTCCTCATTAGTGTTCAAATCACGCATTTGATCAAGATGTCTTTTAATTTGTTTATGATTGTCAGAAAAAATACTCATATATGACTGTGGACCCCACCTACTTTCTACCGTCGCTGGAGACCAGCTAGGTTTGTTTGGATTTTTGTAGGAACGAATAAGTACTTTTTGACCTTCTTTAAATTCAATATTGCGGTTTCCTTTGTGGTACTGTATACTTTTGTTTTGAGAGTCTATGATTTTCTCTGATGTACATGGGTGTTTTAAATGACTAAATCTTGTTTTTAAATTTCTACCGAGAAAAATTCTTGCAGGAGATTCACCTGTTGTACAATGACTTGGGTTTCTGTAATCGATAAAAAATCGATTTATAATTATGTCAAGATCGACATCTTTTTGGTATTTTAAATTTGCAAGTAAAGATTTCTTAACAGTTTTTACGACATTTTCAGCCTGCCCATTAGTAGAAGGATGGCCAGGAGAAGTTAATATGTGTTTAATTCTGTTCCGTTTTAGAAAGCTTTTGAATTTATCTGACGTAAATTGACGTCCGTTGTTGCTAACTAGTGTGTCTGCTAATCCGTATCTACAAAAAAGTTCACGCATTTTGCAAATGGTGAAATGAGAAGTGATATATCTAGTTTTGAATATTTCAATCCATTTCGAAAAAGAATCTACAATGATGAATAGATACTGACCGTTAATAGGTCCTGCAAAGTCTACATGTACCCTAGACCACATCGAATTAGTAGGTATCCATGAAATTAAGTAACTTTTTTCTGGATTAGCCTGTAATTCTTGACAGGGGTTGCAATTCCTCACTAAATTTTCAATATCATTATTGATGTTAGGCCACCACACATAAGATCGAGCAATGGACTTTGTCTTGACAATACCAAAATGAGACTGATGTAATAATGTGAGTATATGCAATCGAAATTTGGTTGGAACAATAGTGCGGTAGCCCCATAATATACAGTCCTGCTCAACAGAAAGCTCTTAACATTTGTCCCTATATGGTGCAAATTCATCACCCTTTAAATTGCTAATTTTGCCATTGTTAATAGCGTCAGCGACTTTCGATAAAATCGGGTCCCTTCGAGTTTCTTTTGCTATGTCTTTAAAACTTAAATTCAGCATATTGTCGTTTTCAATGTATGAATATAATTACATTCTTGATAATCATCTGAAATTTCAGCTTGAGGCATTCTTGAAAGGTGATCTGCTTTATTTGAGGTGCCTTTAATATGTTCAACAGTATAGTTGAAACCTGAAAGGAAAAAGGCACATCTTTGCATGCCTGCCGATTCCATAATTGGTAGACATTTTTTCTCCAAAAATTGAAATTAAAAGTTTATGATCTGTCTGTAATTTGAATTTGTTGCCAAGCAAATATTGCTTTAGTTTCGTAATGCTAAAAATTATAGCCAAAGCTTCTTTTTCTAGTGTAGTATAATATAGTTCACTTTTTTAAAAGCGCTCTTGAAACGTACGATATCGTCCGCACAGAGCCATCTGAAAGTCTATGAGATAAAATTCCTGCCACTGCATGATTGCTTGCATCAGTAGTAAGCACTATTGGTAAAGTGGGGTCAAAATATATCAACACTTGGTCTGATGTAATATCTCGTTTTAGAGTTTCATATGCATTTCAACACTTTTGAGACCAAACAAATTTAGAATCTTTTTTAAGCAACTGATAAAATGGGTGCATCTTTTCTGCAATATTGTCAATAAACTTTGAGTAATAATTAAACATGCCAACTAATGCCCTGAGTTCGGAAACATTAATTGGCATCGGAGCTTTCAAAATAGACGACACTCTATCAACGTTTTTACTCAAACCATTTCTATTTATGGTGAACCCTAGGTAAGATACTTGATCTTGAAAAAACTTGCACTGTTCTGCTCTTATTTTAAGACCTACTGTACTCAATCGGCTCAAAACGGCTTTCAAATTTCTGATGTGGTCTGCTAAGTGTTTACCTGTGACAATAATATCGTCCTGATACACAGCCACATCAGGGATATCTCTTAAAATATTTTCAATCGTTTTCTGAAATATGGCCGCTGCCGTTGTTATACAAACGGCAATCGCTTCATTTTTAAGCATCCAATGTGTGCTTAGAGTGCACAAAAGTTGTGATTTTTCATCTAATACTTATTGATTATAAGCTCTTGCCAAGTCTAACTTTGTGAACAGATCTCCACCTTGAAGTGACGCAAAAATTTCGTCAATTCGGGGAAGCGGGTATATAAAGTCAATCAAATACTTGTTTAATGTGACCTTATAGTCACCGCATAGTCTAATTTCGCCATTTGGTTTAAGAATGGGAACAATAGGTGTGCCCCAATCCGAGTTATCAACTCTCTCCAATATCCCTTCATTTATTAAATCGTTTAGTTGTGTTTCAACCTTTGCCTTCCAAGCCAGTGGTAACGGTCGCGGTTTAATAAATATAGGTTTAACACCTTCCTCAATGTTTAAAGAAATCTTTGCATTTTTATATTTTCCTAGTGTCTCACTAAAAATTTCCGAAAATTCATTTTTTAATTCGCTACTAACAACATCATAATTGTGCATTTTTTTTATCGCATTAACTTGCACTAATTTAAACTTGAAACTTCTTAAAAATGTTCGTCCAAGCAATGGAGGTGTATTTGTTTTAGTCACGACTACTTTTATTTTCTTTTGGACACCTTGGTATTTAATGTTTGCGTGATACTCACCAGCTAGTGGAATCTGATCACCATTGTAATTTACGTATAATGATGTTGACGGATTAAGCAATTTCTTGTTATGATGTCTTTAAAAATGTGATAGTGGTAGCAATGTGCATGATGCACCTGTGTCACACGTTGCCTTTACTTTAATTCCATCGATGGTGACAGGCAGTGTATAAAGATCTGTCAAAACGTTGTCTTCAACACTAAAAATAGAAAATTCATGAATTATATTAGGTTTATACAAATTATGGTCACCCGATTCTGATACATATTTCACTTCTTTTCTTAATCGACAAATTGATGCTAAATGTCCTTTTATCCGCATGAATGACATTTACTGTCTCTGTATTTGCACGCTGTTGAATTGTGATTTTTGCAGCCACAGTGGGAGCATTTTATATTTTGTGTCCTGTGATTTTCGTTACCAATGTAATGGTTGATGTTGCTGTTGTTAGCTCTGCTGTCATATTTGCTGCTTCTGCCATCAGGATTGCCGCCGCTGCTGTGTTTGTTGCCGCCTCTGCCGACTTCGTTGTCATGCCTTTGTTTGCCATGCCATGTGTTGCGTTTTACATAATGCACGTCATCGTCTTGTAGGTTATGTGATTTTTTGAATTTTGTTTCCAATATTAGTGCCTTTTTAAAAGCATTCTCTATCGTCAAGCGTTCGTCCTCCTCACACAACCTTTCAAATATCTTGGACGGTAACTCCATAATAAATTTGTCTAGAACAAAAGCATCTAGGTGGACTCCAAATTTGCAATTTAATGCTAACTTTTTTACCTTGGCGAACCATGATGAAATCCCTTCTTCTTCACCCATTGTTGCTGAATGGAAACGTTTGCGTTCTTAAAAAATTATTGCAGGCGGTGTGTAATGGCCTCTTAACATTTCGGATAACGCCTTGTATGTTTTTGATGCAGGTGAGTCTGGGCTGCATAAACTATGCAAGACTCCATACGCCTCAGAGCCTATCGATCTTAATAAAATCGATTTCTTGGTATTGCCGTCCGTACATTTTACTTCACTAAAATGTATTTCTAAGCGTTCTTGCCAGTTGTGCCATTTGTCTGTAGATGGCATAAATTCTGCTGCTAATTGCGTTGATAATATGGTAACAGGCAAATTATTTTCTTGGTTAGTTGTCATTATATTTATTTTGGAAACTTATTTCCACATAGAATATACTTATATTCGTTTACAATCGTGTAATATTATTACATAAATAGATGTATATACAAGTAACTTAGGTTTTTGTTTTATTTATTTATTTTTTTTTTATTTCGTCGCCATTATTATGTTATGTATTCACAAAACAAGATAAATGAAAAGACACGTGTGTGTTCTTGAACTTGTAGCAGAAAAAAGGAACCTTTTTTAACATCAAATATTAATTGTCAAAGCAAAAAGCGTTGCCAGATATTTATCAAGTTAACATCCAACAACTATTTATTATAAAGAAGGGAGTTGCCAGATATGTGTTAAGCTAATATCCAACAGTTTTCAATGCGTAAACCAACTGATTCTTAGAGGAAGTTATCCCTCAACTGCTGCCTCAAATTACCCATATTTTTAACACTATTATCACAAAAAGTGTAATTCCTCAAAGTTGGAAAAATGCAAAAATTTTACCATTCCTAAATCAAATAAAGAATATCGTCACATTGCTATCCTACTATACTTGTCTAAAGTGCTTGAAAGGTTATTGCATCAGCAAATTGGAAAACATGTCAAGAATATGGGCGTACTCTCAGACAGACAATCAGGCTTTCGTCCTAAACATAGCTTCCTCAAAGTTGGAAAAATGCAAAAATTTTACCATTCCTAAATCAAATAAAGAATATCGTCACATTGCTATCCTACTATACTTGTCTAAAGTGCTTGAAAGGTTATTGCATCAGCAAATTGGAAAACATGTCAAGAATATGGGCGTACTCTCAGACAGACAATCAGGCTTTCGTCCTAAACATAGCTGCATAACTGCACTCATTGATGTGTCTGAAGATATTCGTGGGTATATTGATAGTGATAGCATTGCATTTCTAGTGCTCTTAGATCATTCAAAGGCATTTGATACTGTGAATCATGAAATACTTTGCATGAAGCTAAGAACTTTTTTTGGTTTCTCTCCTTCCGCAACTCGTCTTATATCATCTTATTTAGAAAATCGACAACAATACGTTAACGCCAATAATAAAATATCAAATGTGCTTCCAGTAAAAAAGGGCGTTCCGCAAGGTTCGATTCTAGGGCCACTTCTTTTCACTATATATATAAATGATTTGCCTAGGCAACTTTCGTATTGTAAATTTCATATGTATGCTGATGATGTGCAACTTTATGTTTGTAGTCGTTTCGATGAACTAAATAACTGTGTTGCGAACCTAAATGTGGATCTTAATCGAATTCACTTATGGGCTCTGGCAAATGGGCTATGTCTCAATCCTTCAAAGTCTAAATGCATCATTATTACTCGAAGATCAGTGCCTTCCCTTGCTATACCAGATATTATGCTTAACCGTCAAATTATTGAAATTACACAAAAACCAAAAATCTTGGAATTATTTTCAATAAAACTCTCACCTGGTCTGATCAAATAAATGTCGCTTCGGGAAAAACGTATTCAATGCTTCGATCACTGTGGAAAACTCAACATCTTACACCAGTCCATGTACGAGTTCTACTTGCAAAAACCTATCTAATTCCAGCTGTGATTCTATTAGCTCTAGGAAATTAACAACTACATTTTATTCTATATTAAGATACGTCTAAAATTTGAAAAGATCATCCCACATAACACCATATGCACGAAAACTTTATGGTGTGAATTTTTGCGATCTCTTGAAGATACGATCATTGATACTGATGCATAAGATTATATTTACACGTGAGCCTACATATATTTTAATCGAATATCCTTTTCTAATTCAAGAAGAAATAATTCTATAATTCAAATAGGGCATAAAAGTTTGGTCTCTCTATGGCAGTTCTATATACATACAATGCATACGTCTTAGGAACTTGCTACCGCCATCATTACAATATTTAAGAAACACAGGACATTTTAGGAAACAAGTTTTCCAATTTTTCAATACCATTTAAATATTGTTTAGACTTTGCTGTGTTTTGAATATATGTATGTAAAATAATTTTTGTTATCTTATTTTTATACAAATTATAAACTATGTTATATTTTCATTAAATACTGTATCACATTATACCGATCCTGTACTTTAATTATAAGACTCTTAGTCTTGTTGTGCAGGAAATCAAATAAATATATAAATAAATAAATAAATAAATAAATTAATTTTGTACATGTTCCGGACTTTTCACCTGTGTTGACACTCGTTGTGTCAAAGCATATTCCTTTAATAAGATGTTCAACTCTCCATTCATGCATAGCTTTTTCGATTGCCAAGTATTGTTCCAATACTGTGCCTCTCTTAAGATCGTCAACACCCAATATTTTTGTATTTTCTCCATTTGAAAGAACCATTGCAAGTTTTTCACATTTTTCATCAACTCTATGCCATTTGGGGAGAATTTATTTATTTTTATTTATTTATTTATTTATTTAAATTTGGTATCCTGTTCAACAAGATATGAAATCTTCAAAACAGAACAGGTTTAAATATGTTAGTTGGAGTTTGATTTACAATACAACTTAACATTACTGTGACAATATTAAATATTAATAATAAAAAACAATATTGATTTATATACAAATAATAGATATTTATAAGTGGCATATAGAATTTAAAAAACAAAAAAAAAGTATACAGTAAAAATTTTCAATATATATTTGTTAACAGCAAGTTAGTATATGTGCATTGTAAAAAAAAAAAAAAAAATAATAAAAATTTTCTAAATGTATTGTTGTAAAATTTTCTTTTTGAAAATTGAGCCGTTGCTGATTCCTTTAATTGTAGAAGGTAAACCATTCCAAAGACGTGCTGCATGTATGAAAAACTGCCATTCAGATACCAACGTATGGTGCCGAAATTGAATTAAATTGTTATTTCTCCGAAGCCTACTAAAACGCAATCGGTTATAAAGATATTCTGGTCTCTGGTTACTAATTATTTTGTGTAAAAAAGTAAGACATCTTATTTTTAATAAGTCATCAAAATTGACACCGAAAATTTGCTTTGAGTAAGATGAAATTTGATCAAACCTTCTGAGCCCGTAAACGTATCTTGCGATATTGTTAAACGTTCTATTTAGCCTGGACTTACTTTTAGTATCGCAACTTGCAAATATTTCACATGCATATAGTAGTGTTGGTATTAAGTATGTCTTTACAAGTAGCAAGCGTATATTAATTGGTGTACAATATTGGGTAGGCCAAAGTGTTCGTAACATCGAATACGTTTTACCACAGGCAGCAGCGACATGGTCTGACCAAGTCAATGTTTTATTGAAGATAACACCCAAATTTTTTGCTCGTTCAACGATTTCGATTTGTTGATCATTTATATATATGTTTAGATTGTCTGAGATTCTTGTCAATCTGTCACGCACCAAAATGCACTTTGTTTTTTGTGGATTGAGGCTCAGTCCATTTGCAGCTGCCCAACGAGAAACACGTTCTAAGTCATCATTCAAATTTCTACTGCAATCTTCAATATTTTCTTTCTTGCTGCTAATATATAGCTGTACGTCATCAGCATACATTCTTATATTGCAGTGAATTAGCTGTTTAGGTAGATCAGAAGCATAAACTGAGAAAAGGAGGGGACCAAGGATAGAACCCTGTGGTACACCTCTTACCACAGGAAGGAACGTCGACGCAATTTTATTAGTTTCTATGCATTGCGAATGATTTACTAGGTAAGACTTCATAAGTGCTACAGAAGTTGGTGAAAAGTGCATCATGTTCTTAAGCTTTTGTAGCAAAACTGTGTGATCCACCGTATCGAAAGCTTTTGAATGGTCTAACAGCACTAATATTACCACGCGGCCATCATCAATATCTCTCCTTATATCTTCTGTTACATCAGCTAAAGCTGTAATACAGCTGTGTTTGGCACGAAACCCAGATTGACGGTCGGTAAGCAGGTTATTATCATTTATGAAGGACGTTATTTGACAATGAAGGAGCCGTTCAAATGCCTTCGACAGATATGGTAATATAGCTACAGGCCGATATTCAGTTGCCGACTTTGGTACAGGTAAGATCTTAGCTTGTTTCCATCGTTGGGGAAAATCACTCACCGTAATAATTTTATTAAAAATGTGCGTGATATACGGCAAAATGAAGAGAAGCAGCATTTTTAGAAAAGTAGGGTGAATACCGTCAATTCCTATTGCATTAGACTTTATAGATTGGCAGCTCTTAAGTACATCAAAGGGACTAACGCAGTCAAATGAAAAAAGGGTTTGTGGAACATAATTAGGGGTATAGTTGCCATAATATGAGTGATCAGCTTGAGGCATTGGAATATTAATAAAATTCTCGTTAATTTCATTAGGGTTTGATATGAAATTTTCTTCTATACCCTTCCTCTTTCCAACCCCAATTTCTCTAATAGTTTTCCATGTTTTTTTTGCATTAATTGATGTTGAAAACTTTTCAGCATAGTATGTGGCCTTAGCTTTCCTTATGCTTTTATTGACAATTTTTCTGGTTGTGCGATAAAGTTCATGAAGTGCGTTTGTTTTAAACCACTTCCATCGGAAAAAGGCTTTATCACGATTTTCTATAAGTTTTTTAATTTCCGCTGTAAACCATGGTGTTTGTCGCTTGCTTATTGTTTTTACTTTGATCGGAACAATAATATTATATAAGGCTGAGATATGGTGTTCCAAGAAGGCCAGCTGATCATCTACAGATAACATAAAGTATATCGAGTTCCAATCGATTTGGCAACACGCTTCCTCCAACGGAGTGAAATTTGTGTTTTTGAAGTCTCTGAATTCTATTGTTTTGTTTGGAACTTCTAAAGGAATATCATAGGTTATAAAGATTAGGTCGTGTTTAGAAAAACCAGGTGCAGATAGTTGGTCATACATCAGTGTGTTTGCTTCATCAGAGACGAAGAATAAATCTAGTAATGAGTTGTTAACGGTAGTGAAATGTGTTGGTATATGCGTGTTCACGGGCGTAAGATAAAGAGATTTCATATTTTCGACCATACTACAGTTTTCCAGCAGGTTTGAATTATAGTCCCCAGTTAATATAATATTATCATAAAAAAGTATAAAATCTTCCGCCAACATTTCATAGAAATTCCCAATATATATACGATTTGGTCTATAAACACTACCAATAAGAATCTTGCCTCCAGCTGCACACAATTCTAAAAATAAATGTTCTACTTTATCATTTTCATTACCAATTCTGCGTTTAACTTTGCTAATTAATCCACTTCTGACGTAAATGCCTACTCCTCCGTACCCATCTGCTCTGTCAGCTCTATAAAGATTGTAGCCGTCTACTGATACCAAAGTATCTGTGATAGATTCGACAAACCAGGTTTCAGATACACATACAATATCCACACCAGAATTTTCAAAAATGTGCCGAAACTCGTCAATTTTCCTTGCGAGACTCTGTGCGTTTATGTGGCAAATTTTAAGACCATTTTTTTGCTTAGCTAATATGTTAACCATATTAGCAGTACTGTCTTTGGAAAATGTTATATTATTACGTAACAAAGTCGTACGGATCATTAAAGAAATACGTACCAACAGCATCGCTCAATTGTACACGATTTATTGTAGTGTTTAATAAGAAAATAGTTGAATCATATAAGTTAAGTTTGATTAAACATATGTTTAAATTAAAAATTATATAATTAAGAAAATAATAATTAATTGAATTAATTGAAACGAAGCACAAATTAATAGAAACAATTATATAAAAAAAATGATAAAATATTAGGATTATAGCAAGATAGTAATATTAAAGTATACATCATTTGGCTAACGAAAAAGCTGGTTTAGTTGTTCAATAAATTCAATTAGTACTGGTTCCTCCGAATCAAATTTCCTTACGAATACGAGTCCACGTTCAGTAAATGTAGTTTTAATCTGGTTTTTTTTTAAGTTCAAGGCGGATTGTAGTATTTTGTGATTATAAGGCGTTAAATTTTCATTTACGTATATCGGATCATCACAATTAAAACCAGCATGTTTTTGGCACAACGTAATTTTATTTTCTCGTCTAAACTTAGCAATTGTTCTTAGAAGAAAGTTTTTTTCGTACGGAGAATGTAATTTAGCAACTATAACTTCATCACTAGGTGAGTATGGTTTATTTTCTCTATATATTTTTTTTAGTTTATATATATTTTCTAGTTGAGGTGTATCGATTTTTAAATTATCACATATAGAACTAAAAATGTCAATAAGATTTTCATTATCATAGTAGGGTACACCACGAATTCGTATACCGCCGGCCACTACCGAGTTCTCTTGTTTTAATATTTTTCGTTTTAAATCAAGTATATCGTCTTTCATATGTTTCATTTCAGCATTCTCTGTTTCAAGTTTATTTACTCTACTTCTAATTACATTTAAATCATCCCAATGTAGCACAATAAAGGCATCGGTTGTCTTTTTTTTGAAGGCTCTTTAACATCGTCACTAATACGCCTCGAACTGATCTACGATGGCGATAAATTGACGAGCGTGAAAGTGGGACCTCACGTGGATCAACCTTAAAGTAATGCGCTGTTGTTAATACTATACTGGCTGCCTTTGCATTACTTAAGCCAGCATGATCCAAACTGCAACCAGATGTGGAATTAATTTGCAATGTGGTTTTCTTTGTAATTTCGGTGGCTCATAGTTCAAATCTCTACCATTTTATTCAATTTCAGTTTCTGATGGATCATCTTCCTCAAATTCTGATTGCAATATTGGGTTTTTTGCTCTTCCTCCTGGCAAATACTGACTTTTGGCTGCCATAAAATCGCGATCTATTTGATTCTTAAATTCAAGTCTCTTGTTTTCCTCAATACTATTTTTGCGGTTTATATTGCGTTTAAGTTTAAAGTAAGATGTGTGTAAAGCTGAATTTTTTTGGACAAATAGTGCCTTCCAATTAAAACTGCGTCTTTTCGGTTGTTTTGCCATATTTGAAGAACCTCATCTGCAACAACCAAAGCTTGGGTGTGCACCGACATTGTCACACATTGTCAGACATTGTTACACTTAGCACCCTGGCGATGACTTCCCTTCCCGTTGGTATTTTTCTCTAGCTTAATAAGAATTTGGTTCTGAAATCAAACGCTTACAATTTTTTTAAGAAATCTAATAAAAATATTCAAGAATTATGGAAATGAAGTTGGTACTTTTGTATTTAAAATTTTCTTTCAATAAATAACGAAACGCCTTGTTCGCCAAATTTAATAATTTGCAATCTTGTTTTCCATAATTCCTGACAATCACCTACCAATAATCCAGCACCGACCAGCTTTTTTTTTCCAGCGGAGACATTTATCACAAACAGTTAATTTAATAAAAACACAAAGTTAATAAAACTTACAGCTGAACCACAAAAAATCTCCCCGGTTGCAAAGACAAATGAGCAGTGAAGTTGGCTGCGATTGACCTAATGTCATAGATTTTTTCTTCTATGTCTACTGCATTTGGAAATTAAAAAAAAAAGTTATTTCTCTCTAGGTTATGGTGTTTTAACCTCTCTTATTAAATGAATTAGATATATAATATATATATCAAATATATAATATATGTATATATCAAAATTATCGTTTTGAAATTCTCTATCTGCATTCACAGAACTTTAATATAATGCATCAGCTTTGCTTACGACGAAAAAATAAGAGCACAAAACCAATAATTTTTGGAGGGTAAGAATAAAAAAATTGACTTCATCGTTCTATTGAAAAAAACTTTTGAATAAAATTACAATGCTTTTTCTAACTTTGTCAAAATTAAGATACAGCTCTCTGAGTTATAGGTCAGAAAGCCAAACAGGAATTTTAAAAATTTTTTAAAGTAACAATTTTTCCTTTGTCAATAATTAAGTGTTAAATAGCAAAATTCTTGGTTTTCTTTGTAGATTAAAAAAAAGTTGGTTTAAACAAAAATTTCGAAAAAAAATTTAAATAGCGACGGTCTAATATACATGCATCTGAAAATTGAAAAGGAGGAGCGTGTTGCTGGAACAAAATCTTGTTCCATAAATACGGTCATATTTTCCTGCTCCTAAAGTTACGACCAAAAATTTACGATATTTGAAATTTATGCACACACAACACACACATTGAAACTCATTCATACTCATAATTGCCTTCACACACTGCTTGCTTGTAGAAAAAAGCTGTTTAATAATTAAATGAAAAATGAAAACTGAAAATTTGGTTTATGAAAAGTTAATATATAATTGTATGTAAAAGAAATAATTAGCATAAAAATTTATGTTATTGTCTTAAAAAAAATATCTTAAAAAAAATATTTATGTTATTGTCTTAAAAAAACAGCAAGAAAAAAATCTCTTTTTTGAATTTATTTGGTGGCCCTGAGAAGGGCCTTTGAATTTGATTAATAATTTTATACACTATTTAAAATTAAAAAACTATGTCATTGTCGTTAAAAAAATATACCAATAAAAAATATAAAGATTAATAAATAATATAAAACAAGTAAGAGTGTTAAATTCGGCTTTGCCGAATTTTTTGATACCCTCCACCTGAGTCTTAAACTCTATATCACACCCAATTCTGAGGGCGGCTACCACTTTTAAACTTTTGCCGATACTGAAACATTAATTCTGAATACCAAAATTCAAACAATTCTTGGCAAAAAATTATTATTTTTAAAAATAAGCAAATTTTAAAATATTTTTATTTGAATTATTTTTTATTTTTATCTGCATTATATTTAATACAAAAAAAAATACATAGTAATAACAGGTAAGAAACTAAATATTGAAATTTAAACTTTTAATATTAAATTTTTCATTTTTAATATTTAATTTTTAATGTTTAATTTTTAATTTTTAATTTTTAATTTTTAATTTTAAATTTTTAATTTTTAGTTTTTAATTTTTAATTTTTAATTTTTAATTTTTAATTTTTAATTTTTAATTTTTAATTTTTAATTTTTAATTTTTAATTTTTAATTTTTAATTTTTAATTTTTAATTTTTAATTTTTAATTTTTAATTTTTAATTTTTAATTTTTAATTTTTAATTTTTAATTTTTAATTTTTAATTTTTAATTTTTAATTTTTAATTTTTAATTTTTAATTTTTAATTTTTAATTTTTAATTTTTAATTTTTAATTTTTAATTTTTAATTTTTAATTTTTAATTTTTAATTTTTAATTTTTAATTTTTAATTTTTAATTTTTAATTTTTAATTTTTAATTTTTAATTTTTAATTTTTAATTTTTAATTTTTAATTTTTAATTTTTAATTTTTAATTTTTAATTTTTAATTTTTAATTTTTAATTTTTAATTTTTAATTTTTAATTTTTAATTTTTAATTTTTAATTTTTAATTTTTAATTTTTAATTTTTAATTTTTAATTTTTAATTTTTAATTTTTAATTTTTAATTTTTAATTTTTAATTTTTAATTTTTAATTTTTAATTTTTAATTTTTAATTTTTAATTTTTAATTTTTAATTTTTAATTTTTAATTTTTAATTTTTAATTTTTAATTTTTAATTTTTAATTTTTAATTTTTAATTTTTAATTTTTAATTTTTAATTTTTAATTTTTAATTTTTAATTTTTAATTTTTAATTTTTAATTTTTAATTTTTAATTTTTAATTTTTAATTTTTAATTTTTAATTTTTAATTTTTAATTTTTAATTTTTAATTTTTAATTTTTAATTTTTAATTTTTAATTTTTAATTTTTAATTTTTAATTTTTAATTTTTAATTTTTAATTTTTAATTTTTAATTTTTAATTTTTAATTTTTAATTTTTAATTTTTAATTTTTAATTTTTAATTTTTAATTTTTAATTTTTAATTTTTAATTTTTAACTTTTAATTTTTAATTTTTAATTTTTAATTTTTAATTTTAATTTTTAATTTTTAATTTTTAATTTTTAATTTTTAATTTTTAATTTTTAATTTTTAATTTTTAATTTTTAATTTTTAATTTTTAATTTTTAATTTTTAATTTTTAATTTTTAATTTTTAATTTTTAATTTTTAATTTTTAATTTTTAATTTTTAATTTTTAACTTTTAATTTTTAATTTTTAATTTTTAATTTTTAATTTTTAATTTTTAATTTTTAATTTTTAATTTTTAATTTTTAATTTTTAATTTTTAATTTTTAATTTTTAATTTTTAATTTTTAATTTTTAATTTTTAATTTTTAATTTTTAATTTTTAATTTTTAATTTTTAATTTTTAATTTTTAATTTTTAATTTTTAATTTTTAATTTTTAATTTTTAATTTTTAATTTTTAATTTTTAATTTTTAATTTTTAATTTTTAATTTTTAATTTTTAATTTTTAATTTTTAATTTTTAATTTTTAATTTTTAATTTTTAATTTTTAATTTTTAATTTTGAATTTTGAATTTTGATTTTTTAATTTTTAATTTTTAATTCTTAATTTTTAATTTTGAATTTTGAATTTTGATTTTTTAATTTTTAATTTTTAATTTTTAATTTTTAATTTTTAATTTTTAATTTTTAATTTTTAATTTTTAATTTTTAATTTTTAATTTTTAATTTTTAATTTTTAATTTTTAATTTTTAATTTTTAATTTTTAATTTTTAATTTTTAATTTTTAATTTTTAATTTTTAATTTTTAATTTTTAATTTTTAATTTTTAATTTTTAATTTTTAATTTTTAATTTTTAATTTTTAATTTTTAATTTTTAATTTTTAATTTTTAATTTTTAATTTTTAATTTTTAATTTTTAATTTTTAATTTTTTATTTTTAATTTTTAACTTTTAATTTTTAATTTTTAATTTTTAATTTTTGATTTTTAATTTTTAATTTTTTTAAATTTTAATTTTTAATTTTTAATTTTTAATTTTTAATTTTTAATTTTTAATTTTTAATTTTTAATTTTTAATTTTTAATTTTTAATTTTTAATTTTTAATTTTTAATTTTTAATTTTTAATTTTTAATTTTTAATTTTTAATTTTTAATTTTTAATTTTTAATTTTTAATTTTTAATTTTTAATTTGTAATTTTTAATTTTTAATTTTTAATTTTTAATTTTTAATTTTTAATTTTTAATTTTTAATTTTTAATTTTTAATTTTTAATTTTTAATTTTTAATTTTTAATTTTTAATTTTTAATTTTTAATTTTTAATTTTTAATTTTTAATTTTTAATTTTTAATTTTTAATTTTTAATTTTTAATTTTTAATTTTTAATTTTTAATTTTTAATTTTTAATTTTTATTTTTAATTTTTAATTTTTAATTTTTAATTTTTAATTTTAATTTTTAATTTTTAATTTTTAATTTTTAATTTTTAATTTTTAATTTTTAATTTTCAATTTTAAATTTTTAATTTTTAATGTTTAATTTTTAATTTTTAATTTTTAATTTTTAAAAATTAAAAACAAATTAATAGTTTTTTAAAATTTAAAAATTAAAAATTAAAAATTAAAAATTAAAAATTAAAAATTAAAAATTAAAAATTAAAAATTAAAAATTAAAAATTAAAAATTAAAAATTAAAAATTAAAAATTAAAAATTAAAAATTAAAAATTAAAATTAAAAATTAAAAATTAAAAATTAAAAATTAAAAATTAAAAATTAAAAGTTAAAAATTAAAAATTAAAAATTAAAAATTAAAAATTAAAAATTAAAAATTAAAAATTAAAAATTAAAAATTAAAAATTAAAAATTAAAAATTAAAAATTAAAAATTAAAAATTAAAAATTAAAAATTAAAAATTAAAAATTAAAAATTAAAAATTAAAAATTAAAAATTAAAAATTAAAAATTAAAAATTAAAAATTAAAAATTAAAAATTAAAAATTAAAAATTAAAAATTAAAAATTAAAAATTAAAAATTAAAAATTAAAAATTAAAAATTAAAAATTAAAAATTAAAAATTAAAAATTAAAAATTAAAAATTAAAAATTAAAAATTAAAAATTAAAAATTAAAAATTAAAAATTAAAAATTAAAAATTAAAAATTAAAAATTAAAAATTAAAAATTAAAAATTAAAAATTAAAAATTAAAAATTAAAAATTAAAAATTAAAAATTAAAACCTAAAAATTAAAAATTAAAAATTAAACATTAAAAATTAAAATTAAAAATTAAAAATTAAAAATTAAAAATTAAAAATTAAAAATTAAAAATTAAAAATTAAAAATTAAAAATTAAAAATTAAAAATTAAAAATTAAAAATTAAAAATTAAAAATTAAAAATTAAAAGTTAAAAATTAAAAATTAAAAATTAAAAATTAAAAATTAAAAATAAAAAATTAAAAATTAAAAATTAAAAATTAGAAATTAAAAATTAAAAATTAAAAATTAAAAATTATAAATTAAAAATTAAAAATTAAAAATTAAAAATTAAAAACTAAAAATTAAAAATTAAAAATTAAAAATTAAAAATTAAAAATTAAAAATTAAAAATTAAAAATTAAAAATTAAAAATTAAAAATTAAAAATTAAAAATTAAAAATTAAAAATAAAAATTAAAAATTAAAAATTAAAAATTAAAAATTAAAAATTAAAAATTAAAAATTAAAAATTAAAAATTAAAAATTAAAAATTAAAAATTAAAAATTAAAAATTAAAAATTAAAAATTAAAAATTAAAAATTAAAAATTAAAAATTAAAAATTAAAAATTAAAAATTAAAAATTAAAAATTAAAAATTAAAAATTAAAAATTAAAAATTAAAAATTAAAAATTAAAAATTAAAAATTAAAAATTAAAAATTAAAAATTAAAAATTAAAAATTAAAAATTAAAAATTAAAAATTAAAAATAAAAAATTAATAATTTAAAATTAAAAATAAAAAATTAAAAATTAAAAAAAAAATTAAAAATTAAAAATTAAAAATTAAAAATTAAAAATTAAAAATTAAAAATTAAAAATTAAAAATTAAAAATTAAAAATTAAAAATTGAAAATTTAAAATTAAAAATTAACAATTAAAAATTAAAAATTAAAAATTAAAAATTAAAAATTAAAAATTAAAAATTAAAAATTAAAAATTAAAAATTAAAAATTAAAAATTAAAAATTAAAAATTAAAAATTAAAAATTAAAAATTAAAAATTAAAAATTAAAAATTAAAAATTAGGAATTAAAAATTGAAAATTAAAAATTAAAATTAAAATTAAAATTTAAAATTAAAAATTAAAAAATTAAAGTTAAAAATTAAAAATTAAAATTAAAAATTAAAAATTAAAAATTAAAAATTAAAACTTAAAAATTAAAAATTAAAAATTAAAAGTTAAAAATTAAAAATTGAAAATTAAAAATTAAAAATTAAAAATTAAAAATTAAAAATTAAAAATTAAAAATTAAAAATTAAAAATTAAAAATTAAAAATTATAAATTAAAAATTAAAAATTAAAAATTAAAAATTAAAAATTAAAAATTAAAAATTAAAAATTAAAAATTAAAAATTAAAAATTAAAAATTAAAAATTAAAAATTAAAAATTAAAAATTAAAAATTAAAAATTTAAAATTAAAAATTAAAAATTAAAAATTAAAAGTTAAAAATTAAAAATTAAAAATTAAAAATTAAAAATTAAAAATTAAAAATTAAAAATTAAAAATTAAAAATTAAAAATTAAAAATTAAAAATTAAAAATTAAAAATTAAAAATTAAAAATTAAAAATTAAAAATTAAAAATTAAAAATTAAAAATTAAAAATTGAAAATTAAAAATTAAAAATTAAAAATTAAAAATTAAAAATTAAAAATTAAAAATTAAAAATTAAAAATTAAAAATTAAAAATTAAAAATTAAAAATTAAAAATTAAAAATTAAAAATTAAAAATTAAAAATTAAAAATTGAAAATTAAAAATTAAAAATTAAAAATTAAAAATTAAAAATTAAAAATTAAAAATTAAAAATTAAAAATTAAAAATTAAAAATTAAAAATTAAAAATTAAAAATTAAAAATTAAAAATTAAAAATTAAAAATTAAAAATTAAAAATTAAAAATTAAAAATTAAAAATTAAAAATTAAAAATTAAAAATTAAAAATTAAAAATTAAAAATTAAAAATTAAAAATTAAAAATTAAAAATTAAAAATTAAAAATTAAAAATTAAAAATTAAAAATTAAAAATTAAAAATTAAAAATTAAAAATTAAAAATTAAAAATTAAAAATTAAAAATTAAAAATTAAAAATTAAAAATTAAAAATTAAAAATTAAAAATTAAAAATTAAAAATTAAAAATTAAAAATTAAAAATTAAAAATTAAAAATTAAAAATTAAAAATAAAAATTTAAAAATTAAAAATTAATTAATTAATTAAAAATATAAAATTAAAAATTAAAAATTAAAAATTAAAAATTAAAAATTAAAAATTAAAACTTAAAAATTAAAAATTAAAAATTAAAAATTAAAAATTAAAAATTAAAAATTAAAAATTAAAAATTAAAAATTTAAAATTAAAAATTAAAAATTAAAAATTAAAAATTAAAAATTAAAAATTAAAAATTAAAAATTAAAAAATTAAAAATTAAAATTAAAAATTAAAAATTAAAAATTAAAAATTAAAAATTAAAAATTAAAAATTAAAAATTAAAAATTAAAAATTAAAAATTAAAAATTAAAAATTAAAAATTAAAAATTAAAAATTAAAAATTAAAAATTAAAAATTAAAAATTAAAAATTAAAAATTAAAAATTAAAAATTAAAAATTGAAAATTAAAAATTTAAAATTAAAAATTAAAAATTAAAAAATTAAAAATTAAAATTAAAATTAAAAATTAAAAATTAAAAATTAAAAATTAAAAATTAAAAACTAAAAATTAAAAATTAAAAATTAAAAATTAAAAATTAAAAATTAAAAATTAAAAATTAAAAATTAAAATTTAAAAATTAAAAATTAAAAATTAAAAATTAAAAATTAAAAATTAAAAATTAAAAATTAAAAATTAAAAATTAAAAATTAAAAATTAAAAATTAAAAATTAAAAATTAAAAATTAAAAATTAAAAATTAAAAATTAAAAATTAAAAATTAAAAATTAAAAATTAAAAATTAAAAATTAAAAATTAAAAATTAAAAATTAAAAATTAAAAATTAAAAATTAAAAATTAAAAATTAAAAATTAAAAATTAAAAATTAAAAATTAAAAATTAAAAATTAAAAATTAAAAATTAAAAATTAAACATTAAATATTAAAAATTAAAAATGAAAAATTAAAAATTAAAAATTAAAAATTAAAAATTAAAAATTAAAAATTAAAAATTAAAAATTAAAAATTAAAAATTAAAAATTAAAAATTAAAAATTAAAAATTAAAAATTAAAAATTAAAAATTAAAAATTAAAAATTAAAAATTAAAAATTAAAAATTAAAAATTAAAAATTAAAAATTAAAAATTAAAAATTAAAAATTAAAAATTAAAAATTAAAAATTAAAAATTAAAAATTAAAAATTAAAAATTAAAAATTAAAAATTAAAAATTAAAAATTAAAAATTAAAAATTAAAAATTAAAAATTAAAAATTAAAAATTAAAAATTAAAAATTAAAAATTAAAAATTAAAAATTAAAAATTAAAAATTAAAAATTAAAAATTAAAAATTAAAAAATGAAAAATTAAAAAATGAAAATTAAAATTTAAAAATTAAATATTAAAAATTAAAAATTAAAAATTAAAAATTAAAAATTAAAAATTAAAAATTAAAAATTAAAAATTAAAAATTAAACATTAAACATTAAAAATTAAAAATTAAAAATTAAAAATTAAAAATTAAAAATTAAAAATTAAAATTAAAAATTAAAAATTAATAATTAATAATTAAAAATTAAAAATTAAAAATTAAAAATTAAAAATTAAAAATTAAAAAACAAAAATTAAAATTAAAAATTAAAAATTAAAAATTAAAAATTACAAATTAAAATTTAAAAATTAAAAATTAAAAATTAAAATTAAAAATTAAAAATTAAAAATTAAAAATTAAAAATTAAAAATTAAAAATTAAACATAAAAATTAAAAATTAAACATTAAACATTAAAAATTAACAATTAAAAATAAAAATTAAAAATTTATAATTAAAAATTAAAAATTAAAAATTAAAAATTAAAAATTAAAAACTAAATTAAAAATTAAAAATTAAAAATTACAAATTAAAAACAAGTAAGAAAATTATAGTCGGTCTAGACCGACTATACGATACCCTATACCATGCGTTTAGAAACCCTATCTCTTAGGCCCAACTAACTGGACATTGAAAATAAGCAAAAACCAAATTTGAGTGGGATTTTTATTAATTTTTTTGGCTGCAGATATGAAAAAATTCATATCGGATGCTATATCTATAAAGGGACTAGGTCCAAAAATGGACCGATCCTGATCATGTTTGGTAAAGTCTCTTGTATTTTGCAAAAATATGTACAAACAAAATTTGAGAAGAATCAGTTCAATATTTTTGTTTTTTAAAAGATTTAAGTGAAGATCGGGAAGCAGCTCTATATGGGGTCAAAGGGATCATTTTTGGACTACACATAGTGGTATAGGGTATAATTAAAAATTAAAAATTAAAAATTAAAAATTAAAAATTAAAAATTAAAAATTAAAAATTAAAAATTAAAAATTAATAATTAAAAATTAAAAATTTAAAATTAAAAATTAAAAATTAAAAATTAAAAATTAAAAATTAAAAATTAAAAATTAAAAATTAAAAATTAAAAATTAAAAATTAAAAATTAAAAATTAAAAATTAAAAATTAAAAATTAAAAATTAAAAATTAAAAATTAAAAATTAAAAATTAAAAATTAAAAATTAAAAATTAAAAATTAAAAATTAAAAATTAAAAATTAAAAATTAAAAATTAAAAATTAAAAATTAAAAATTAAAAATTAAAAATTAAAAATTAAAAATTAAAAATTAAAAATTAAAAATTAAAAATTAAAAATTAAAAATTAAAAATTAAAAATTAAAAATTAAAAATTAAAAATTAAAAATTAAAAATTAAAAATTAAAAATTAGAAATTAAAATTTAAAAATTAAAAATTAAAAATTAAAAATTAAAAATTAAAAATTAAAAATTAAAAATTAAAAATTAAATATTAAAAATTAAAAATTAAAAATTAAAAATTAAAAATTAAAAAATAAAAATTAAAAATAAAAAATTAAAAATTAAAAATTAAAAATTAAAAATTAAAAATTAAAAATTAAAAATTAAAAATTAAAAATTAAAAATTAAAAATTAAAAAATAAAAATAAAAACTAAAAACTAAAAATTAAAAATAAAAAAATTAAAATTTAAAAATTAAAAATTAAAAATTAAAAATTAAAAATTAAAAATTAAAAATTAAAAATAAAAAATTAAAAATTAAAAATTAACAATTTAAAATTAAAAATTAAAAATTAAAAATTAAAAATTAAAAATTAAAAATTAAAAATTAAAAATTAAAAATTAAAAATTAAAAATTAAAAATTAAAAATTAAAAATTAAAAATTAAAAATTAAAATTAAAAATTAAAATTAAAAATTAAAATTAAAAATTAAAAATTAAAAATTAAAAATTAAAAATTAAAAATTGAAAATTAAAAATTTAAAATTAAAAATTAAAAAATTAAAAATTAAAAATTAAAAATTAATAACTAAAAATTAAAAATTAAAAATTAAAAATTAAAAATTAAAAATTAAAAATTAAGAATTAAAAATTAAAAATTAAAAATTAAAAATTAAAAATTAAAAATTAAAAATTAAAAATTAAAAATTAAAAATTAAAAATTAAAAATTAAAAATTAAAAATTAAAAATTAAAAATTAAAAATTAAAAATTAAAAATTAAAAATTAAAAATTAAAAATTAAATATTAAAAATTAAAAATTAAGAATTAAAAATTAAAAACTTAAAATTAAAAATTAAAAATTAAAAATTAAAAATTAAAAATTAAAAATTAAATATTAAAAATTAAAAATTAAAAATTAAAAATTAAAAATTAAAAATTAAAAATTAAAAATTAAAAATTAAAAATTAAAAATTAAAAATTAAAAATTAAAAATTAAAAATTAAAAATTAAAAATTAAAAATTAAAAATTAAAAATTAAAAAATGAAAATTAAAAATTAAAAATTAAATATTAAAAATTAAAAATTTAAAATTAAAAATTAAACATTAAACATTAAACATTAAAAATTAAAAATTAAAAATTAAAATTAAAAATTAAAAATTAAAAATTAAAAATTAAAAATTAAAAATTAAAAATTAAAAATTAAAAATTAAAAATTAAAAATTAAAAATTAAAAATTAAAAATTAAAAATAAAAATTAAAAATTAAAAATTAAAAATTAAAAATTAATAATTAAAAATTAAAAATTAAAAATTAAAAATTAAAAATTAAAATTTAAAAATTAAAAATTAAAAATTAAAAATTAAAAATTAAAAATTAAAAATTAAAAATTTTAAATTAAAAATTAAAAATTAAAAATTAAAAATTAAAAATTAAAAATTAAAAAATAAAAATTAAAATTAAAAATTAAAAATTACAAATTAAAATTTAAAAATTAAAAATTAAAAATTATAAATTAAAAATTAAAAATTAAAAAATAAAAATTAAAAATTAAAAATTAAAAATTAAAAATTAAAAATTAAAAATTAAAAATTAAAAATTAAAAATTAAAAATTAAAAATTAAAAATTAAAAATTAAAAATTAAAAATTAAAAATTAAAAATTAAAAATTAAAAATTAAACATAAAAATTAAAAATTAAAAATTAAAAATTAAACATTAAAAATTAACAATTAAAAATTAAAAATTAAAGATTAATAATTAAAAATTAAAAATTAAAAATTAAAAATTAAAAATTAAAAATTAAACATTAAATATTAAAAATTAAAAATTAAAAATGAAAAATGAAAAATTAAAAATTAAAAATTAAAAACTTAAAATTAAAAATTAAAAATTAAAAATTAAAAATTAAAAATTAAAAATTAAAAATTAAAAATTAAAAATTAAAAATTAAAAATTAAAAATTAAAAATTAAAAATTAAAAATTAAAAATTAAAAATTAAAAATTAAAAATTAAAAATTAAAAATTAAAAATTAAAAATTAAAAATTAAAAATTAAAAATTAAAAATTAAAAATTAAAAATTAAAAATTAAAAATTAAAAATTAAAAATTAAAAATTAAAAATTAAAAATTAAAAATTAAAAATTAAAAAATGAAAATTAAAATTTAAAAATTAAATATTAAAAATTAAAAATTAAAAATTAAAAATTAAACATTAAACATTAAAAATTAAAAATTAAAAATTAAAAATTAAAAATTAAAAATTAATATTAAAAATTAAAAATTAATAATTAATAATTAAAAATTAAAAATTAAAAATTAAAAATTAAAAATTAAAAATTAAAAATTAAAAATTAAAAAATAAAAATTAAAATTAAAAATTAAAAATTAAAAATTAAAAATTAAAAATTAAAAATTAAAAATTAAAAATTAAAAATTACAAATTAAAATTTAAAAATTAAAAATTAAAAATTAAAAATTAAAAATTAAAAATTAAAAATTAAAAATTAAAAATTAAAAATTAAAAATTAAAAATTAAAAATTAAAAATTAAAAATTAAACATAAAAATTAAAAATTAAACATTAAACATTAAAAATTAACAATTAAAAATAAAAATTAAAAATTTATAATTAAAAATTAAAAATTAAAAATTAAAAATTAAAAATTAAAAACTAAATTAAAAATTAAAAATTAAAAATTACAAATTAAAAACAAGTAAGAAAATTATAGTCGGTCTAGACCGACTATACGATACCCTATACCATGCGTTTAGAAACCCTATCTCTTAGGCCCAACTAACTGGACATTGAAAATAAGCAAAAACCAAATTTGAGTGGGATTTTTATTAATTTTTTTGGCTGCAGATATGAAAAAATTCATATCGGATGCTATATCTATAAAGGGACTAGGTCCAAAAATGGACCGATCCTGATCATGTTTGGTAAAGTCTCTTGTATTTTGCAAAAATATGTACAAACAAAATTTGAGAAGAATCAGTTCAATATTTTTGTTTTTTAATAGATTTAAGTGAAGATCGGGAAGCAGCTCTATATGGGGTCAAAGGGATCATTTTTGGACTACACATAGTGGTATAGGGTATAATTAAAAATTAAAAATTAAAAATTAAAAATTAAAAATTAAAAATTAAAAATTAAAAATTAAAAATTAAAAATTAATAATTAAAAATTAAAAATTTAAAATTAAAAATTAAAAATTAAAAATTAAAAATTAAAAATTAAAAATTAAAAATTAAAAATTAAAAATTAAAAATTAAAAATTAAAAATTAAAAATTAAAAATTAAAAATTAAAAATTAAAAATTAAAAATTAAAAATTAAAAATTAAAAATTAAAAATTAAAAATTAAAAATTAAAAATTAAAAATTAAAAATTAAAAATTAAAAATTAAAAATTAAAAATTAAAAATTAAAAATTAAAAATTAAAAATTAAAAATTAAAAATTAAAAATTAAAAATTAAAAATTAAAAATTAAAAATTAAAAATTAAAAATTAAAAATTAGAAATTAAAATTTAAAAATTAAAAATTAAAAATTAAAAATTAAAAATTAAAAATTAAAAATTAAAAATTAAAAATTAAAAATTAAAAATTAAAAATTAAAAATTAAAAATTAAAAATTAAAAATTAAATTTTAAAAATTAAAAATTAAAAATTAAAAATTAAAAAATAAAAATTAAAAATAAAAAATTAAAAATTAAAAATTAAAAATTAAAAATTAAAAATTAAAAATTAAAAATTAAAAATTAAAAATTAAAAATTAAAAATTAAAAAATAAAAATAAAAACTAAAAACTAAAAATTAAAAATAAAAAAATTAAAATTTAAAAATTAAAAATTAAAAATTAAAAATTAAAAATTAAAAATTAAAAATTAAAAATTAAAAATAAAAAATTAAAAATTAAAAATTAACAATTTAAAATTAAAAATTAAAAATTAAAAATTAAAAATTAAAAATTAAAAATTAAAAATTAAAAATTAAAAATTAAAAATTAAAAATTAAAAATTAAAAATTAAAAATTAAAAATTAAAAATTAAAAATTAAAAATTAAAAATTAAAAATTAAAAATTAAAAATTAAAAATTAAAAATTAAAAATTAAAAATTAAAATTAAAAATTAAAATTAAAAATTAAAATTAAAAATTAAAAATTAAAAATTAAAAATTAAAAATTAAAAATTAAAAATTAAAAATTAAAAATTGAAAATTAATAATTTAAAATTAAAAATTAAAAAATTAAAAATTAAAAATTAAAAATTAAAAATTAAAAATTAATAACTAAAAATTAAAAATTAAAAATTAAAAATTAAAAATTAAAAATTAAAAATTAAGAATTAAAAATTAAAAATTAAAAATTAAAAATTAAAAATTAAAAATTAAAAATTAAAAATTAAAAATTAAAAATTAAAAATTAAAAATTAAAAATTAAAAATTAAAAATTAAAAATTAAAAATTAAAAATTAAAAATTAAAAATTAAAAATTAAAAATTAAAAATTAAAAATTAAAAATTAAAAATTAAAAATTAAAAATTAAAAATTAAAAATTAAATATTAAAAATTAAAAATTAAGAATTAAAAATTAAAAACTTAAAATTAAAAATTAAAAATTAAAAATTAAAAATTAAAAATTAAAAATTAAAAATTAAAAATTAAAAATTAAAAATTAAAAATTAAAAATTAAAAATAAAAAATTAAAAATTAAAAATTAACAATTTAAAATTAAAAATTAAAAATTAAAAATTAAAAATTAAAAATTAAAAATTAAAAATAAATTAAAAATTAAAAATTAAAAATTAAAAATTAAAAATTAAAAATTAAAAATTAAAAATTAAAATTAAAAATTAAAATTAAAAATTAAAATTAAAAATTAAAAATTAAAAATTAAAAATTAAAAATTAAAAATTGAAAATTAAAAATTTAAAATTAAAAATTAAAAAATTAAAAATTAAAAATTAAAAATTAATAACTAAAAATTAAAAATTAAAAATTAAAAATTAAAAATTAAAAATTAAAAATTAAGAATTAAAAATTAAAAATTAAAAATTAAAAATTAAAAATTAAAAATTAAAAATTAAAAATTAAAAATTAAAAATTAAAAATTAAAAATTAAAAATTAAAAATTAAAAATTAAAAATTAAAAATTAAAAATTAAAAATTAAAAATTAAAAATTAAAAATTAAAAATTAAAAATTAAAAATTAAATATTAAAAATTAAAAATTAAGAATTAAAAATTAAAAACTTAAAATTAAAAATTAAAAATTAAAATTAAAAATTAAAAATTAAAAATTAAATATTAAAAATTAAAAATTAAAAATTAAAAATTAAAAATTAAAAATTAAAAATTAAAAATTAAAAATTAAAAATTAAAAATTAAAAATTAAAAATTAAAAATTAAAAATTAAAAATTAAAAATTAAAAATTAAAAAATGAAAATTAAAAATTAAAAATTAAATATTAAAAATTAAAAATTTAAAATTAAAAATTAAACATTAAACATTAAACATTAAAAATTAAAAATTAAAAATTAAAATTAAAAATTAAAAATTAAAAATTAAAAATTAAAAATTAAAAATTAAAAATTAAAAATTAAAAATTAAAAATTAAAAATTAAAAATTAAAAATTAAAAATAAAAATTAAAAATTAAAAATTAAAAATTAAAAATTAATAATTAAAAATTAAAAATTAAAAATTAAAAATTAAAAATTAAAATTTAAAAATTAAAAATTAAAAATTAAAAATTAAAAATTAAAAATTAAAAATTAAAAATTAAAAATTTTAAATTAAAAATTAAAAATTAAAAATTAAAAATTAAAAATTAAAAATTAAAAAATAAAAATTAAAATTAAAAATTAAAAATTACAAATTAAAATTTAAAAATTAAAAATTAAAAATTATAAATTAAAAATTAAAAATTAAAAAATAAAAATTAAAAATTAAAAATTAAAAATTAAAAATTAAAAATTAAAAATTAAAAATTAAAAATTAAAAATTAAAAATTAAAAATTAAAAATTAAAAATTAAAAATTAAAAATTAAAAATTAAAAATTAAAAATTAAACATAAAAATTAAAAATTAAAAATTAAAAATTAAACATTAAAAATTAACAATTAAAAATTAAAAATTAAAGATTAATAATTAAAAATTAAAAATTAAAAATTAAAAATTAAAAATTAAAAATTAAACATTAAATATTAAAAATTAAAAATTAAAAATGAAAAATGAAAAATTAAAAATTAAAAATTAAAAACTTAAAATTAAAATTAAAAATTAAAAATTAAAAATTAAAAATTAAAAATTAAAAATTAAAAATTAAAAATTAAAAATTAAAAATTAAAAATTAAAAATTAAAAATTAAAAATTAAAAATTAAAAATTAAAAATTAAAAATTAAAAATTAAAAATTAAAAATTAAAAATTAAAAATTAAAAATTAAAAATTAAAAATTAAAAATTAAAAATTAAAAATTAAAAATTAAAAATTAAAAATTAAAAATTAAAAATTAAAAATTAAAAAATGAAAATTAAAATTTAAAAATTAAATATTAAAAATTAAAAATTAAAAATTAAAAATTAAACATTAAACATTAAAAATTAAAAATTAAAAATTAAAAATTAAAAATTAAAAATTAAAAATTAATATTAAAAATTAAAAATTAATAATTAATAATTAAAAATTAAAAATTAAAAATTAAAAATTAAAAATTAAAAATTAAAAATTAAAAATTAAAAAATAAAAATTAAAATTAAAAATTAAAAATTAAAAATTAAAAATTAAAAATTAAAAATTAAAAATTAAAAATTAAAAATTACAAATTAAAATTTAAAAATTAAAAATTAAAAATTAAAAATTAAAAATTAAAAATTAAAAATTAAAAATTAAAAATTAAAAATTAAAAATTAAAAATTAAAAATTAAAAATTAAAAATTAAACATAAAAATTAAAAATTAAACATTAAACATTAAAAATTAACAATTAAAAATAAAAATTAAAAATTTATAATTAAAAATTAAAAATTAAAAATTAAAAATTAAAAATTAAAAATTAAAAACTAAATTAAAAATTAAAAATTAAAAATTACAAATTAAAAACAAGTAAGAAAATTATAGTCGGTCTAGACCGACTATACGATACCCTATACCATGCGTTTAGAAACCCTATCTCTTAGGCCCAACTAACTGGACATTGAAAATAAGCAAAAACCAAATTTGAGTGGGATTTTTATTAATTTTTTTGGCTGCAGATATGAAAAAATTCATATCGGATGCTATATCTATAAAGGGACTAGGTCCAAAAATGGACCGATCCTGATCATGTTTGGTAAAGTCTCTTGTATTTTGCAAAAATATGTACAAACAAAATTTGAGAAGAATCAGTTCAATATTTTTGTTTTTTAATAGATTTAAGTGAAGATCGGGAAGCAGCTCTATATGGGTTCAAAGGGATCATTTTTGGACTACACATAGTGGTATAGGGTATAATTAAAAATTAAAAATTAAAAATTAAAAATTAAAAATTAAAAATTAAAAATTAAAAATTAAAAATTAATAATTAAAAATTAAAAATTTAAAATTAAAAATTAAAAATTAAAAATTAAAAATTAAAAATTAAAAATTAAAAATTAAAAATTAAAAATTAAAAATTAAAAATTAAAAATTAAAAATTAAAAATTAAAAATTAAAAATTAAAAATTAAAAATTAAAAATTAAAAATTAAAAATTAAAAATTAAAAATTAAAAATTAAAAATTAAAAATTAAAAATTAAAAATTAAAAATTAAAAATTAAAAATTAAAAATTAAAAATTAAAAATTAAAAATTAAAAATTAAAAATTAAAAATTAAAAATTAAAAATTAAAAATTAAAAATTAAAAATTAAAAATTAAAAATTAAAAATTAAAAATTAGAAATTAAAATTTAAAAATTAAAAATTAAAAATTAAAAATTAAAAATTAAAAATTAAAAATTAAAAATTAAAAATTAAAAATTAAAAATTAAAAATTAAAAATTAAAAATTAAAAATTAAAAATTAAATTTTAAAAATTAAAAATTAAAAATTAAAAATTAAAAAATAAAAATTAAAAATAAAAAATTAAAAATTAAAAATTAAAAATTAAAAATTAAAAATTAAAAATTAAAAATTAAAAATTAAAAATTAAAAATTAAAAATTAAAAAATAAAAATAAAAACTAAAAACTAAAAATTAAAAATAAAAAAATTAAAATTTAAAAATTAAAAATTAAAAATTAAAAATTAAAAATTAAAAATTAAAAATTAAAAATTAAAAATAAAAAATTAAAAATTAAAAATTAACAATTTAAAATTAAAAATTAAAAATTAAAAATTAAAAATTAAAAATTAAAAATTAAAAATTAAAAATTAAAAATTAAAAATTAAAAATTAAAAATTAAAAATTAAAAATTAAAAATTAAAAATTAAAAATTAAAAATTAAAAATTAAAAATTAAAAATTAAAAATTAAAAATTAAAATTAAAAATTAAAATTAAAAATTAAAATTAAAAATTAAAAATTAAAAATTAAAAATTAAAAATTAAAAATTAAAAATTAAAAATTAAAAATTAAAAATTGAAAATTAATAATTTAAAATTAAAAATTAAAAAATTAAAAATTAAAAATTAAAAATTAAAAATTAAAAATTAATAACTAAAAATTAAAAATTAAAAATTAAAAATTAAAAATTAAAAATTAAAAATTAAAAATTAAGAATTAAAAATTAAAAATTAAAAATTAAAAATTAAAAATTAAAAATTAAAAATTAAAAATTAAAAATTAAAAATTAAAAATTAAAAATTAAAAATTAAAAATTAAAAATTAAAAATTAAAAATTAAAAATTAAAAATTAAAAATTAAAAATTAAAAATTAAAAATTAAAAATTAAAAATTAAAAATTAAAAATTAAAAATTAAAAATTAAAAATTAAAAATTAAAAATTAAATATTAAAAATTAAAAATTAAGAATTAAAAATTAAAAACTTAAAATTAAAAATTAAAAATTAAA
The DNA here is from genome assembly GCA_963682025.1 of Cordilura impudica. Lineage (NCBI taxonomy): Eukaryota > Metazoa > Arthropoda > Insecta > Diptera > Scathophagidae > Cordilura > Cordilura impudica. The sequence continues at coordinate 219,010,975 of OY821520.1, forward strand.
AATTAAAAATTAAAAATTAAAAATTAAAAATTAAAAATTAAAAATTAAAAATTAAAAATTAAAAATTAAAAATTAAAAATTAAAAATTAAAAATTAAAAATTAAAAATTAAAAAATGAAAATTAAAAATTAAAAATTAAATATTAAAAATTAAAAATTTAAAATTAAAAATTAAACATTAAACATTAAACATTAAACATTAAAAATTAAAAATTAAAAATTAAAAATTAAAAATTAAAATTAAAAATTAAAAATTAAAAATTAAAAATTAAAAATTAAAAATTAAAAATTAAAAATTAAAAATTAAAAATTAAAAATTAAAACTAAAAATTAAAAATTAAAAATTAAAAATTAAAAATTAAAAATTAATAAATTAAAAATTAAAAATTAAAAATTAAAAATTAAAAATTAAAAATTAAAAATTAAAAATTAAAATTTAAAAATTAAAAATTAAAAATTAAAAATTAAAAATTAAAAATTAAAAATTAAAAATTAAAAATTAAAAATTAAAAATTAAAAATTAAAAATTAAAAATTAAAAATTAAAAATTAAAAATTAAAAAATAAAAATTAAAATTAAAAATTAAAAATTACAAATTAAAATTTAAAAATTAAAAATTAAAAATTATAAATTAAAAATTAAAAATTAAAAAATAAAAATTAAAAATTAAAAATTAAAAATTAAAAATTAAAAATTAAAAATTAAAAATTAAAAATTAAAAATTAAAAATTAAAAATTAAAAATTAAAAATTAAAAATTAAAAATTAAAAATTAAAAATTAAAAATTAAAAATTAAAAATTAAAAATTAAAAATTAAAAATTAAACATAAAAATTAAAAATTAAAAATTAAACATTAAAAATTAACAATTAAAAATTAAAAATTAAAAATTAATAATTAAAAATTAAAAATTAAAAATTAAAAATTAAAAATTAAAAATTAAAAATTAAAAATTAAAAATTAAAAATTAAAAATTAAAAATTAAAAATTAAAAATTAAAAATTAAAAATTAAAAATTAAAAATTAAAAATTAAAAACTAAAATTAAAAATTAAAAATTAAAAATTAAAATTAAAATTAAAAATTAAAAATTAAAAATTAAAAATTAAAAATTAAAAATTAAAAATTAAAAATTAAAAATTAAAAATTAAAAATTAAAAATTAAAAATTAAAAATTAAAAATTAAAAATTAAAAATTAAAAATTAAAAATTAAAAATTAAAAATTAAAAATTAAAAATTAAAAATTAAAAAATTAAAAATTAAAAATTAAAAATTAAAAATTAAAAATTAAAAATTAAAAATTAAAAATTAAAAATTAACTCGTGAAAATTTAAAAATTAAAATTAAAAATTAAAAATTAAAAATTAAAAAAATTTTAAAATTAAAAATTAAAAATTAAAAATTAAAATTAAAAATTAAAAATTAAAAATTAAAATTAAAAATTAAAAATTAAAAATTAAAAATTAAAAATTAAAAATTAAAAATTAAAAATTAAAAATTAAAAATTAAAAATTAAAAATTAAAAATTAAAAATTAAAAATTAAAAATTAAAAATTAAAAATTAAAAATTAAAAATTAAAAATTAAAAATTAAAATTAAAAATTAAAAATTAAAAATTAAAAATTAAAAATTAAAAATTAAAAATTAAAAATTAAAAATTAAAAATTAAAAAAAATAAAAATTAAAAATTAAATATTAAATATTTAAAATTAAAAATTAAAAATTAAAAATTGAAAATTAAAAATTAAAAATTAAACATTAAACATTAAAAATTAAAAATAAAAATTAAAAATTAAAAATTAATAATTAAAAATTAAATTAAAAATTAAAAATTAAAAATTAAAAATTAAAAATTAAAAATTAAAAATTAAAAATTAAAAATTAAAAATTAAAAATTAAAAATTAAAAATTAAAAATTAAAAATTAAAAATTAAAAATTAAAAATTAAAAATTAAAAATTAAAAATTAAAAATTAAAAATTAAAAATTAAAAATTAAAAATTAAAAATTAAAAATTAAGAATTAAAAATTAGAAAAAAAATTAAAAATTAAAAATTAAAAATTAAAAATTAAAAATTAAAAATTAAAAATTAAAAATTAAAAATTAAAAATTAAAAATTAAAAATTAAAAATTAAAAATTAAAAATTAAAAATTAAAAATTAAAAATTAAAAATTAAAAATTAAAAATTAAAAATTAAAAATTAAAAATTAAAAATTAAAAATTAAAAATTAAAAATTAAAAATTAAAAATTAAAAATTAAAAATTAAAAATTAAAAATTAAAAATTAAAAATTAAAAATTAAAAATTAAAAATTAAAAATTAAAAATTAAAAATTAAAAATTAAAAATTAAAAATTAAAAATTAAAAATTAAAAATTAAAAATTAAAAATTAAAAATTAAAAATTAAAAATTAAAAATTGAAAATTAAAAATTAAAAATTAAAAATTAAAAATTAAAAATTAAAAATTAAAAATTAAAAACTAAAAATTAAAAATTAAAAATTAAAAATTAAAAATTAAAAATTAAAAATTAAAAATTAAAAATTAAAAATTAAAAATTAAAGAATTAAAAATTAAAAATTAAAAATTAAAAATTAAAAATTAAAAATTAAAAATTAAAAATTAAAAATTAAAAATTAAAAATTAAAAATTAAAAATTAAAAATTAAAAATTAAAAATTAAAAATTAAAAATTAAAAATTAAAAATTAAAAATTAAAAATTAAAAATTAAAAATTAAAAATTAAAAATTAAAAATTAAAAATTAAAAATTAAAAATTAAAAATTAAAAATTAAAAATTAAAAATTAAAAATTAAAAATTAAAAATTAAAAATTAAAAATTAAAAATTAAAAATTCAAAAATTAAAAATTAAAAATTAAAAATTAAAAATTAAAAATTAAAAATTAAAAATTAAAAATTAAAAATTAAAAATTAAAAATTAAAAATTAAAAATTAAAAATTAAAAATTAAAAATTAAAAATTAAAAATTAAAAATTAAAAATTAAAAATTAAAAATTAAAAATTAAAAATTAAAAATTAAAAATTAAAAATTAAAAATTAAAAATTAAAAATTAAAAATTAAAAATTAAAAATTAAAAATTAAAAATTAAAAATTAAAAATTAAAAATTAAAAATTAAAAATTAAAAATTAAAAATTAAAAATTAAAAATTAAAAATTAAAAATTAAAAATTAAAAATTAAAAATTAAAAATTAAAAATTAAAAATTAAAAATTAAAAATTAAAAATTAAAAATTAAAAATTAAAAATTAAAAATTAAAAATTAAAAATTAAAAATTAAAAATTAAAAATTAAAAATTAAAAATTAAAAATTAAAAATTAAAAATTAAAAATTAAAAATTAAAAATTAAAAATTAAAAATTAAAAATTAAAAATTAAAAATTAAAAATTAAAAATTAAAAATTAAAAATTAAAAATTAAAAATTAAAAATTAAAAATTAAAAATTAAAAATTAAAAATTAAAAATTAAAAATTAAAAATTAAAAATTAAAAATTAAAAATTAAAAATTAAAAATTAAAAATTAAAAATTAAAAATTAAAAATTAAAAATTAAAAATTAAAAATTAAAAATTAAAAATTAAAAATTAAAAATTAAAAATTAAAAATTAAAAATTAAAAATTAAAAATTAAAAATTAAAAATTAAAAATTAAAAATTAAAAATAAAAATTAAAAATTAAAAATTAAAAATTAAAAATTAAAAATTAAAAATTAAAAATTAAAAATTAAAAATTAAAAATTAAAAATTAAAAATTAAAAATTAAAAATTAAAAATTAAAAATTAAAAATTAAAAATTAAAAATTAAAAATTAAAAATTAAAAATTAAAAATTAAAAATTAAAAATTAAAAATTAAAAATTAAAAATTAAAAATTAAAAATTAAAAATTAAAAATTAAAAATTAAAAATTAAAAATTAAAAATTAAAAATTAAAAATTAAAAATTAAAAATTAAAAATTAAAAATTAAAAATTAAAAATTAAAAATTAAAAATTAAAAATTAAAAATTAAAAATTAAAAATTAAAAATTAAAAATTAAAAATTAAAAATTAAAAATTAAAAATTAAAAATTAAAAATTAAAAATTAAAAATTAAAAATTAAAAATTAAAAATTAAAAATTAAAAATTAAAAATTAAAAATTAAAAATTAAAAATTAAAAATTAAAAATTAAAAATTAAAAATTAAAAATTTAAAAATTAAAAATTAAAAAAATTAAAAAAATTAAAAATTAAAAATTAAAAATTAAAAATTAAAAATTAAAAATTAAAAATTAAAAATTAAAACTTAAAAACTTAAAACTTAAAAATTAAAAATTAAAAATAAAAACTTAAAAATTAAAAATAAAAATTAAAAATTATTAATTAAAAATTAAAAATTAAAAATTTAAAAATTAAAAATTAAAAATTAAAAATTAAAAATTAAAAATTAAAAATTAAAAATTAAAAATTAAAAATTAAAAATTAAAAATTAAAAATTAAAAATTAAAAATTAAAAATTAAAAATTAAAAATTAAAAATTAAAAATTAAAAATTAAAAATTAAAAATTAAAAATTAAAAATTAAAAATTAAAAATTAAAAATTAAAAATTAAAAATTAAAAATTAAAAATTAAAAATTAAAAATTAAAAATTAAAAATTAAAAATTCAAAATTAAAAATTAAACATTAAAAATTAAAAATTAAAAATTAAAAACTAAAAATTAAAAATTAAAAATTAAAAATTAAAAATTAAAAATTAAAAATTAAAAATTAAAAATTAAAAATTAAAAATTAAAAATTGAAAATTAAAAATTAAAAATTAAAAATTAAAAATTAAAAATTAAAAATTAAAAATTAAAAATTAAAAATTAAAAATTAAAATTAAAAATTAAAAATTAAAAATTAAAAATTAAAAATTAAAAATTAAAAATTAAAAATTAAAAATTAAAAATTAAAAATTAAAAATTAAAAATTAAAAATTAAAAATTAAAAATTAAAAATTAAAAATTAAAAATTAAAAATGAAAAATTAAAAATGAAAAATTAAAAATTAAAAATTAAAAATTAAAAATTAAAAATTAAAAATTAAAAATTAAAAATTAAAAATTAAAAATTAAAAATTAAAAATTAAAAATTAAAAAAAAAATTAAAAATTAAAAATTAAAAATTAAAAATTAAAAATTAAAAATTAAAAATTAAAAATTAAAAATTAAAAATTAAAAATTAAAAATTAAAAATTAAAAATTAAAAATTAAAAATTACAAATTACAAATTAAAATTTAAAAATTAAAAATTAAAAATTAAAAATTAAAAATTAAAAATTAAAAATTAAAAATTAAAAAATAAAAATTAAAAATTCAAAATTAAAAATTAAAAATTAAAAATAAAAAATTAAAAATTAAAAATTAAAAATTAAAAATTAAAAATTAAAAATTAAAAATTAAAAATTAAAAATTAAAAATTAAAAATTAAAAATTAAAAATTAAAAATTAAAAATTAAAAATTAAAAATTAAAAATTAAAAATTAAAAATTAAAAATTAAAAATTAAAAATTAAAAATTAAAAATTAAAAATTAAAAATTAAAAATTAAAAATTAAAAATTAAAACTTAAAAATTAAAAATTAAAAATTAAAAATTAAAATTTAAAAATTAAAAATTAAAAATTAAAAATTAAAAATTAAAAATTAAAAATTAAAAATTAAAAATTAAAAATTAAAAATTAAAAATTAAAAATTAAACATTAAAAATTAAAAATTAAACATTAAATATTAAAAATAAAAAATTAAAAATTAAAAATTAAAAATAAAAATTAAAAATTAAAAATTAAAAATTAATAATTAATAATTAAAAATTAAAAATTTAAATTAAAAATTAAAAATTAAAAATTAAAAATTAAAAATTAAAAATTAAAAATTAAAAATTAAAAATTAAAAATTAAAAATTAAAAATTAAAAATTAAAAATTAATAATTAAAAATTAAAAATTAAAAATTAAAAATTAAAAATTAAAAATTAAAAATTAAAAATTAAAAATTAAAAATTAAAAATTAAAAATTAAAAATTAAAAATTAAAAATTAATAATTAAAAATTAAAAATTAAAAATTAAAAATTAAAAATTAAAAATTAAAAATTAAAAATTAAAAATTAAAAATTAAAAATTAAAAATTAAAAATTAAAAATTAAAAATTAAAAATTAAAAATTAAAAATTAAAAATTAAAAATTAAAAATTAAAAATTAAAAATTAAAAATTAAAAATTAAAATTAAAAATTAAAAATTAAAAATTAAAAATTAAAAATTAAAAATTAAAAATTAAAAATTAAAAATTAAAAATTAAAAATTAAAAATTAAAAATTAAAAATTAAAAATTAAAAATTAAAAATTAAAAATTAAAAATTAAAAATTAAAAATTAAAAATTAAAAATTAAAAATTAAAAATTAAAAATTAAAAATTAAAAATTAAAAATTAAAAATTAAAAATTAAAAATTAAAAATTAAAATTAAAAATTAAAAATTAAAATTTACAAATTAAAAATTAAAAATTAAAAATTAAAAATTAAAAATTAAAAATTAAAAATTAAAAATTAAAAATTAAAAATTAAAAATTAAAAATTAAAAATTAAAAATTAAAAATTAAAAATTAAAAATTAAAAAATAAAAATTAAAAATTAAAAATTAAAAATTAAACATTAAAAATTAAAAATTAAAAATTTAAAATTAAAAATTAAAAATTAAATATTAAAAACTAAAAATTAAAAATTAAAAATTAAAATTCAAAATAAAAATTACGAATTACGAATTAAAATTTAAAAGTTAAAAATTAATAATTAAAAATTAAAAATTAAAAATTAAAATTAAAATTAAAATTAAAAATTAAAAATTAAAAATTAAAAATTAAAAATTAAAAATTTAAAATTAAAAATTAAAAATTAAAAATTAAAAATTTAAAATTAAAAATGAAAAATTAAAAATTAAAAATTAAAAATTAAAAATTAAAAATTAAAAATTAAAAATTAAAAATTAAAAATTAAAAATTAAAAATTAAAAATTAAAAATTAAAAATTAAAAATTAAAAATTAAAAATTAAAAATTAAAAATTAAAAATTAAAAATTAAAAATTAAAAATTAAAAATTAAAAATTAAAAATTAAAAATTAAAAATTAAAAATTAAAAATTAAAAATTAAAAATTAAAAATTAAAAATTAAAAATTAAAAATTAAAAATTGAAAATTAAAAATTAAAAATTAAAAATTAAAAATTAAAAATTAAAAATTAAAAATTCAAAATTAAAAATTAAAAATTAAAATTAAAAATTCAAAATTCAAAATTAAAAATTAAAAATTAAAAATTAAAAATTAAAAATTTAAAATTAAAAATTAAAAATTAAAAATTAAAAATTAAAAATTAAAAATTAAAAATTAAAAATTAAAAATTAAAAATTAAAAATTAAAAATTAAAAATTAAAAATTAAAAATTAAAAATTAAAAATTAAAAATTAAAAATTAAAAATTAAACATTAAAAATTAAAAATTAAAAATTAAAAATTAAAAATTAAAAATTAAAAATTAAAAATTAAAAATTAAAAATTAAAAATTAAAAATTAAAAATTAAAAATTAAAAATTAAAAATTAAAAATTAAAAATTAAAAATTAAAAATTAAAAATAAAAAATTAAAAATTAAAAATTAAAAATTAAAAATTAAAAATTAAAAATTAAAAATTAAAAATTAAAAATTAAAAATTAAAAATTAAAAATTAAAAATTAAAAATTAAAAATTAAAAATTAAAAATTAAAAATTAAAAATTAAAAATTAAAAATTAAAAATTAAAAATTAAAAATTAAAAATTAAAAATTAAAAATTAAAAATTAAAAATTAAAAATTAAAAATTAAAAATTAAAAATTAAAAATTAAAAATAAAAATTAAAAATTAAAAATTAAAAATTAAAAATTAAAAATAAAAAATTAAAAATTAAAAATTAAAAATTAAAAATTAAAAATTAATAATTAAAAATTAAAAATTAAAAATTAAAAATTAAAAATTAAAAATTAAAAATTAAAAATTAAAAATTAAAAATTAAAAATTAAAATTAAAAATTAAAAATTAAAAATTACAAATTAAAATTTAATAATTAACAATTAAAAATTAAAAATTAAAAATTAAAAAATAAAAATTAAAAATTAAAAATTAAAAAATAAAATTAAAAATTAAAAATTAAAAATTAAAAATTAAAAATTAAAAATTAAAAATTAAAAATTAAAAATTAAAAATTAAAAATTAAAAATTAAAAATTAAAAATTAAAAATTAAAAATTAAAAATTAAAAATTAAAAATTAAAAATTAAAAATAAAAATTAAAAATTAAAAATTAAAAATTAAAAATTAAAAATTAAAAATTAAAAACTAAAAATTAAAAATTAATAATTAATAATTAAAACTTAAAAATTAAAAATTAAAAATTAAAAATTAAAAATTAAAAATTAAAAATTAAAAATTAAAATTTACAAATTAAAAATTAAAAATTAAAAATTAAAAATTAAAAATTAAAAATTAAACATTAAACATTAAACATTAGAAATTAAAAATTAAAAATTAAAAATTAAAAATTAAAAATTAAAAATTAAAAATTAAAAATTAAAAATTAAAAATTAAAAACTAAAAATTAAAAATTAAAAATTAAAAATTAAAAATTAAAAATTAAAAATTAAAAATTAAAAATTAAAAATTAAAAATTAAAAATTAAAAATTAAAAATTAAAAATTAAAAACTAAAAATTAAAAATTAAAAATTAAAAATTAAACATTAAAAATTAAAAATTAAACATTAAATATTAAAAATTAAAAATTAAAAATAAAAATTAAAAATTAAAAATTAAAAATTAAAAATTAAAAATTAAAAATTAAAAACTAAAAATTAAAAATTAATAATTAATAATTAAAAATTAAAAATTAAAAATTAAAAATTAAAAATTAAAAATTAAAAATTAAAAATTAAAAATTAAAAATTAAAAATTAAAAATTAAAAATTAAAAATTAAAAATTAAAAACTAAAAATTAAAAATTAAAAATTAAACATTAAAAATTAAAAATTAAAAATTAAACATTAAATATTAAAAATTAAAAATTAAAAATTAAAAATTAAAAATTAAAAATAAAAATTAAAAATTAAAAATTAAAAATTAAAAATTAAAAATTAAAAATTAAAAATTAAAAATTAAAAATTAAAAACTAAAAATTAAAAATTAATAATTAATAATTAATAATTAAAACTTAAAAATTAAAAATTAAAAATTAAAAATTAAAAATTAAAAATTAAAAATTAAAAATTAAAAATTAAAATTTACAAATTAAAAATTAAAAATTAAAAATTAAAAATTAAAAATTAAACATTAAACATTAAACATTAGAAATTAAAAATTAAAAATTAAAAATTAAAAATTAAAAATTAAAAATTAAAAATTAAAAACTAAAAATTAAAAATTAAAAATTAAAAATTAAAAATTAAAAATTAAAAATTAAAAATTAAAAATTAAAAATTAAAAATTAAAAATTAAAAATTAAAAATTAAAAATTAAAAATTAAAAATTAAAAATTAAAAATTAAAAACTAAAAATTAAAAATTAAAAATTAAAAATTAAAATTAAACATTAAAAATTAAAAATTAAACATTAAATATTAAAAATTAAAAATTAAAAATTAAAAATAAAAATTAAAAATTAAAAATTAAAAATTAAAAATTAAAAACTAAAAATTAAAAATTAATAATTAATAATTAAAAATTAAAAATTAAAAATTAAAAATTAAAAATTAAAAATTAAAAATTAAAAATTAAAAATTAAAATTACAAATTAAAAATTAAAAATTAAAAATTAAAAATTAAAAATTAAAAATTAAAAATTAAAAATTAAAAATTAAAAATTAAAAATTAAAAATTAAACATTAAACATTAAACATTAAACATTAGAAATTTAAAATTAAAAATTAAAAATTAAAAATTAAAAATTAGAAATTAAAAATTAAAAATTAAAAATTAAAAATTAAAAATTAAAAATTAAAAATTAAAAATTAAAAAATTAAAAATTAAAAATTAAAAATTAAAAATTAAAAATTAAAAATTAAAACTTAAAAATTAAAAATTAAAAATTAAAAATTCAAAATTAAAAATTAAAAATTAAAAATAAAAACTTAAAAACTAAAAATTAAAAATTAAAAATTAAAAATTAAAAATTAAAAATTAAAAATTAAAAATTAAAAATTAAAAATTAAAAATTAAAAATTAAAAATTAAAAATTAAAAATTAAAAATTAAAGATTAAAAATTAAAAATTAAAAATTAAAAATTAAAAATTAAAAATTAAAAATTAAAAATTAAAAATTAAAATTTAAAAATTAAAAATTAAAAATTAAAAATTAAAAATTAAAAATTAAAAATTAAAAATTAAAATTAAAAATTAAAAATTAAAAATTAAAAATTAAAAATTAAAAATTAAAAATTAAAAATTAAAAATTAAAAATTAAAAATTAAAAATAAAAATTAAAAATTAAAAATTAAAAATTAAAAATTAAAAATTAAAAATTAAAAATTAAAAATTAAAAATTAAAAATTAAAAATTAAAAATTAAAAATTAAAAATTAAAAATTAAAAATTAAAAATTAAAAATTAAAAATTAAAAATTAAAAATTAAAAATTAAAAATTAAAAATTAAAAATTAAAAATTAAAAATTAAAAATTAAAAATTAAAAATTAAAAATTAAAAATTAAAAATTAAAAATTAAAAATTAAAAATTAAAAATTAAAAATTAAAAATTAAAAATTAAAAATTAAAAATTAAAAATTAAAAATTAAAAAATAAAAATTAAAATTTAAAAATTAAAAATTAAAAATTAAAAATTAAAAATTAAAAATTAAAAATTAAAAATTAAAAATTAAAAATTAAAAATTAAAAATTAAAAATTAAAAATTAAAAATTAAAACTTAAAACTTAAAAATAAAAAATTAAAAATAAAAACTTAAAAATTAAAAATAAAAATTAAAAATTAATAATTAAAATTTAAAAATTAAAAATTAAAAATTTAAAATTAAAAATTAAAAATTAAAAATTAAAAATTAAAAATTAAAAATTAAAAATTAAAAATTAAAAATTAAAAATTAAAAAATTAAAAATTAAAAATTAAAAATTAAAAATTAAAAATTAAAAATTAAAAATAAAA